>VXAX01002941.1:154091-186025 GCA_013399835.1 Leptocoma aspasia | reverse complement strand
CCCGGCCCCCGCCGCGACCCACTTTCGTCCCCAAGGTCCCCGCCTCAGTGCCGAGCGGTGCCATCCCGCCCTCCCCAGGCTGCAAGCCGCCGCCCCGCTGCCGGCCCCGCTCACTCTGCGTATCCCGTGCTCCAGGGCAGGCGGCGGCGCCCGTCGCGGGGGCTCTGCACCGCCCGCCCCGTGTGGTCGTCGGCGCGGCGCAGCTCCTCGGGAGTCAGCTGGNGGCAGCTCAGCGCCGCAGCGCGTACGCGCATCTCCCGCAGCCGGCGGAGAACGGGCCCTCCCGGGCAATGAACCCCCCCGCCGTTATCCCGCAGCCGGCGGAGAACGAGCCCTCCCGGGCAATGAACCCCCCCGCCGTTATCCCGCAGCCGGGGGGAGGTGGAGGTCGAGCTCTCCCGGCGAGAGCTCCCGGCACCCCGGGGACACGAGCCATCCCGGCGCAGAAAATGCTCTGGGAAAGTCTTTTCCTGGTTGGAGGTGGGGCTGCGGGGGGACAGGCTCGCCCCATCCACGCCTTTTGCCGACAGGTGAGTTTCCTAACTGGATCGACGCAAGACTGCAGCAGAGCCACCCGCTCCGGGACAACATCCCCGTCCAGCGCCAGGCGCTTTGTCACCCCTCTCGCGCTCTTCGGCCCACGCGCGGCCATTCCGGGCTATTAATAACTTGCGGAGGAGCAGGGACCTACCGTGAGAGGGCTGAAAGCCGAACCTCTCCCTCCCTTCCACCCAGGATGCTGCGCTCCAGCGTGAGCAGGATGCGGATTTAGCTGATCCAGAACAACACATCCTCCCTGGCTGGGAGGGGAAGAGTCGCCAGCGTAAACACCATCGCTTGCCCAGCCTGGCCTTAGCACCTCCCTGCCTCTGGGCTCTTGTGGCAGCAAAAGAACTGATGAAAAAACACAGTACTTGCCTACTGTAAAGGAAAACTGAGGCTGTTTCTTAAAATTTGTGTGCCCCAGTGCCTCAGTTTCACAGAGGAACCACTGATTCCTGTCAACATGGGGCTTTTGCATTGTAAGTTTCATGCAGAAGCGGCACTGAGAAGCCCTCCAGGCTTTAGTCATCTTCAACCAGAGATCTTCAAACTGTACCAGATTATTAGGATCACAGTACAGAAGTGATGCAGTGGTACCTGTATTCCCACCTTCTAATCCCAAGATTTAAGGTCTTCAGTACACTTTAAAAAAAAATTTTAAAGCTCTTTCAGTACCCATCAGGATCTGATCTAGTGGGCAGCATCCCTGCCCACGGTGGGGGGTTGGAAATACTGATTTTTAAGGTCCCTTCCAAACCAGCCCTTCCAGCCTGAGGCCAGCACCCCTCTAGTTCCTCTCCACCATTCATGGATCCTCTCCTCAGCTCCTGATGCTTTCCCCTCACAGCATCCCTGTCCAGCTGCTGGTCACACATGGGGTGCCCTTAGATATTGAGTGCAATATCATCGTGTTATTAAGGCTGAAAATCACTGGATTCTCCAGCGATCCTCGCTGTGGGACTGCCCATCTGCCCCGTACTGCTGAGTCACCAGGATGCTTTCCTTGGAAAGAAGGAATTGGCAGTGTCCAGACTGACTTCTGTGACCCTGCTCGATATTTGTTGTTTCCGTTATGTTGAGCACGGCATGGAAAGAATGGTCTGACAAATAAACACGTTCCTGCAGGAATGCTCCCTGAAACAATGCGGTGCTAAAGACTGTTTTCCAAGAAAGAGGGCTCCATTTCCCCCTATTCATCCTGCCAGGCAGATCCATGTGAAATGTTCTCCTTGTCTGTGAGGCTGATGTTCCTCTTCACAAGGTTGCCTGGCACAAGGCCTGGGGATGCAGATGTTGTAGATTGAGTCAGACTAAGAGTGCAGGGGAGGCCAGTGCTGGTAAACAGCCACTTTGGATACCAGCAGCTCTGCCCTTCGCTCGTCCCATCCCTCTGGGAGTCCTGCCTGGGATGCTCATGCTTTCCCTGTCTCCCCATCTCACCCGAAGTGTCCCTCCCTGAGCATGGGGGTGTCAGGTACTCACCTTCCATGGCCACAGCTTCAAGTGAAGCACTCCAGCATGCTGCCAGGATAAACAGTGATTTAAAAATTAGTAACACAGGAATTAGTCTTAAATGATGCTATTTTAGGTAATTCCCCATGCAACTGCTTAGCATTGAAAAAGCTTTTCTAAGTTCCATCTTTCATCTATGTTGCTGAGCCCCAGAGGAGGCAGGATGGAGCCAGGGATATTTCTTTGTGAAAGAATGACATGTTGGTGCCATTTAAGCCAGAACAGAAGTAAATTAAATATCTAGATCATAAAAGTAGCAGAGGATGTTTTAAAACAGGCTCTTTGCAGCACCGCATTAGTTGACTGTAGAGCCTGACTGTGTAATGAGTAATATATTAATTTATAATTAGCATAATACAGTGAAGCTCAACAAATAGCTCTGTGCACTCTGGATAATTCATCAACAGAAGAAGTGGTTCTTAATGGTTTCCAAGGTTTGTGTGTCTCCTGTAATTGGGAAGTTCAGCATTGATTGTTATTTCTTTGAAGCGATAATTTGATTGCAACCACACATCTTTATTCCCAGTCTGTTTCTGCTGGAGTGCAGAGAAGCCTTTGGAGCATTGCTGCTCTGGGTATGTCTGTGACCTCTCTGCAGGTGAGTACATCAGTGTTTTGCAGAGCAGATGACCTGGATTTGGTGCAGATTCCCAGAGGGTTTTACCCTTTCCTCTCCCTCCTGCAAAGGGGAGGGGGGAAGGGGGCACATTAACCTCCCTGGGTCACTTGGCTTTTCCCCCTCTGCTGCTTCAAAATCTTCCATACCATTTTCATATCTCCCAAGGGATCTTCATTCACAATTCTGCTCTCAAAGTCTTCAGGAGCTCCTGGTCTCATTTAATATTACCTGACAGTAGAAATACAGAAGAAGAAGAATAAATCTATAACAATAACACTCACTGGAATTTATGGAGCCTTTGGGGAACTTACTTTTCAATTTGGAAGCTCAGACCCACATTCCAGAGGATGCAGGGGGCAGGAATTCACCCTGATTTTGCAGCAGTGCCCAGGCTTCCCAGAGATCCTCTCCCTGGACTGCTGTTTTGACAGGCTGGGAATCTGCACTGAAATTCCCTGTTGTCACCAAAACTCCTGAAAAGGGAACAAAATCCTCGGAGGAGGGTACTCGGTGCTGAGACAGCCTGGAGGCACTGGGGCCTCCTCAGATGAAGGGGATAAATAAACTAGAATCCTAATTCAGTGATCCACTGAAAACAGGGTGTGATAAATCTTCCCCAGGAATAAAATGTCAGGAGTTCTGCTATTTCCGGCTTTAATAAAATAATTTGTACTCTTCTGCCATTAGCAGCTGCAGATAAGTTGTTTGCACTGAGCATCTGAAGTCTTCTAACATGTCCATCTGCCTTTGCATAATCATTTGCCCCTAACCCTTCTTGTACCCCAAGCCCCAATCCATGAATTTTTTTCCTGAGAAAGAAAAAAAAGCTGGTTGCTTACCTGGAAAGTACAGAAGGATTCCAGGCACGTGACAGACTTCTTACATGGGAGCAAGATTTATCACTAAGGATACATCAGGAAATGTTGCTAGGGTTTTCTTGGGCAGTTCCTTTCCTTTCCAAACTTGGCTTGTTATGGATACTGGAAACTTGGGTCCCCTCATCCAGTGAAGTACTGGGCTCCTTGAGGAGTCACGGCCAGGGAAGAGAGCAAGGCTGAAAGCTGCTGCTGGACACTCAGTAAGAAGTCAGGATGATGATGAGAAGGAATTACTGTCACTTCCAGCTGAATTTAAATTAAACCAGTTTTACTGAAGTCTTAATTCCTCCCCTGCATTTAAATGCTGTGATCTGGAAAGCAACAAGTTTATATTTCTGTATCATTACATCAATAAAGAGCTGGAGTTTTGTAAGCTTCCTTATTAAATAATCTGGCCTAATTTAATTGGAATTTGGCTGGTGTGGAAAATAGCCTTGATTTCATTTGCTCTTGATCATTCCATTAAAACTTTGTGATCTGAAAGTAGTATGTTTGTATTTACTTATCACAGCACTAGAGACCTGCATTGGCAGGCTCTCGATCAAATTACCTGATGAATATAAACAGCAGATTTAATTTAGTTTCATATTGATTTTTGTCATTATTATTAAAACCCTCTGATCTGAAGAATGAGATGCTTGTATTTTCCTTAATATCTTATTACTGGGGTTTGGGTTAATCTTGTAGAGCTTTTCCTTTTTCTTTTGAGTAACGAAGTCTAAGTAAAATTGGAATTTAACATATGGCAATTTTGACTCTATAAAGGGGGAAAAGGAACTCAGTTTCCTAGGACAAAATAGCAAAGTAACCTATTCTTGTCAGGGGCTGGGGTACTCTCCCCTGGATACCTGTGTGCATTTTGGGGGTTGTGGGTGCCCCAGGAGCTGGTGGGTCACCTCAGGGCACCTGTCTTGCCATCTGTCTGGTGCCCTGAGGAGGCTGCCAGGGGTCCCAGCGTGGCACTTGGCAGGGACTCACAGCAGTGCCCTTTCCAAGGGCTGGTTTCTGGGGAAGGGAGAGGGGCTGCACAAAGGCTTTGGGATCCCACGGAAAGCAAAGGGCTGGGAAACCTGCAAACTGCCCACATGTGATTTGTCTGCACAGCTGCTGTTCACCTGTCACTCCGCTTGGTCTTGGAAATGATTCCACACTTCCAGC
Source organism: Leptocoma aspasia (assembly GCA_013399835.1). Taxonomy (NCBI): domain Eukaryota; kingdom Metazoa; phylum Chordata; class Aves; order Passeriformes; family Nectariniidae; genus Leptocoma; species Leptocoma aspasia. Next base: position 181,315 of record VXAX01002941.1, on the reverse strand, counting down.
TGGGCAGTGGGGTGGAAGGTCCAGGAGTGGGCAGTGAGCTGTCTTCAGAAACCAAAGATTTTCAGTGCAAATAGGTTTGAGCAAAGCAAGGCAAATGAGTGCATGCAACTTCAGCCTCTCATCTCAGCTGTGCTGAGGTTGCAGGTCTAATTCCTGGCAACAACTGTGAAAATTCAACCTTTGCTCTTGCTGTTTGTTGGTGTTCTAAAGCCTGTTGCTGCCTGTTGCAAGAGGAGCCGTGCAAGCTGTGTCCCGGGGGCACCAGGAGAGGTTTTCTGGACAAGCCCAGAGCAGCCTTGGCAAAAGAACTGGCCCAGGTTGGTGTTATGGCCCCAGGTGTTGGAATCCCCTGAGAGTCTCCTGCAGAGCCTGATCCGGGCTGGTGATGCGATTTCAGTTCCAGGAAAGCTGAGTTTTGGTGGTTTGACACCAAAGACAGGCTCACGTTTTGAGAAGAGGGCTGCAGGAGTGGCTCCATCTGTCTGTCTGTCCATCCCCACACCATTCAGCACCCCTCTGTGCTTGCAGACCCATCACACCTTTTTTTGCGGGTAAAATTAATTTCTGGGTAAATTAGTTCTGACCAGGCTCATCCTTTGAGGAGGAGAAGGCCAGGGCCAGCAATCAGTCTAGCGGGCTGTCCGTCCATCCCGGCACCATTCCATGTCCCTCGGAGCTCGCGGGGCCATCACCCCCTGTTTGTTTTCGGGGGGGGCGGGGTGGAGGGAAAGGGGTTGTGCGTGTAAATTATTTTTCCGGTAAATTCTCTCTGCGTGTTCCTCCTCCCCGACAGCCTTGACGGGCACCGGGGCTGACCGGGGCGGGGCAGCGCCCTCGCGGGCGGCGGCGGGCGGCTCGGTGCGCAGCCGGTGCCGGTGCCGGTGCCGNGGCCCCCGCCCGCACCGAGGCCACCGGCAGGTACGTGCGGAAAGTTTGGCGGGGGGGAAGGAGACGGCACCCCCGGGGCGACTCCGGTCGAGGTGCCGAGCGCCGGCCCGGCGCCGCTCCGAGGGGACGGCTGAGTCTCGACGAGGGCCGGGGAGCCGGGGTCGGGCAGCGGCCGGGATCGGTGTGCCGGCCAGCACCGGCGGCACCGGCATGCCGGTTCAGGGCTCCGCCGTAGGGTCCAGCGCTCCCGGCTCCGCCCGGCCGCCGTACGTCGCTGCCCGGTCCCCGCGTGTCCCGGTCCCCTGTCGCCCGCCGGGGCTCCCCGGTGCCGGTGCGGGCTCGGGAGGGCCCCTGCAGTGAGTTTCTCGGGGCCGGCTCTGCCCTGCGCCCCGTTACCGGTGATTCCGACAGCAGCGGCGGCCGCGGTCCCTGCGGGCTGTGAGGAGATTCGGACCCGGTGGGGCCCAGTCCGGCCACCGGCTCCGGGCTTGGGCTCGCCACGGATGCTGTTTTGCCAGCCCTGCGAAGCTAGTCGCCTTTCTGGGAGGCAAAGCACTGCTGGAGAGATCCCAGATTCTGCAGCCAAGGATGCTCCTTTACTCTGGAAGGGGCCGTGGATCCCAGCTGCTGCTACCTTCAGCACAAGCTGTCCCTGCGGCCAAAGCCGTGAGCAGCACAGGATGGGATGGGGGGCTTTAATCTTCCTCTGCTTCCTCTCTCTCTGCTGTAGCTCCTCCGGCCAGCACCAGGCTGGAGTAGGGCAGTGGCACGGAAAGCCAGCTGCCTCGTGGGGTGGCTCAGGGGCACAGGATGAGCACGGGTCAGATGGCCCCATCACCACGAGCAGCAGCTCAGTGGCCCAGAGGAGAGCGTGAGCTGTACCAGTCCCATGATGGAGTCATGAGTTTGTCCATGCTGTGGGTGCCGAGGCAGGGAATCAGGAGTCTCCTCCTCTTGCTCATCAGCCATCCCTTCTGCTGCAGGGAGAGGCTTGGGGGGCTCTTCATTAGCCTCATTAGCACTGGGGGGCACTGGGCTGTGCTCCAGCAAACTGGGGACTCTAGCTGGAGGATCACAGTTCCACATGTGGCTTTAATGGAGGAGGAGGAAAGCATCCATAGCTCCTGTGACAGGCAGAGTGGGCATTCTCTGGGAGGGCAGCAGGAGCTGTTCCTGTAGTGTGTCTGTGCTGGAGAACCTCGATGAAGCTCCCATGTGGATGATGGCCCATGCTCACGTGTGCCTACAAGGAGGAACATGGACCCTCACAGAGGAACCATCATCTCTGGACACACTGGTTGCAACTGAGATTGGTAGTCTGAGAGATTGGGGAATTTGACAAAAGTTCCTTCAGGTCCCAGCTCAGACACAAAAGGCAAAAGCAGGTAAAAAATGTTAGTGGAAAAAATTCACAAAATTCCAAACAGCACATAACAGAATGGAGAATACTGAGATTTTCAATCAAAATTAAGTGTTTTGACATGCCAGAATACCACTCTTCATTTCACTGACATTCCAGGCTGAAAAATCTCAAGTCAGACCAAACATTTGTAGCTGTAATCTCATGACACTGGAGGTTGATAACTGTCAAACCAGCAATTTCTGCAGAGCTGTGTTTTCTAATGGGAGTTTGGTCATGAGTGGGAGCTCTGAGTGCCTCTGCCAGCATGGAGCACTGGGATGCACCTTGTCCTCGTGCTCCCCTGCACCACATGTGCTCTCCTGGCCACCAGTGTGGCTCCTGCTCAGCTCAGTGCTTTCCCTTTGGAGTGTGGCATGGACAGTGTGGATTGCATTATTGATAACAGTGTAATTTATTTATTCTTCCTTGACTGTAGCAAACAGCTCAGCCTTTCTGGGCTAAATATACTTTTCACTGGGAGCATGTTGCTGTCCTCTGTGGGATCAAGTGGCCAGTGGAGTGCTTGGTTTTTGGTTCAGGTGAGAGGTTTAGGAATGTCTCCTGGACACTCACATGGCCTGGAGTGGCCCGTGGGCAGGAGCTGGGGATGGGCTCCTCCAGAGGGACTCTGGTGTGTGCTGTGGGGCTTGGGCCTGGTGCCTGGGAGCTGGGCTGTGCTCCCTGCATGAAGCAGGAGCCAGAGCTGGAGCAGCAGCCAGGAAACCAGGGTCTCCTGATGGGGTACCTGGCTGCTCTGCTGGAAGGCACATGGGAGGTTCCTTGGCACTGGGGACTCACTGTTGCAAAAATTGCAGTAGCATTGTGCCTGCTGTCCTCATCCTGCTAGCTGTGCCCATCGTGGGGCAGGACAGCTGCACAGCTCCTGCCTGGTGCAGCATGGCTGGGCAGGGGTGGCCCCAGCTGCAGGGCACGTGCCCCACTCCCAGCTGGATGCAGCGCTGTGGCAGGCACTGCCTCTGGATCCAGGTGAAGGGCTGAGCAGCTCTGAGAGAGCTGTTTGCTTTGTCATTGAGCAAACAGTGCATGCTTTCAGCTGACACCAGTATTTACACAGTGGGCTGTCACGTCTCCAAAGGGACTCCAGCAGTACGCCTGTTGTGTGATCCCCCTCTGAGAAGCCTCATGCAGGGCATGTTCTGCCAGAGCACCGGAGATCACCTAAATACGGGTTTCCAGGAGAGAGTCCCACAGTCCCATCACATCACCTCGAGGAGGAATGGTTTTCTTGCACGTTGAGCTGTACTGGATCCTTTCTGGCAATGGAGGGGCTGGAGCAGGAGCAGCCCCTCATCACCCAGTGGGCAGGGATGCAGTCAGGACAGCAAGTGGGATGCTGCCAGCCACTCTTCAGTCTGCTCCTGGCCAAGCTGACCATCCCACAGCATTAATTAGAAGTATTCCCTTACCTCTAAAATATTTTTTAGCATAAAATATGTGGTTTTGTCAATATACCTTTGGTTTTTTTCATGTGCAAATGTCAACACTTTTCATGACATTTTCTGATTTTTGTTTTCCAGATGGGAGAATCAAAGTGCAAAATATCACTTTAAATCACCAATTTATACTGAAGCACTTTTCATTTTGAAATGCCAGTTTAAAACAGGAAAATTCATTTTTAAATGCTTCAAAACAAGAAATGTCCTTTTTACCACTTCAAATCACTTCATTTTGATTAAAAATGTCAGCATGTCGTGTCCTGGCTCTTCATTAGAGGAGTCTGTGGTTTCACTGTCTTGTGGTCCAGAGCAGATAGAAATTTCAAACATGGTTGAAAATTGAAGATTTCTTCTCTGAGAGGTGTGGGTTTGTCCAGTGCACTGCTGGAACTCTGCACTGCCCATGGAGGGGACTGTGGGTGCAAGGTTGGCACAGGGCAGGGGTACCCTGGCACCTGCTGCTGGTCCTGGCAGCACTCCCCAACCTCAGTGTCATTACCACTTGTCTTTGTGGCATCTTGTTAGTAAGTTATGACCCAGCACTAAAATTTTATGGGGGACATGGATGTTTGCTGGACGTGGTTAGACCCCAGCAGCTGATAACGGGGGCTGGGAGGTCACGATGTCACTTGGCAGATGCCAAGTGGGGACATTGCTGTTGGTGCTGCTGCCTCTGTTCCATCTGAAGAGCTGGGAGGGCTGTAAATAGAGAAGAGAACATATTTAAAGAACTCAGCAGTAAAACACAAAACCTTTTGGGACTTACATTTTTCCCTAGGGGCTCTAGATGATGTAAAACTTGGCTTCTTCCCAGCATGTGCTGCACGGAGTGGGAGTGGTGCCAGTGTGGTGCCAGGAGAGGCTCTTGGTGTGTCCAGGGGTAGCTGATGCAGTTTTGAGTGTGTGGTTGCATGGATTTGGCTTCTGTGCTGGAAGGAGGAGCAGCTCCAGAGGAAGGGGACATGCTGGGGGAGCAGACTGCAGGTCCTGCTGCTGCCATGGGCCCTGTGTATGCCACTGGCCATCAGCTGCTTCCTGTGGGGTGCTGGCCCCAGGACATCCAGCAGGATCAGCCCATCCAGCCCTCCTCAGTGACACAGGGACAACAACAGCATGTAACACACATAGAAAAGGCAGAACCTGAAATGACTCGCTGCTGATCTGCTCTGGCTCTGCCCGCACACACTGGATGTGCATTTAGTGTTTGTCTTCTGCTTTAATACTACTACTTTAATACTACTATAAGGGACCTGATTTTGTGCTCTCAGCAGTAAAAGTCAGAAGCAGCTCTGCAGGTCCTGCTGTTCAAAGGGGTGAGCAGGGTTATGGGCTGAGCTCCTGGAGAAGTTTCAGTGGTGCAATGGTCACATGCTCATGCACCTGAGAGTGTGTGTCCTGAAGTGGGGCTGGTGAAATTCCTAGGTGTCCCCAGCCACTCCCAGGGACACAGTGGCTCACACTGATGGCAGGTATCACTGCCCATGTCCTTTCTCCTTCCAGGTGTGCTGATGTCTGCTCCGTGCAAAGACCTGACCCACCTGAGGTTGGCAGATGCACAGATGTGAGCGCGAATCCCCAGTAAAAGGTAACCACACTCACCTGTACTACTGCTGTTGGGATCTCTTTCTGTCCTGCTGAGATGGCCTATGCTGCTGATGAAGTCTGAGGTCATCTGAGGGTGGTGGGTGAATCCCTTCATCTCCCAGGGCCATGTCCCCACAGCCAGACACCCCAGTCCTCACAACGTTCAGGAGTCAATACCACTGCATGCAGGAGCATTGGTGAGTGGATCTGCACCTCCCAGCCCTCCTCAGTCCCTCTTCCTCCATGTATCTCTTCTTCTTTTTGGTAGAATGAGTGAGAGAGATATACAGAGCCTGAGCAAATGGGTTTTGGTGCTCAGTCTCTGCCTTACCACGCTGTGGGGACGACTGATGCTGGCCTCCTCGCATCATCACAGAAGCCATTCAGGTAGGGGAGCAAGGTCCTTGCTGCATGCTTGTGCAATCATCTGGGTCCCCATGATAATGGTAGTACTTTGGGGTCTTCATGGGATGCCTGAGGTGGGGGTTACGTGGGGATGAGATGCTTGGTGGAGTTCTGTCTCACATTTCTTGGTGGGGGGAGGAGGAGTTTCAGGCTGTGGTGCACACCAGGAGCAGGCAGGCATCTCTCTGGGGACCAGATGCTGACAGCCTGGGGCACCTGCCGTCTGCTTCATATGCCTCTGCTTGGAAAGGGCATTTATGGGTTAATTTGAAACCAGTCACGCTCTTGATTGACCCCACACCTAACCCTGTCCTATTTCTGTCATTTTTGCCTGACAGTTAAAGCAGTTCTAATCCTGTAATCCCCACCCGCATTGCTTAAAACCAAAACACATCTTCCAGAGTGACTCCCTCACCCAATCAGTCAGCAGCTACCTGCCTTTCCCTTGTCCTAACCCTGGATACCCCATCCTTGGAAGTGTCCAAGGCCAGGCTGGACAGGGCTCTGAGCAACCTGCTCTAGTGGAAGGTGGCCCTGGTAATGGTAGGGAGTGGAGCAAGATGAACTTTAGGCTTCTTTCCAACCTAAACCATTCTGTGATGCTGACTGGGAGAAAACTCTTCTTTTTTTTTTTCTGGGATGACTTTTTGGAACTGAATCAGGTCTGCCAGGGATATGGGCACTGCTGGCAGCTTCAGTGCTTACTGAACCTGCCCAATCCCAGTGCCAGAGAGCCCTTCTCCTCCATGGGATCTATTTGTAGGGAGCTGCTTCTTTGGGGAAGAGTCATACCTGGGGTTAATAAAGCACCAACTCTCTGAGGTTTGAAGTGCAGATGCCCAGGTGTACTCTAGATGTGAATTATGTATAGATCTCACTCGTCCATGAGCAGCCAGGCTCATGGATTCCTGTGCCAGCAGGCACAGAGTCAAGATTTTTTGCTCTCACAGACTTATCCACAGCAGACCAAATTGTGTGATTTTTATTCAGGAAAATTTGATCCACAGAAAAGAGGGCAGACCAGGAGCAAACACTTAAAAGTTTGACCCTGCTCTGTGTCTATATGAACACAGTTTCTCTCTGCCCATCCTGCTTTCCTGGCATTGTAAGAACTTCTGTGACTGCCTCATCTCTTGGCTGGGTTTCCATGGTCTCAAAACAAGAATTCTGTGTCTACTTGCAGAGTTCACGGGCTTTACTCTCCTGTTGTCTGCCCTGTTATTGCTGCATTTGGGACAGTTTTTGGTGAAGGTTATGTTTGAAACATAATGCTGCATAGTAATACTGCTTTCATAATGCTGCATTCTCAGTGGCAGTGACATTTGTGTCCAAGGGAGCTGCAGTTATGTTTCTGTGTGGAGTTGAACAGAGATAACAGTGTCACTTATGCCTGAGACCTCCAGAGTCAGAGATGCTGAGGGACAGATGCATCCAGAGCTTTCATCCCATTAAAGAATTGTGTTTATTCACAGGTAAAACCACCTGAAAACAATCAATAGCTGAGGAAGGTCTTTAATTGTGACCTCAAACTTACAAATTTCTTGAAGAGAGAGTCCACATACAAACCTTCTGTTTGCTGTCCAGGGACACATCTGACTGTGGCAACCAGGTCTGGTAATAGAATTCTAGAATATCTCGAGTTGGAAGAGATCCACAAGGATCATTAGGTCCAACTCCTGGCCCTGCACACGAATACCATGTGCCTGAGGTCCCTTGTGCTCACATGGAGATGCTGCTGTGTCCAAGCAAAGCACTGCTTCCTGCAGAAGTGGTTGGATTGCAGAAGTGGTTGGATTTAAAGAGCCACGTGAATCAAGCACAGTCATTTGGAAACAGAACAGGAGACTCCTCGGTGAAGAATGATTCACCAGCAGTTTAATCCCCTTTGTAACATGGTGAGGTCTTCATGATGAACAGGGCTGGAATGTCTGGATCCAATTCCACAGAAGTGGCCCCAGCACCTTCTAAAGCTGATAATCAAAGTCTTTGCCTTTGTGTTCATCACTCAACCTGAAGCAGAAGTAAAAAGGCATTTAAGTCAGCTGGGATTTTTTTCTTTTGGGAAATGAGGTTCTCTGGGCATTGCCTGGGACTTACATGCATGCAACTTCTCTTCATTTTGTAGCTCTCCACCAGCAGGCAGTATTTTACACTGAACATGTGGAGTTGTGCCCACGCTTCCTGAGACACTCAAAATGTGTCATTTCAGGTTATGCCATAAAAACCCCATGTTCTGCTGCTCATTTAAAGGTCAACCAGAGTAGGACAGCATTTTTATTTTATTTTTGCATGCAGGATTCAAAAGCCTTTTGCTCTAACAATTCTTCATGGTTCCACGAGATAAGCCGTGTCTTTTTAAAAAGGGTTCCAGTGGGGAAATACCAGTTAAATGGGAGGGAGAAGCATGCCAGAAACTCTGGAACTTATCCCAGACTCTCGGGAGGTTTCCTGCTGTCAGTGTTAAACACACCATCCATCTGATATGCATTTTGTTCCAAGTTTCCTGCTGCTCAGCAAAAGGAGAAGCAGCTGCAGGGAGCTCTGGAGCCCGTTGTGCGCACTGCACGTGGGCTCAGCCTCTCTGCTCGCTCTTCCCAGGTGTGGGACATGAAAGCCCTGTGTGGCAGGGAGCCCTTGGAGTGGCAGGGAACCCCTGGAGTGGGCTCTGGTGTGGCAGGGAGCCCTTGGAGTGGCAGGGAACCCCTGGAGTGGGCTCTGGTGTGGCAGGGAGCCCCAGGTGTGGCAGGGAGCCCCTTGGCACGGTTCTCTGCTGGTGTCCCATGGCTCGGGGCTGCTCGTCTCCTCTGCAGAGAGGAAACAGCAGTATCTCTGCTGGCCCCTGGCAGTCACCATAGCTGAGGCAGAGGGGTTTCTTTGCTCTCAGTTGCAGCCCCCCAGACTCTGTGCTCACACGAACGCTGGGGTCTGGCATGGTTCAGGGGTGGAAAAACAAGTCAATGCAATGGGGAATGTCACAAGACAATGCAATGGGGAATGGTTTTAAACTGGAAGGAGACAGGTTTTGATTAGATGTTCAGAAGAAATTCCTCCCTGTGAGGGTGGTGAGGCCCTGGGCCCTGGACTCTAAGGCTGCAGGTCCAGCACTGCAATGCCCCGCACTCAGCTAGCTGCAGTAAGGCAGAGGGAGTCAGATTTCTCTTTATCTCTGAGCTGCACCTTTCTGAGCAAATTAAAAGGGCTTTGACACGTTAGCAAACTGCTATTGCATGGTTGTAATGACCGATTTCTCAGTTCTGCCTGCCTCTCCCTCGGCTGAAACTTTTAAAATTAGCTGAAAATGAGCAGCCGGAGAGCAGGGAGAGCAGGAATGCAAGGGGGCGGAGGGGTTGCCGGGGCAGCCCTCCCGGGGAGAGCTCTGCTAATGAAGCTTGTCTGAAAATGAGTCAAAACCGTAACTACGTGTGAATACTGAGACTTGAGGGTGTAAAATTCCCTGGTGAGGTGCACGGGGTGGAAGAGTGACTCCTTGTGGTCCTGGGTCACAGGTGTGATAGGAATGTGGGCTCACAGGCAGCCAAAGCCAAGGATCTCTACTTCTTCCTCAGATTATTTGAAAAATCTCACGAAGCATAAAGAAAGGGCAAAACGGTCATGTTTGTTCTGCAGGGAGTTGCTTTTCTTTTCACTTTCATCGAAGTCTACCATTTCTTTATACAAAAATAATGGAATTCATTATTAAAGCTGAATTACTGTGGTATTTCAAAGAGAAGATAAAATTTGTGGCCAGAGATGCTACTACAAAATATTCCACATAATAATTGTGTAATTATTATAGACGGAAATGAAAGTAAGGGTTCATTAAAAGAAAATGACCACGAAATAGCAAGAAATAAAATAAATTAAAGACACGGTGGTTGCACAACCCGTCCTGCCCGTGTTGGGTGGGTGCACGGCACAGGGGAGTGTCCTGGAGCAGCTCCTCACATCCTCTCTGTCTCCCAGCCGGCGCTCGGGCGCGGTGGGTGCAGAAGCAGGGAGTGCTTTGGCTGAAGCTGCTCCGGCCATGCCCGGCTGCCGCAAGCCAGGCCGTTACCCTTAGAACAGCATTTCCGAGCAGGGGTATGAAAAAAAAGTCTGCAAGACAAAGGGATTTCCCTCGGCGGTGGGGGAGAGATCCCATTTCCGTCAGCTTTGCTCAGAGAGGCGAAGTGGCTGCGTTCCGAAAGCTGGGCAGTGTTTGTTGGTGAGCGTGGGGACCAAGGTCCGCGGGGCACTGGCCGTGACACAGGTCAGCTGCCCTGGTCCCCCTGGCTTCGTGTCACTGGCGGGATGCGATCCCCAGCAGTGACCGGGGGTGAGGCAGAGCTGGGAGTGTGACAGGATGGGCAGGATGAGGCAAATGCAGGGTGGGTCGGAGCAACTGCTGGAGCCTCGTGTGCTGGGAGAGAGCTGAGTACGGGCTCCTGCTCACAGCTACCTGCAGCAGCAGCAGCAGCACACATCATTCCACACAGCCCTGCATGTCCTGCTTGCACCTCCTTCCAAACCTTTCCTCTGGTGAGCTCCTGGGGGCTCGTGCCTGCACTCCTGGAATGTGGGACCTGTCCTGAGCCGAGGGCATGGAGCAGTCAGGGATGCCACACTGCAGGAATGCAGCTTCCCTGTCCTCTACCCAGCTCGGCTCCTGTTTGCTAGGGAATAAAAGCCTGTTCCCGGTGACCCACGGGACCCAGGGCATGCCCATGTGTGGCTCTGCACTGCTCCTCCCCTGCTCATTAAGCAGGACCTGCAGGGATCTCTGGGGTCATGGGAATGAAGTCTCTCATCCCTTTTGGCTGATTTGTATTGTGCTTGTGTGGGCCATTACCCAGCCAAAGCACTGATTTGAGATGCTGACCAGCTCTAAACTCTGATCCCAGAGGTGATCAGCCAACACAGTCGTTTTCTACTTTCCTTAATATTTTAATGGCACTGGGAGGGGGAGCAGCAGAGCAGCTTGAATTGCTGATGAACACCGTGACATTTCTCTGCCACTGCAGGGTGGAAACGCCATCCTGATCCTTCCTTCTCCAGGCAGAGGGTGGGTGATGGTGAGATGGAGGCATTGATTGTAGCTGTGGTCAGAAGTGATGGTGCTCTGCTTGGAGCCAAAAACAGCACAATGCACCATCCCCTCTTGTAGCAAAGTGCATCTCATTATCTGCTGCAATTAGCCAATGTGCTCATTAGTTTCAATAAAGCTCTTGGCTTGGCCGTGGCAAGAGGGGATGAATTTTGGATAGGATGGGTGTGAGGGCCATTAGGAGCAAGAGCTCAGATGCAAGAGGTGTGGAACAGGAACCACCACTTTTCCTTACAGGTGGGCTGGGAAGATGCTGTGCCCAGACACCTGCCATCACCAGCAGCCCTGGGGGTGACTCCAGAGGCTGGGACAGCACTGCACACACCGGGCTCTCTCCTGGTCACAGCTCACAGCAGCAGTGTTGCCCAGGGCAGTGGGCAGGAGGTGGTCTAGGGTCTCTTCTCAAGGCACTGGGCAGCAAATGGCCTGAGCTCTCCGAGGTCTGACAGAGGCTGTTTCTCCTCCTCAGTGCACGTAGAGCCCGGCACATGCGAAGTCATCGCAGCTCACCGCTGCTGCAACAGGAACAAGATCGAGGAGCGCTCCCAGACGGTGAAATGCTCCTGTTTCCCAGGGCAGGTGGCAGGGACAACACGGGCAGCTCCCTCCTGTGTGGACGGTGAGTACCCCATGGTGCAGCCGCTTCCTTTTCAATCCCTGACCTCATCTGCACATCTGGTTAAACGGGTGTGGGGTTTCCATGCCCCTGGCATTAACAGAGGAGACCTGCCCATGATCCTGCAGCAGAGCAGTGGGGAAGGGGGCACATTTTGGGGACACTCTCTCATTGGACACTCACACAGTTGGTGTGGCTGTGACATTCCACTCTCTGCAGTGCTGGGCTATGTGCTGTGGGGGAGTTACTGGGGTTCCTGCATCACTGTGCTGGGGTCAGGTCTGCAGCACTGATCCCTGCACATCTGCTCACCCTGCTGCCACAGCTGGAAGGAGAGATATGATTCCAGCCATGCAGCACCTTTGCCTGTGAGGAGCACCAAGCAGAACTCAAACTGTATGTTTTATTGAGTGCCATCATGTGCCATGCCCAAAGAGCCATCAGGAGCAGGGCCAGCCCCTGCCAGCGTGGTCTTGGTTTGCTTTGCAGCCAGTGCCCTGTGGCTGCAGTTCTGTGCAACACCAAGTAATGCCAGAATGAATTGTCAGGGAAGGCTCTTCTTGTCCCCAGCTGCTCAGGTTGTATTGTTCCCAAATATAAGAGAGCCCACTCTGGTTGCCCAAGCTGGAGCCACAAGACCCCAACAGAGCAGAGTGGTAGGAGACAATTCCTTTGCTCTGTAAGTGGAGCCTGAAACAGATTCTTGAACAGCACTGCTCTCCCTGCTCTTGCTGGGAGTGAGGACATAGGGCTTTTGTTTTCCTGGGGTAGTAAGAGAAAACAGGGTGTTCTGGAGGCAGGTGGAGCAGTTGGGTCAGGTGAGGCCAGGCAGGTGATGAGCAGCTCCTTGTCCAGGGCTCCTCAATGTGAGCTGTGCTGGAGAGAGGGGCTGTATCTCCTGATGTCACCCAGAGGTGGGCAAAGCTGCTCCCCCACACCCTGTGCTGCAGCCTGGCTGCTGATCCCCTCCTCTCCCCCAGCCTCCATCGTGCTGCAGAAGTGGTGGTGCCAGATGGAGCCGTGTCTCGACGGGGAGGAATGCAAAGTGCTGCCTGACCTCTCGGGATGGAGCTGCAGCAGTGGCAACAAAGTGAAGACGACCAAGGTACGTCCCTGGCAGGTGATGGGGGGAACCCAGCTGTGCCTTCCCCAGTCTGGGGCAAGAAAAACCCAGGAGAGCATGCACAGTTCTGTGGGGAAGGAGGGAGCTCCAGCTCCTTCAGGGTACACACTGTTTGATAAGGACTCACTGAGGCAGAGCAGAGGGTCTGGGCTGTGCGCTTGGCACTGGTGCTGGAGGGGCTGGCAGGTGTACCACAACCCTGAGGGGATCCCACAGCTTTTCCAATTGACAATTCTTGCTGGGAGGCTTGATGTTGGATGGCTCAGCCCCTGAGCAGACATCCTAGGTGCGTCTGTGTGACATCCCAGGGCTCTCGGGGTGTCCAGGTTGCTCCCCAGCACCACCTACTGCTCCAGGGCCACAGGTTGCCCTTCCCAGCCCAGTGGCACAGCCCTGACTCTGTCCCCATTCCCTGTCTGAGGCAATCATTTGTGACAGAGCACTACACGATTATTATTTTCATGGCTTGCTGAATTGCCGAAAGAACAAGGTGTAATTAAAATTTTATCAAACTCATTAGTAATTACATATATGCCATGGTTAATCAGTTGCATAATTTTGTGATCATTGTTCATACTGTTGAGTGTAATTATTCCTTATGCTTTCGTTTTCCTCACCCCACATCCCCCACCACAAAATTATCGTATTAAGCAATGTCAGGATTTTTTTCATTGCTGCTATTATTTTTGTGCACAGAAAGCACTTTCATGCTGAAGTGTTTTTATGGACATCCAAAAAGGTTCCTCCAGCCCTGAGCATCCATCACTGATCAGTAACTGCAGCATTACATTGAGCTGGTTGTCTTTTTCCCCTTTTAGTGTTGCTTAGTTGGTTTCCCCCAGCTGCTAACTTAGCCCGAAGCCTCTGCTCTGGATTTGCTGTCTTGAATTCTTGCTGAGACCATTCCCATCTGGAATGGGAGCAGGACTCGGGAGCTTCAGCTCTCCTGCCTCATCCAGCAGGCCCCTCCATGGCTAACCTCCTTTTGGGTGCCGTGCCCTCCTTAGGAAGGTGGCAGTGTGGAAACACAGACCCGTGTTTTCAAAAGGACTTCTGGAAACTTTGGGTGACTTTAGTGACTTTAGAGTGGTGCCAAATGGCTGGATTTGCATCTCAGTCCCCTGTGCAGACAGACCTCAGTGGTAGCTGCAGCCAGAGCACAGAAATCACAAACCATCCGTAAGGTGACATTTGGAATGGCTACTCCATTAAATGAAAGTAAAGAGCAAATCTTATTTGCACCTCTTGAGGCTGTTTGCTGATAATTCTTGGATGGGAAATCAGCTGGATGCATTGGCTAACTTCTCCTCTCCTCCGCAGGTCACTCGATAGCCTCCGTGCAGCGTGGCTCTGGCTGAGCAGCCTTGGCATGGTCCTGGTGCTCCTGTGAGCAGCAGGATGTGGCCCAGTGCCTGCAGAGGTGGGATGCTCCAGGGCTACCATCCTGCACCCATCAGCAGGACTGTGACAGCTGCTGGACCAGAGCATCCACTGAGCCCCAGCTTCCCTGGAGGCTGCAGGCAGGGACCCCAGTGCAGCTGCCAGAATCCCCTCACTCCACGGTTTCCTCCTTTGCTGTGGATACATTCACCAACCAAGAAATGGGCTCTTTTTCCAATGCTCCTAAATAAAATACTCCCACTATGTAAGAGCTGTTGACAATACAGAGACAGAGAGGCAGCAGGCCCCCAAAATGGGCTTTAATCAGAATAGCTGAAATCATTGCTGTGAGTTGCCTTTCCTTATCTCCCAAGATGCTGAATCCAAGTTGCAGTCAGGAATTGGGAAGTCAGTGGTCATGTGAAACCCTTCCCCATGTGGCTCCTGGCCCTGGGCTTCCTAGGAGCAGCTGCTGAGCTCCAGCCTGATCCTGAGTGACTGGGGGCTGCTCTGCCTCAGAGCACTGGGCTTTCCCTGCCCCACTGCCTGCCTGCTGTGACCACACGTGGCAGATGTGGCAGCATGGTGAGAGGGTGTCTGACACCCTGTTGGTTTCCAGGGATGGTGAGATGTCTCCATGGCGCATGCTGCTGGTTTCCCCTTCCTCTGTAATGGCATTAATCAGGTTGCAAATTTAGTGTTTTCCACCATGCAAGTCCCAGGCACTGAGTTCCTGCTTGTGTTTGCAATTGAATTTTGGAGTTGTGTGAGGGGATCTCTCTGTCTGCAGCTCTGGGGTGTCTGGGGTATGCAGATGCCCAGACAGGGCCTCAGACCAAGCTAGATTTTGTTGCAGTAATCCGAAATAAAGAAAAATGTACCACCTGCTGGCCCTGAGTTCATGACCTTCTCCAGGACACAGCATTTCCTGTGGTGCAGCAGCTCAAGGTGGGGGAGAATGTGAGCTCTGTGCTCCGGATGTCAGAGGTGCTGGGGACCCTGGGGCTGTGGGACCAGCACCTCCAGCCCTGCTCTGTGACTGCTCTGGGAGCCTGCAGGGATGTGCTGGTGCAGGAGGGGCTGGAGATGGTGTGGGGGCCATGGCAGTGAGGGGGTCACTGGTGTGCTTGCTGCCACCTGCCTCCTGCCCTGGCTCCCACCACAGGACTCATTATTGAGACATTTTTGTAACGGGGTATGTAATACCCTCTCCTGATGTGATGTAAATACCAGACTGTGAAATAATAAATTCATTTTAATCTCTGCAAAAGATCTTTTCACTCAGCAGCAAAGGGACGCTCTGGGAGTGCTGCTTCATGCTGCCAAATCCAAGGTGAAGGAGCTGGGGACTCTGCCCTGGCCATTCCAGTCCCAACCAGCTTGTGCAATGATGGCTCTGGAGGAGAGCTGAAAGCCTGTTGTGGCTAGCAAAGGCTGATTAGCTCTTAGTGATCCCAAAGAAAAGTGCATTAATTTCTACAGGATGCTTTGCTGCAAGCTCCTCTTGTCCTGTTGTTCCACCTTTGTGTGGCAGCTCCCACTGCTGCAGTGCCATGTCCCCACAGATGCTACCTCTACCAAAGGCCAGACTGTGATTGTAAGGTCCCCACCTGGAGTCCTGTCCCCTCTGAGAACCCAGGCTGTCCAATGCAGAGTGGGAATCTCTTATTTCCAGTAGCAAACACCAGGCTGTAGATGGGAGCATCCCTGCTTGGCTGAGCATTTTCATAGCTGGTTCATAATGTGAAAGATCCACTCTGCAGAAGTGTTGAGCTTGACACCTACATTGATATAAAAACATTTTATTGTCTGCATAATAGGCACCCTTGAAGCTTATTTTTCACTTACTGCAGTCTACAGTTTAGTGAGGAAATAGTCCCTTGGTGTCTCTGCTGAGTGCTGACCTCGCTGCTATCACACCATCAGAGTACACAAATACTGCAAATTGCTGCTCCTGTCCTGGCAGGTGAATGCATTTCCAAGGAAAACGCTGCAGCCTGCAGGACTGCTGCTGTTATCTCTGACTCCTGAGCAGCCAGGGAAGGATGTTCCTGCCACAACTTCTGGCCCTCTGCCCTTCTTCCACTCACTCTATTTTCAATGCTTTCCTTTGGCCAAGCAGACAAACAGTCCTAGCAGGAGCAATAAACCAAGGAAGAGGGTGATGGTGATGGGAACATCTCTGGGCTGAGGCAAGGACTTTGATGCCCTGTCTCTTCACTGCCTCAGTGGGACAATGCTGCCTGCGTGGTCCCCAGCAGCCTCAGGCACCCTGATCCCTTCTCTCTACATGTGACCACACTGCTGGTCCCTGAAGGACAAATCAGCATCAGCAGCTTGGACACCCCAAGCTCTCATGCCAGGGTCCCAGATCCACCCTGCCCAAGTCCCCATCTTGCTGGGGAAGTCTTGTGCCACATTCCATGCAGTAACTGACTGGGAGTTTGCACGGACAGGATTTGAAGTTGCCCGAGGGGTGATTAGTCAGAGGAAACTGTCACAGTTAACGTACTTTCAATATCATCTCCCTGGGCATTATAATTACACCCCATTCAATTAGTCTTCAGGAAGAAAAAAAAAGTCTTTTGTATTAAGATTTGGTCGAGAATTATTAGAGAGTGAATTAAAAGACAAGGATTCCATTTTACCTACAAATACTAAAAGCATAATGCATAAAATACCCCCAAATTACAAGCTGACTAAATTTAGAGCTGTGCTAGGAGGTGAAATGAAAGGTAAAATGAAACCCTTTGAGCAGTACAAGGTGCAGTATTATCAGAGAAATAAGATGGAAACATAATTAACCACCCAGCATTATGCTGAAAGATGGCAAATTGAAATGGGAGAAAAAATTAGGTGAAATTGCAGAGCAGGCTCATTTATTTCTGCTTTATAAATCAGTGTTACCTGTCAGCAGTGATGCCAAGCCATTCCAGAATAGCTTTCCAGGGGAGGCTGTTCACAGGGACCTCACCTTGTCCGAGCTGGGGCTGCTGTGCTCCCCTGGATGGTGATCTCTGTGTCACTGTAGGAGCAGGGGATGTCTCCAAGGGTCACATCGTTGGTGCCCTTTCCTTCACCCAGCCATGGTGCATTCAGGCCACATCTGGTCTGTCCTCTTCCCCCAGAGCTGCTTCCCTTTCCCTGATGCTTTGCTCTAACTAGTCCCACCCTTGTGACTTCTGCAAGTGCTGCTCCTATGGCATCTCACAGGGAACCTACCATCAGTGGCCTCTTGCACTGAGGAGTTGAAGTCCAGTTTAAGGCTGGAGGAACATTTTCTTTAACTGTGCAGAATTTCCTCCTCTCAGGCTTAATTGGCTCCCATTCCCTATGACCTCTGCCCCCTCCACCCTCCTGCCATTGCTCTGCTTGCTCCTCTCTGCCCATTTGCTGTATTGCTGCTTTTCAACGAATTCAAACAAGAAAAGAATTGTCTTTTCCAGAAGTAGAAAGATTTTTGTTAGAATCACTTCAGCTATGCAAAAACATCCCTGTGCATCTCCTGTGCTGTGTTCAGGAATGGAGAAACCTGGAATTGGCTTATCAGATGAGAAGCAGAATCTGTCTCATCCAGCTTACAGGATTCACAGAGGTGGCAGGTGCATGTGGCTGTTCTGGCACTCATGTGTTTGGACATGAGCACGTGGGTCAGGTTTTTTTCTACTTTGCCAATACCTTTCACTAAGAAACTCTTAATTTTTTTTTCCCTCTCTGGCTTGTTTGTAAGTAGATATATCCCTGTTTTGGGGATGTGAAGCAAATGGCTTCAGCATCCAGAAGTGCTGCCCCATCCCTCCAGCACTCAGGAGCCACAGCAGCCACACCCCCATGGCCAGGATGTGGGGACATGTGGCCGTAGGGCCATGGGGCCATGGGCACCTTCCCCATTGCCTTGATGCCATGGAACCCCATTAGAATCACAGATAAAAATATAACAGCACAGTATTTTCTCTGGTTAATACACTGTGATGGGGCTGTTTGAAGCATTAGATGGCTCTTCCAAAAGTGCATCCTCATGTTTTATTCAAATGTGCATTTGTGGAGATGTTCTTAAGGGAATGAATAAAATATTAATTTAGATGCTACTGTGCAATAAAGGCAGTCAGGGCAGAAACCATGCTGCTGGGTCAGGGCAGAGCTGGCCCTGCTGCAGGCAGCCTGACTCCTGACGGGCCCCAGGAGGGTCCCTGGGGATCACAGAATCATGGAATATCCTGAGCTGGAAGGGACCCACTAGGATCACTGAGCTCCTGGCCCTGCACAGGACATCCCCAAGAACCCCACCATTTGCCAGGTGTGGATGAGGGATGCTGGCCCTTGCTGCCACCTGCTTGGGAGACCCCAGCCCTCTCCAGAGGCTCTGGCACAGCCCTCAATGTAGAACTCGTGGATCCATTTGGCCCTGGAGCTGTCACTGCTGAGCAGGATGGCGAGACACTGGCACAGGTTGCCCAGAGAAGCTGTGACTCCCCCCCTGGAATTGTTCTAGGCCACGTTGGATGGGCCTTGAAGCAATCTGCTCTGGTAGAAGGTGTCCCTGCCCATGGCAGGGGTGGAACGAGGTGATCTTTAACGTTCCTTCCAATCCAAACCATTCCAGGGCTCTACGATTCTGCTGCTGTGTATTTTCTTCTGTCCAGGGTCAGTCTGTCCGTGCCGGACTGAGGCAGGTGACATGGGACAGCCCGGGGAGAGCTGCAGAGGTGGCACTGCACCAGAGAGCAGTGCCCATGGCCCATCTTGCTGCAGTCAGATCCCCATGCCTGACTCCCACCCCAAGCTGGCAGGAAAGCCAGGAATCCCAAGCACTGTGTGTCTCTCCTGTGCAGCTCCAGACCTGGATCCCTGCACGCTTGGCAAAGCCAGGTCATGGAATCATAGAATCATGCTCTCCCCTCCCCAGCAGAAAGGCACATGGACATGAGGGGCTGCACGGACATGGGTTCATCCTGGGCAGACTCTGCTCACTACCTGGATCAGGGATTAAATAGAGGCCCATTTTTATAAAGGGATTTCTAGTCTTGTTTTCCTGCTGGGGCAGCTGCAGTGGCCAGAGCAGAAAAAGTGCCATTGGCTGGGGCAGAGCAGAGAGGGAGGATGCAATTTAATTTGTGCATTTCTCAGTTTGTTAATCTCCCGATTTACTGCTGGTATTTGATTTCCCTAGCATTGCTTCATAATAAAGGGATTAGCCTGGACCATAGGTCTGCTCTGATGCTCGTCTACTAGGGATTACAGAGAAATTTCACTGTTAGTTCATGGGTCAAATAGATAGAAATGAAAATATGTGTATGGTTTTGTTGACATTTGCAGGAGCATTCAGTCTGTGATCTAGCACTGGCTCTCCTGACCCATTCAGCATGCCCTGCTTCCTGTCTCATGGGGGTCCTGATCCACTGCTTCCTGTTCCACAGGGTTCCCAATACCCTGGTCCCTGTCCCAACCCCTGCTCCCCATCACAGGATAGTTTCACTCCCCTCTTCTCTGTCTCATGGGCATCTCAGTCCCCTGTTCCCAGTCTCACAGGGGTCCCAACCCTCTGCTGTTTGGCTCAGAGTCGGGAGCCTCAGCATCTCTCCATTGTCAGGGTGATGGATGCTGTGGTGGCAACCAGTGGTGCCTCCAGCTGCCAGTGCTGGACCAGCTGGTCAGGAAGTGCCTTGGGCAGTGTGTAAAATCCCTATGAATTGTGGTTTGACTTTTTCCTGTGCACATCAGTGGCACCAGAGGTTAATATATTAGCAGGCTGACCTGGATATGAGCAAGTCAGACATCCCTAATAAATGCCTGCTAAATGAAAACACAGACAAATTAGCACATGCTCCATTTCCTTCTAATGATGTGCTTGATTCTGGTCTTGGCTTCCCCATATGTGTCAGGAGCCAGCTGTGCCTTCCCTATATGTGTCAGGAGCCTGGAGTCCTGTGGAGCAAGACTGGCCACCTCCCTTGTGTCACCTTCTCCTCAATGCTCCCAGCCCAGCCTGGTCCTCTGAGCCATCAGGAGTGAGATCTTACAGGCAGAGAGATGAAAAATTGATTTATTGGTAACATGATTTAGTGCACAGAGCCAGGATTAAGTAATGATCATGTTAAACACTCCTGGATGTATTCATATTAGTGAACTCTATGTCAATTAATTATTTAAATACAATAATACTTAAATACACTAGGAATCCTGTGATTATTGCAGGGGTTGAGACCATGTTCATTAACAACAATAATAAATATTGTGGATAATCAGTTCTAAAAGGACTTTTTTCTATGAGTTGTGAAAACTGTGCAGGAACTGCAAGGCTGAGAGGACATGAATATGGATCAGTGGGATTATTACATACACCAGCACCAAGGGACAAAATTAGTGTTTAAAATTCCCTGCAAAGACAAAATGTAAAATACAAAAACTTTTGCAATCAGTCATAATAATGAAATTTTGATTAGAAAGCCAGGATCATGCATTAGTTATGGAATCCACCCTCCAGGCCAAACAATGTGTTGAATCCATTAATTGAGTTGAGAATATTTTGGCTTTAAAGAGAATTTTGGCTTTGCAGTGGACACAGGGGTGCCTGATCCATCCAGGATGCAGGTGGACCATGGGCCTGAATGCTGGGCTCTGGACACACAAAATTACCTGACCTGACCTGGAGGAGGACAAAGAGGAAGAGGAGGAGGAGGAGGATGAGACAGTGGCTGCCCGGTGAGGGGTGTCTTTCTGAAACATCCTCCATTGGGTACATGCATGACAACGCTGAGGACAGCAGTCTTCCTTCACGGTTATCTGCTCTTACGTAGCAGGGAAATAAGAATATAAATTATTTAAGCAGTCAGAAGATAATTAACTCTAAATAATCTGTACTCTGCCCAGGTTATAGCTCTGCAACAGCATTAATCTCACTAATTACTTAATATTACTAACACAGTTTTCAGTGAGTTCAACAATGCGTTCAGTGAATCCAACATTGAGCAATAGATGTAAAGTGATTGATTCGAGTTGGAAAGCCTTGTGGTACTGCAAATCTGACCATTTTATTAATCAATATGACCAATTTATTAATCACTTTTATGGCATTGAAGAAGTAGCAACTCAGTCTCATGGGTAAATTTTTTCATTGTGATGGTGGGTTATTCTGGGGTTGCATTCAAGGGTGTTCTTTCAGAAACATTAAGAAAGAAGAATCTAGACTAATGGGATGTCTGGTAAACAGTTATTTAAATTATGGGGTGAGCATTGAGGTTAAAAGCCTGGTTTTGATTGAGGAATTGCAGCTTGTGTCTGGTGCTGAGGTCCCACATCCCACCAAAGGGTTTGGGCAGGATTCCACGCAGGAGCCTGGCTGGGAACACAAGCGCTAGGCAAGGCTTTCCATCCATCCCAAGGTGCCTCTGCTCATGCCTTGGCCTCTGTTTGGTGGCATGTGGCCTGCCATGGGCTTCTGGGCCTCAGCACCCATGGCTGTGAGGTGCAGCTCCCACTGGGGCTGGGCTGGAGACGTGCCTCACAGGAAGGAAGGCAGGACTGAATCCACTCCCCTGTGAACACCAACCAACCTTTCCAAAGCCACCAGACCACCCAGCCCGTTATTTTCTAGTCATTCTGCCGTGCAAGTCACAGGAACCTAGGGAAATGAGAAGGTGAGAACACATTATTGATTAATTACTTAGTTGTCTCCAAATGGTTATTGAGCCCAGATGTGATTTTGACAAATTACTCCTCGATTTTTGTGACTGATACACAATTTGATTAATGCAGTTTTACAGTACTCCTGTCAGAGGGTGATACAGAATCTGATTCCAGTGCCTGGCAAAAGGCAATGGTGTCGTGTTCTCCATATCTGGTGGCATTTGCAAATGGTCAGCCAAGACATAATTAAGAAATGTGATATTTTGTTTGAAAGGGACAGTGGGTTAATAAATTGAGCTGAAGGCAGAATATCAACGTTATCTGGTCAGACTGACACTGATCACTGTGAGCTGGTGCCCTTGCCATGCAGGGTGTCTGAACACAGAACCACCCAGTGCCAGTGTCAGGAGATTGATCCTGACTGATGGCAAGGAGACCTCGGAGCTTTGCCCACCCCAGTGTCTGCCCTGCGAGCCCCGGCACAGGGACAGCCCCGGCCAGAGACCCCTCCCAGTTCAGCCCCATCTCTGCCTCTCTCGGAGCTGATGTCGCTCCTGGGAAAAGGCAGGGGTGAGCTGGAGCACTCTGGGGTCTGGTCAGTATCTGATCAATATTTGGGTTTGGCTTTTCCACCTTCACTTTGAATCGGAAACCTTGCACAGCAGAGCCCAAGAAGTGCAAGCAGAGCAAACCTCTAATTTCCACCAGGAAATGTTTTTTAAATCCTGTGCAAGAAATGGGAAGATTAACAACCTGTGGCTACAGGGCCTGGAAATCCTCATCTGCAGCATCCCTCGCTTTATCTTTAAATCCTCAAGAGCAGCACCTGTGGAGCAGGGCAGTGGGGCAGGGGAGGACAGGCTGTGGGTCTAACAAATGGTGCTGGGATAACAAGGGAGCGTTGGGTGCTGCAAAAGGCCGTTCTGCTGCACCAGAAGGCAAGTGGCCTCATAAAGAAGGATTTCACACTATTTAAACAATAAAAGCCCCAGTGGCTGCTGTGGGAAAGCAGCCTTTTACCGCGGAAAAATTGTGATGTGACAATAGTGACTGTCAGGCGCCGTCCCCATAATGGCTCCTTGTGAAGGGAAAGCCAGAGGAGCCAGACTCATCACGGTTCTTCAGAGACATTAATTACTCGTCTGTGGCGCATCCCTGCCTTGCAGCAAGCACTTGGAAATGTGCCACCAGATGTTGGGAATGAAAGAGAGCTAATTTGCCTCCCCTGGACTGGGATACCCTGCCTGGGAGCCCCGTCCCTGCCTCTGTCACCCAGCCCAGCTCTCCTGCGCTGGCTGGCTGCTCCCTGACCCCCATCCCTGGGGGCAATGGCAGGGGGGGCTGCTGAGGGTCCATCGCTGGTGCTCGGGCCGGGGGTCTGTGTCTGCCAGGACATAGCTGATGATTGATGCCACAGTTGCCACTTCCAGATCAATATTCCTAGAAATGTCCATCTCTCATACCCCACCCAGTGATTCTGCTTGTTTTCTCTCAATAATCAATAATTTGCTTTTTTAAAAAAACTGTCTTTTTCTCCCTTGAGAACCATTTCCCCCAAGTTGCCCTCAGTGCTCCATGTGGGTTACATGTTTAACGAGTGCCATGCTCTGTGCTCTTCCTGCAGAGTCCATGTGCAGGGGGTTTCCTGCTGCTTGTGCTCACCACAGGGTTGCTGATGAGGTGTTGGTGTGGCCACTCACTCCAGTGTGAGCTGCATCTTCATGTCTCCTGTTAGCACCTATTCCATTTGAGACCTCATCTGGAAAGCTGATGCCTGGAGCAAAGAATCCAGGGCTCTTAAATGCAGCAAGGCTATTAATTAATATTTTAGCTGCTTTGCTGGAATAAATTCAGCTTTAATGAAATAAAATGAAACCAGTGGCCTGGTGCAAAATGAGCACAAGGATGGAGCTTATGTCATATTGTAGTGTCCCAGTGGTGAGTTTTTAAAGAGAAGCTGCATTACAGGCAGACCTCTGGCTGTCAGATGGTTTTCCCTGTATCACTTCCAAATGCAGGAGCCAGGAGCTGGAGATGTGCCCCCAGATGTTGGGAATTAAAGAGAACAAGCAAATATGTGTCTTAAAAAAGAAGCCACTGTTATTTGGGATGGGGCCAAGGGACTTGACATCAGGTTCCTTCTTCTATTAATCAGTATTTGTGTTGGGTTTAATTAGTTTTGATTGCAGGTTACAGATGTAAATGTGTCTTTCACGGCATCTCCCTCACCTCCTGGGAATATGGAATGAGTGTTTAGTGTAACAGCATTGGAGGATGCACAGGAAAGAAAACAAACAGAGGAGCTTCATGTGCATCCTCAGTTTCTGGTGATCTCCACCCCAGTCTGTGGTAATAAACAGAAAAGGAAGAAGATCCTTAAAAAGAGAAGGGCAAGGAGAAAGGAACCCCATCTGGATGCTGCTGGAAAGCAGTGTCTGATGCCCTGAGAAAGGTGCAAGGACTGTCCCTGTGCCCATGTGAAGTCTGCAGGAGTTATGCATCAACTTGTGCTGCACGGGAGGAATCACAGCTGTGCAGGGGGAACGTGTCCCATGAGCAGCCCAGCAGTGACCCTGAGGACACCTTGCATTAAGCTGTGAGGTCTCTTATGTCTGTCAGATGAAAAAAGAATTCCTCACCAGGAGGTTAATGTGCTTGATTCACCCCCCACAGGAATATCATCTTTCTTATTAGTGTTTGCCATTTTATAGTTTAATTAAGGTCACCCAGTGGGCCTCTAAATGACATATTAATTAATAGCCTGCAATATCTGCCAGCACCAGTCAGGCTTACTGTGGAGCTGGTACCTCAGGAGGAGAGTGAGAACGGAGACGTGAGGCACTCCTGGAGCTCTTCCTCTGCAAGGAGAAGATGGTGCTGATCCCAGAGTCCCCTGTGTGTGACAGGAGCATCGTGGCTCCTGCGTGTCCTCAAGGAAGGGGCTGCTTGATACTGGCATCCCAGATTTACACTCTGACATTTACTCCCAAGGCATGAGGCAGAGCAGAGGCCACCTCACCAACCCGTAAATCGGGATGTGTGTGATCCAACAGCCTGCTTGTGACTCAGCAATGTACTCAGATCCATCTCTTGTGATTTACAGCTCAGCTTGGTGACTTATTTTGAGTCAGTCAAGTTCAGAGACAACCTATAACTCAGACCCATCACATATTCATCAGTGACACAGGACTTGGATAACTTGAGGATAACTTCAGAATTAATTGTGTTACTTACGAAGCTGCTGACATGACTAATCAATTGCCACATGGCAAATAAATCAGTAAGACACCTGAGAAATTAATCATCTTTTTTTCTGTTAGGAACTTCACATGCCTTATAAATCAGACATTGGAACAGTTTGTTTTACATCAAACCCATACTTGGAAAATGGCCTTTTGGGGAGTATATATATATTTATGGAATATCTGTCCTGAACTGGTTAAAGGAGTTAAAGAAAACACAAGGGCAGTGGGTTGAACATTTTATTTTACAATCATTAATTGTGTGCAAGCAATGAGCTGAGAACTTGCCACAGTCATGGCTCAGTGGTTCAGGTCAGTGCAGGGCATGGTGCTGTGTCCAGAGCAGAGGTGTGAGCCATCCCTCTATCCCCACAGTCTCCACCATCCCCATCCCAGGGCTGAGCTCCTGCTTTACCCCTGGGCTCCCAGCCTGAGCTGGGACGATGTGCATGGAGTTGACCTTCAGATCAGATCAGGTTGGACAGGGCTTGGAGCAACCTGGTCTAGTGGAAGGTGTCCCTGTCCAGGGCAGGGGATGGAACCAGATGAGTTTTAAGGCCCCTTCCAACCCAAACTATTCTGGGAATCTGTGATGCTTCCCAGGTTGCACACAAAACATCCTTTCTCTGCAGCTCAGCACTGCTGCTGTCATCCTGTCAGCCCCCTGCTTGCCAAGAGTAGCAGATCTGCTCTTAATGATAATAATCAATACATTCAATGAAGAATCAGATTTTATTTAATGTGCAATTCACTTAGAGTCTGACACCTCTAGATTTATTAAAGCAATTCTTGTACATTGACTTGGTACTGATTGATTCCTTGAAATGCATTTTAGTGGGGATTTAAAATCCCAACAAGATAGACGTTTTCTATATCCTGCATTTAAACTGTTACAAATGCAATGTGTTCTTATCAGTAGGTGTCCCTTTAGAATACAGAATCACCCTGCTTTTGTTCTATATATAAAATACATGGAAGAGATTATCCAGGACATATTTAAAGGATGGGTTTTTTAATGAATCTGTAGGCAATTTATCACAAATCACAGATGGAAATGTAAAATCTAATCAAACTAGTTGTATAAGCAAAGCCATATGTGCAGGAATTCAACTCCTGGGGAAAAAAATAAGCATTGGAGATTATTTGAATACGTAAAGTAGATTTTCAAAGTATTTCCTTAAGAAATTCAGCCTGCACAAAGTGCTGTCATTAATAGAATGGGGAAAATTGCTGGTAAATATTTATATTAGCAGCTTTAGATGGAACACCAAAACTCCAGGGAGAAGATCTAAGGTTTCCTGTGAGATGCAGCTCTGAAACTTGCTGCTCTCCCCAGTGGAATGAGATTTTTTGGGTGACTGCCTGGCTTTATGTGGAGGGATACCCTGGAACCCGGGGACAGCACTTTTTCAGAAGCATCTTTCAAAGACCTTTGCTCGCAAGAACTTTTCACCCTAACTGGAGGACTTAAACTCAATTTCCCTGTGTGAAGGGCTTGGTGAGTGGTCATTGCCTCCTTTCTCCAAAGCCCTTTGGAACCCCCAGCTGAGGAACACCAGGAAGCTGCTGCTGCTGCTGCTGACCAAGCCTGGTTCAAGCCCTTGGGGGATGCTCTGGAAGTGGGGGATGCAGAGAAACTCAACTGCCCCAATCTTCCTGCTGCTCCAAGAGCTGGCACACAGCCCATAGCTGCACAGCAATTGGACACAGTCATGGAACAGGCAGAGATGGAAGAGGATGGGCAATTGTGTCAGTTTTAGAATCACGGGATCATAGAATGGTTTGGCTTGGAAAGGACCTTAAAGATCTTCATAGCAGATGATGAAAACAGTTTTTAACATACCGGTAAAGGAACCAATATTGGTGCCAATAGGCCAAAAAACATCCCTGGCTTTACCCTCTCTTCTCTCCTCTCTTTCTTGCCTCATCTGCAGCTGGAATTGATTAATGAAATGCAAATATTGACAGCAAACTTCAGCTCCTGAGCTTCCCAGGTGCTGGCATGGGATCATTGGTGCTGAGTCCCCTTTTCTGCTGGCAGCCAAGACAGAGTGGCTGCCCCTGGTCACAGTGAACAGCATGGCTTTCTGAGGGGTGGAATAAAGCTCTGATGAGAACTTAAAAAGCCCTAGCAGCCTGACTCTGTAGTGATGTGCTACTCAGTTTCTATGGGAACAGGCTGAGCTGGTTGATTGGAAGCCCACATGTAGGAGAGGCAAGAGAAGGAGTGAGTGGGGCTGCAGATGCAGAGATTAATTGGTGTGACTCAGGCTGGGCTTTTATATAATTTGCAGCCATCCCAAAAGGTGCCTGGGCACTGGAGTTGGAATGCAGTGAGGAGGTGTTCCCAGGAGAACAATCTCATCGCTTGCTGAAATGATTGTAGCACCTACTCAAAAAAAAAAAAAAAAAAAAAAA
>VXAX01002941.1:82348-154009 GCA_013399835.1 Leptocoma aspasia | reverse complement strand
CATGGAATCATTTAGGTTGGAAAAGTCCTGTAGGGTCACTAAGTCCAGCACTGCCAGATCCACCACTAAACTGCATCCCTCAACATTAACATCTACATATTGTTTGAACACTTTCAGGAATGGTGATTCCACCACTTCCCTGGTCAGCCTGTTCCAATGCTCGACCACCCTTCCAGCAAAAAAATTTTCCCTGATATCCCAGCTACACCTCACTCATAAAGGTCACTGCTCAGGCATGAGGAGCATCTGCTTCTGGTGGGAAGGCAAGAGGCTGTTCCTCCCCTTGCCCTTTCTCAGCTTGATCTCAGCAGTATTGGTCACAGGCTAAAAATGGACTTTTTTTCCATTTGAGAGATTATTGCCAGCTATGGGAAGGAACAAAACAAGCCATAGGACTGCTGAGCCTCAATCCTGACAGTGCATCACACACTACACACCACCAATCTCTCCTAAAAATGATCCCTGAGCTACAAACCTCCCTTCTGTCAGCCTGGAGCTTGGACATGCTGCAGCCCCATGCCAGGCAGATGCTGGCACATACCCTTTAGGAAGGCAAAGCTGCTGCCAAACTCCATGTCCATGTCTCTCCCAGCCCCTTTGGTATGTTTGGATGCATTTTTCAGGATGGTGCATGAGCTGCGAGAGCAGTGGAATAATTGTAAAGCATGTGTAATATGTTCCACTTCAGCCATTTAGAAATAATGAGTAGAGCTACATGCTTGCTTGGAAAAAAAACACATTTGGAAACCAAAATTAGATGCAAAGCTGAAAGATACAGTCTGTTGTAAGCACTTGTAAGAAAGAGTTTAAGAAAAGGATTAAAAGGGATTAGTTGAGCCTCTGAGACAGAGAAGCTCCATCAGCAAATCTGATTATCTGCCCTGCGTAGCACTCCGTGATTTAAAACGCCAAAAGGCTGATGCTGGAAATAAGGAGGATTTGGAGAGACAGGCTCCCTTCCCTGCCATGGTGATGGAGGCTGGAGGCCACGTGTGGCCAGCACTGAAGGGGGCCATGGTCCCAAAATTCCCCATGGGGTGGGGCCTCCCTGGGATCAGGGCATGGTGCTCCCCTCCTGCCCACAGAAGGATGTGTTGTGCTGCCAGGTCCTGGACAAGAAACTGAACCAGCATTGTCATCAAATCTTGGAATGGCTTGCCCTTAAAACTCACCCAGTTCTACCCCCCTGCCATGGGCAGAGACACTTCCCACTATTCCAGGTTTCTCCAAGCCCTGTCCAGCCTGGCCTTGGACGCTCCCAGAGGTGAGGAGTTAGCTGGCAGATAGATGAGGTTTTCATCCTCTTCCTAATGAATGATGCTCAATGCAAATCAGGAGATGTTACTCATGTGTCAGTGGCTGTTGAATTATTCATTGGTGAGAAAATCAGCAGGGACCAGGCAAAGGAAAGTGCAATAAGCAGTTCTGCTTTCATTGGTGCTGCCTGCCTCTTGTTAATCCAACCCTGCAGCCCAGACTGGCCCCTCCAGGTGGGATCCCCCGGTCCCTCGCTGCCCCTTGGTCCCTCCCTCCTTGCAGCAGCAGTGCCATGGCCTCACCAGCATCCCCATTCCAGGGGGTCCCTCATGCTCAACCAGCCCTGGGACCCCTCACTCCTGGAAGATGAAATGAACCCTTGGGCTCAGGCTGATCCATAGAGGCCCGTCCCATTGGGGTTTCCAGTCACTGCGTGTTTTATTTTTTCCCTTTTCACAAAGATAAAACCTTATAATGAGCTGGTTAAACATTGAAAATATTCTTTCATTAAATTTACATACAAAAAAATTGGTTGCAATTACAACAATTAGCTTGCCATAGAAATTGGGTGTGTGGAGAGGATAAAAATGTTCCTGCAAGAAAAGGACAGAAAACTCACATTCACACTTACCAAAATAATCTCCTTTAATTTGTCACTTTGACTTCAGTCCTGTATTTTAATGTGTGCTTTATACCCCAAGGGTTTGGCTCACTTATTTAATGCCACATATGCACATACTTGTAGGGTAAAAAATAATTGGTGTTTCAGGAATTGTCTTAAGTCCCAGTTTTTGACAGTTGTGTTTCTGACCCTTTAACCCTCTGCTTCACCCTTTGGTGAGGAGTACCAATGCTTGCTGGATAATTGAGATGTCTTGGAGAGCTGAAATACTCCTGGGCACTTAATTATGAGAAAACAGAATGGTTCTTTTTATTTAGGATCTGGAAAGAAAGGGAAAATGAAACAAAGCTCTTGTGATTTTTGGCATAAAACACTTTTGCATTCTTGAGGAGCACAACTGATGTCCAAACCAGGTCGGTTTTGACAGTCATGTTTTGTGGAGAGGAAACAAACATTGCTGGGAATCCCTGGCATAAACATCTCAGAACAAAGGCAGAGGAACAAGTGTTCAAAATTCTGTTTGTGCTCTTTACAATTTTGTATATTTTATATGTCCTAATGAGGTATGAAAGAAAATAGTCCAGGGTGGTGTAGTAAATGGAAAGAGAGGAGGCAGGAGCGGGGGTAAATCCATGGGTTTTTCTTGGCCTATTGACCAAGGGAGAGCCACTACCACAGAATCCCAGAATGGTTTGGATTGGAATGATCTTTAAAGCTCATCTCATTCCAGCCCCTGCTATGGGCAGGGACATCTTCCACTGTCCCAGGTTGTTCCAAGCCCTGTCCAACCTGACCTTGGACACCTGCAAGGATGGGGCAGCAACAGCTGCTCTGGGCACCCTGTGCCAGAGCCTCCCCACTTTCACAGGCAAGAATTTCTTCCTAATTTAAACCTGCTCTCTGCCAATGTGAAGCTATTCCCCCTTGTCCTCTTGGTTCCTTTACCAATGAATTAAATACTGGCTCCATCATCTGCTATTAAGACAAATAAAATGATACATCCACTTCCCTCTCTGCCTGTTCCCATCCCCTGCCTCACTTTCCTTATAAGCTATACAATTTGAGTTAATTTTCTCCAAGCAAGCAGCATTTGTTTGTGATTTACACAGAGGTCTTTGCTGGGGAGAGCCATGGTCTAAGGTGCATCACAGTTTCCCTCATTCAGTTTTATGGAGCAGGAATATCACAGTCAAGACTAAATTAAACGGATAACAATTAAATTTATGCCTCTAATTTAATTATTTGAGGTTATAAGGGCATCCATCTGCTTTGCTCCTTTTTTTGCTCCTGACATCAGCGAACACTCACACAGGCTTTCTCCAGCCCCTGTGTCTGGGGCTCCCCAACAAGGAGTGGGCAAAGTCTGCAGCAAAAAGAGATGGATCTTAACTCCATCATGTGTTAATGTACCAACTCCCTGCTGCTGGCAGCAAGAATACTGTCTGTAAAGCTATGCCATCTCCTGGTTTGGTTAATAAGGGGAAGCTACTTCAACAAAAATCATTAAAAGAGTATGCAGAGAGGCAGTGCTGTCAAGGAGGATGGGGCTGCAGAGAGGGAGGGAGCATTTGGTGGCCATGGACCAGGCTGGACTGGTGGTCCCCAACGCCTGCTGCTCTGTTCCAGAGCAGCCCCTCTGTGTTTTGAAGCCTCTTGCACTCACAGACTGGCCTTGGTGCAGTGAAACAGTACTTAGAAGTTACATTTCATTCAGAACAACTGTAGCCTGAACAAAATTACTCTTGCAAAATGCAAATGAGCTGCAGTTCCTTTTCATTTTCCATCTTTAACAGCATTTACTCTGTCACTGGTGGATTTATGGCATTTGGCTGCAGGTTTTAATTGCTGTTTGCATGCACAGCAGTGCCACAGCCAAGCACTAAATGTGTATTTCCATTTTACATCCAAATCCAAACCACTGCACAAAAATGATCAGTGTGTGTGTTTTCATATCAGCTCCATTGTAGTTTGCCCTTAGAGCTGCTGAGGAGAAGGGATGAAGTATATTTGTTTTATTTTGAGCTCTTTGTAAAACTCCCAATGAAGCAGAAAGGAAACCAATCCCACAGCAGAGGCCACACAGGGTCTCTACATGACTTTGGGACTGGAGGGAAATGTAATAAAACTTGAGTTACTCCAGTGGGATGAGGTGAAGAGCTGGAGGGGTACAGGGATGTGTCCCTGGTTTGGCTGGTGCCACCAGGCCTTGGGGACAGTGTGGTGGCTCTGGGAACCCTGTCACCCACCCCCAGGTAGAGGTGTCTTTCATTTCCAGGTCACACACCATCCAGGTACCTTTCTTCCCTTCTTTTTTCTTTGGTTTTTTTTTTTTTTTCCTCTCTTTCTTATTCCCCAGTTGATCAATTATTTAATACATTCCATCCCAGTGCAGAGCTCCCTGAAGTGAGTTGTTTTAAATTAAATAAATTTCTCTTTGAAACAACTGGAGTCCATGAGAAATTTTTAGCTCTGCAAATGAGCTCATTAGAATTTTGGAAGTGTACCTGAATATCTCCTCTGTGTTTTTTCTTTATTTTTATTATTTCAAATCTCATTCCACTTTGTTCCAGGTTCAGTCTTTTCCCCACAGCAGTGCCCTATGCACTGACTGATCAGAATAATTTCAAAAGGAGTGAATTAAAGGGCCCAACATGAAATTTCCTTAGAGAATTGATGTGGGTTAACTGTCTGTATCTTACTGTGCTGCCTTGTTTGGAAAGCTTCTAGCAACCATCCATTATAGTTATAAGGCTGAGTGATGACTACAGCTACACTGGAAAAAAAAAAAGGGAAAGAAAAAAAAGAAAAGCATTTTCTATGAATAATGGCACCAGGGTATTTAAAACACTTGGCTGCACACTTTTCAGGCAGCAGGTGCTGAAAAATGCATTTCTCCCTTAATAACCTTTAAATCCCTTGTATGATGTGGGTTCTCACTAATCCTCTAAATATGTTCAGAGGAGACAACAAAAATACGTACATGACAGATTGTGGCTCCCAGGGTGGAAACCACTTCTTCATCTCCCCATAGGCACCGGGAAAGGTCTGATTCCAGCTGTGATACAAGGCCAGCTCTGGACCTCCACAGGCACAGCCACACCTCTGTGTGGGCAGTGCCTGGGCTTGTCACCAGGAGCTGCTCCAGCCGTGCTGGCAGAGCTGCCCAGAGGCTCTGGGCTGAGAGCAGGGCTGACTGCAAGGGCACAGGAGCAAGGGGAGCTGAGGGAGGGGCACTGCAGGACAAGGAGAGCCCAGCTGGGGTTACAGCCCTGTGCACCCCCATATCAAGCGAACTGTTTGGCAGCAAAGGCATTTATTTGCAGCCCCAGCTCCACAGCATCCATAGTCATTTTTTCTCTCTTTTCCAGCTGAGGAGAGGTCTGCTCCATCACATGCAGCCCAGGTGAAGAGGTGAGGGGTGACTGCAGAGCTGGGGTCTCCCTGCCCTCTGCCTCCTCCTGACCACACCTGTGAGCAGCCCTAGCAGCTCATGGGCACAGGCAGGCCCAGTAAAATGATGTAGCTGGGAAATTACTGTGCAAATCCCTGTGATGATGACAGTGAGTTTTCTCTGTCCCTCAAGTAGATGAGGGCAGCACCAGCACCAGCTTTTAATGCCCAGGCTGCCAAAAACTGGAGGCTTTCCCACAGTCTGTGCCCAGCAGTGCCAGGCGACCCCCATGCACCCCGCTCTGGGGCAAGGTGCTGGTTCCTACCTTGCTGTGGCTCTTGGCAAGAGATTTTGGTTTTGTTTCTACCCCACCAGCTCCTGGGGGCCCATCATGCTCCCCTCTGCCATCCCTGCTCTGCCAAGGGACTGAGCTCCTCACAAGTGTGGTACAGGTCTGTTATCACAGGAATCAGCTCTTCAAAGGAAAATTCTCACTTGCTTAAAACTTCTGTTGAAACAAGATATATAATTTACATCTGAATCTGATCCTTTATCATGCAAATGTACAGAACTTCAAACACCAGCTGGCTGCCACTCCACAGGGCTGAACACCCTTACCTTGTTCTGGAAGTGACATGTTTACCCATAAGGGTAAAAAATTCCGTGCCATCAGGATACTTTTAACCACCAGTGCATTGTGACCATTCCTATTTCCCTCTGTGCTGGTTGGAGCAGGGATGCTGTCCCATTTCCCTGGAGGAAATGCTCATTCTAGACCTTTTTTGATGAATGTCACTTTCTAAGGCTTTAACTGCCTGGCCCTCCCAGGCTCTTCACCTTTGCTGATTTGTGTTGTCAGGGGAGGCAGCTGCATTGCCAAGCCATAAAGGATGTGATACAACTGAGGTGACAATACACATTCCTAAGCCTAAATCAGCAATTAAATAAATTGGTACAAAAGTCCTTTGCTGGGATTTTCTGAGGAGCCTCCAGGCAAGCCCCAGGCAGCCTGGTCAGACAGCAGAACAGCAAGGGAAGAGCAGTCACAGAACCACAAAGTGGATTGGGTTGGAAAGGACCTTAAAGTTCATCTCGTTCCACCCCATGCCGTGGGCAGGGACACTTTCCACTAGACAAGAGTGCTCCAAACTCCATCCAGCCCGGCCTTGAACACTTCCAGGGATGGGGCATAAATGCTGCAAATGCAAATGTACTCCAAACACATTGGAGAATTCAGGAGAAAACGAACAAAGAGGGAAAAAAAAAAAGTCAGGAAAATAATCCTCAATGTTGTAGTGAGGACAAGGGCTCGTAGGGCAGGAGACTCTAAGACTCTAACCTTTCGCTGAATGGAGCACCCACTAACGTGCAGGATCAGGTCCCAAAGCCCTGCCAGGCTGGGAAACCTCCCAGGGCAGGGGAGGTGTGAACCCTAATGCTGCTGAATTAGAGCAGTAAACCCATGAGCCAAGGAGGAGCCTGTTTGTTCCACTGTTTTCTTTTGTGTCACATTTCAAGGGAAATTTTTTTCCAGGATTTGATTCCTGGTGTTTACAGGACACCAGAAACCACACAGTCTGCCTGAAGCTCGCTTTTCCCTTTCCCTCACTCAAAGAAAATCAAGGGTTAGAAAAAGCCAAGCCAGGCACATTTACACTGAATTCCCCCCTGCAGATCCCACACAAAAGCTGCAAAAATGCCATGAATAAATTTCTTCCTGTCTGGCTTCGGTTCCAGTGTTAAATGGACCGTTCTGTGCCCTGGTGGCCCAGCAGGGATAGGCCTGTAGGTCTGCAGAGCAAAGGGAGCTCAGGCTGCCTCTGCTGTGCTGTTATTTCATTTTCACCATGACTGGCCTAAAGACCCAATAATCACAGATCAGCCTGAGTGAACTCTTGTTAAAGCCACTGGGAGAATAACCAGCCCAGCCCAGGGACCCCACAGAGCCTGGGAATTGCTTCTGCCACTCCACTGCCTGCAGCCACGAAGGACAAGCAGCTTTTGATCCACCAACACTCAAAACTGAGCTGTCCAATTGGAAATTTCCAACAGGCTCATTTCTTTTAAACAGAATAATTTGCAGTTTGCTCAGAGTTTTTAAGCCAAGCTCTTTCCCTGCTTATTTTCTGAATTTTCTGTTTAGATTAAAGACCTGCTTCCTCTGTCCCAGGCTGCTCCAAGTCCCAAGCCTGGCCTTGGACACTTCCAGGGTGGGGCACCCACAGGTTCTCTGGGCACCCTGTGCCAGGGCCTCACCCCTCTCACAGGAAGAATTTCTTACCAATATCCAATCTGAATCTGCTCTCTGTCAGTTTAGTAATTCCCCCTTGACCCATCAAAGGGTTCCATAGCCAGGCTCCTCCTATGATTTATGGTTTAAAAAGGAAGAAAGAAGCATGCTGGAATCACTACAAGAAGCCAGAACTGTCAGGAAAATCCCACCTGGCTGAAGACCCATCCCTGTGCTGTGTGTACAGCCCTGCCTGCCTGGGGACAGGGTGTCTCACCCAGCACTTCTGGTCAGAGCACCCCAGGATAGGGTATAACCATCCCATTGGAGCCAGGTGGGCGTGTGCTTATTTCCAGGTGTGAGACTGGGTGCTGGTCCCAGCAGGCTGGAACCAGAACATCCTGGTCCCTGCAGGGTGTGAAGGCACACATGTTCCATTAAAATGACCAAATGGTCATTTTAACCATTAAAAGTAGTGTTTTTCTTCAAATACAGTCTTATAAACTATTCATTTTAATTTGCTCCATCCTTGAAGGTGAGTTTAATACCATTCATACATTTTCATTTATAAATTTGTCAGTAATAAGAGAGTTGGCACATGGGAGAAAGTAACTGCATAATTGCAGCTTACACGCTTGTCTTACTGAAAAACTGCTGGCTCAGGCATCGGCCGTGCCGGGCACCATGCATGAAATTGCAAATAGAATTTAATTTGCCCTTGTATCCTGTAGGATCAGCTTAAAATGATTAATGCAGGAGAAAATGTTGTCAAGATTTTATTCATTACAATCTCCAAGGACTGCAATACAAAGCCATCATGTATAACATGACAATGTGTAATATGCAGCTTTCTGAACTGCTTTCCTGTGGCAAACAATCACATTTCTGCTCCTTAATTCCAGTGCTGAGGTAAGTGGGATTCATCCCATGCATGTTGTTGTGATCTCCTGGACAGGTGGAAATGTAATTTGCTTAAATTTAGGATATATAGAGCTGATGTCTGGAGCAGCTCTGGAGGTTGTTGGACCTGCAGGAGGGTGATGTGACCTGCTGCATCACCAGCTGGGAACAGATCAAGCTCTGAGACAGGAACAGTCCAGAAATGTTGAGTTTAGATATCTCAGTCCTCTGTGAGCTCAGCTGTCTCTCACCCTTCCCCTTTCCTGCACTGGGTGCAGAAACAGGAGTTGTCTAAGCCTGGTGTCATCATCAGCATGAAAACACTGTAAAGTGCACGGAGGTGAAGCAGGAAAAACAGTGGAAAACCCCACAGCTAAATTGAAAAGGATAGCCAAGGCAGAACTGAGAGACTGGAGAAATGGCTCAACCTTAAAAATAGGCCTCTGAAAAAACAGATGTTCTTCCCCCGAAACTTCTCTTTCCACTGCTGACGAGTAGCCAGTAAGAAAAATCCCTTCTGCTCCATAGCCTAATTGGCTTAACATAGTGAGAGAAATTATTGGGTTGTTCTCTTTTTAGTGGTGGGTTTGTGAGGAGGTTATGGCTTAGAAATTGTTCTCATCAGAATTCTAATTGAGGAATGAAATATGGGTTGTGATTATGTTATTGAAATGGATTGTCTGTTAATTATATTAATACAACAGAATTACTGTAGATCCCATGTAAACTGCAGCTGGGAGCATTCCTGTCTCAGAGGAGTAGTCCCTCC
The DNA here is from genome assembly GCA_013399835.1 of Leptocoma aspasia. Classification (NCBI taxonomy): domain Eukaryota; kingdom Metazoa; phylum Chordata; class Aves; order Passeriformes; family Nectariniidae; genus Leptocoma; species Leptocoma aspasia. The sequence goes on along the minus strand of VXAX01002941.1, from coordinate 144,840 downwards.
TGCCTCCAGTTAATCACTGCTTTGTTAGAATGAGAAATGGCTCTCCCAGCCCCCTGAGTCAGGGACAAACATCCTTTTTCCTTGGTCTGAAATCCATTTTTCCTTTTGATTTCTTGTTGGCTGATCCACACCAGCTGTTGAAACAAAAGCAACAAGACCCCTGGCCTTTCCCCCTGCCTGTGTCATTCCATGGGCGACCCCAGGTCCCTCCTGACCCACAGGGACACGCAGCTGACTCCCTGAAGCTGCCAGTTAGGGAATACTCCTGCAGCAGGTTGTGCTGCTGTAATTACAGAAGCTGTTTGGCTAATTAGGCATTCAGAGCACGGCAGGGACATCTCAGGCTCAGATCTCCAGCCCACACTGTGCTGCCTGTGCTGTGGCAGGGACAGAGCAGGGCTGAGACAGGCAGAGCAGCACTGCTGCTCACACAGACTTCCCCTGTCTCCAGAGCAGACAGTTCACCCTAAAACCACATTTTTAGTGGAAGAACAGGGTGTGCATCAGGGGAGCTGAAATGATGGCAATTAGATCGTGAAAGTCAGTGTAAGATCATCAGGATGTTGGGCACCCACTGATGGCTCCAAGGCACGGGCTCCACACGTCTCTGTTGACCCACCTGAGTGTGAGGCCCTGGCACAGGGTGCCCAGAGCAGCTGGGGCTGCCCCTGGATCCCTGGCAGTGCTCCAGGCCAGGCTGGGAGCACCCTGGGACTGGGGAAAGCGTCCCTGCCCGTAACAGGGGAGCTGGAAGGAGATGAGCCTTAAGGTTGCTTCCAACCCAAACTATTCTGGGATTCTGTGATGATTTGGCAAGGTGGTTGTCCTTGTCCAGCCTGCACCTGCTAGTGTGAGCACATTTAAAAGGCATCTCAGTTTGACAGGTTCCACTTTACCATTAATTTAGAAAAGTGCTGCAAGTAGTAATTGTGCCTAAACCCCTCTGCAAACCTTATGCCAGTTTTTTGTAATTAATTATTAGCAAAGAAAAACACGTCAGGCTTGAAGAAGCTGACTGGGCCTCCTGGCAGGAACACATGGACTAATACTTTATTGGTTTAGCTGCCAGTTAAAATGAGACAAATCAATGTAAATTTCATTGTATTACAACAGTATTGATTCCCTATTAAACAGCAGACAAAGCAGGTTATGGCTTTGGGAAAGCTATTAGGAGTTAAAGAATGTTTTTTTCTTGAGAATAAATGGGAAACTAGTGTTTAATACTGGAGAGTCAAAGAAGGAGGAAGGTGTATGGGAAGTTAAGGGGCATGAAGGGGCACAGTCAAGCCAAGAAATGGCATGCACAGATGTCTTAGGAGAAGCCAGTGCAGTAATGGAGACCCCCAGGACGGGGATGGGGTTTGGCACGGGGATGCTCCAGTCCCTTCCAGCCCCACTGAGGGGGGTCAATACTCACATCCCATGCCAGCGAGGTACCAGCCACTCTGCCACTCATCTCAGCTTCCAGTCAGTCATCAGGGGAGAGCAGCTGGGTCAGCACAGCAGAAAATCCCTGAGAAATTTCATCGTGGAGAAAACCTCCCACAGCCTGGAAGCCGGGCAGATGCCTCCACAACATTCCTCCTCCAAAGGGTTAAACCAACAGCAGCTGCAGGTCTGGGATTAAGATAAATAATTTTTAACTGAATCAATACTGATAACACAACCCAAGCTGGGGGCTTATTGACTCCTGGAGTGACTTTTAATGGTTCTTTACACAGTGAACTCCACACCACCTCTCACCCATGTGAGTGCACGGCACGGATGGCAAATTCCCTGATACCACAGAAACTTGTCTGCACCAGAAGACAATAAAATGAGGAATTAGAAGCAGTAATTTCCACTCTTAATTACCAATGACAAATTAAAAATCAACTCAAACTCCTGTAAAGGAACATGCAAAGGAGAACCATTTTGATTCTCTCAGTCAAATATTTAAGTCTATTTACTGTCTATATGACAACAAAATAAATTTTGGATACTATCTACTGAGTGACACAGTGGCAGGATGAGGGCTGGGATGTTGACATAGTCCCACCAGGATCAGCCCCAGGAGGGGGGTTATTGTCAGTGTGGAAAATGGGAGGTGAGCTGACACAGCAGAACCAAGAGCAACTCCACTCAGAAAGGGAAGCTTTGTTTTAACGAAGCAGAACAATCCAGCCTGGTTTCCAACACCACCAGACACTCCCATTTGGATTTCTGGGGCAAAACCTCTGCCTGCAATGCCCTGGGAGCAGCAGGTTTGGTGCCTTCAGGATTTGTGGGATGTCATGTCAGAAACCAGAGGTAAAGGCAGCAGTGATGCTAGAGGAAGATGCCATGCCCTCTCCAGGTTAATGATTTGTCTGAGGATTACATAATGCAGATGTGTTATTCAAAGCTTAGCAAGGGATTTAAAAAAAAAAAAAACTAAAGAGGGATGAGGAGGAGACACAAAAGGTGGAAAGCCTATAACAGAGCACGGAATGAAATGGGAAGACAAAAGATCTAATTACAAATGACGTTATTTGCATTCTCATCAACTAGATTCAATTTTGTTTTCTTATTGCTTTAATCTTGGAGCTTAATTCAGTGGAACTTAGTGGATGGTGGAGGCAATGAGAGCTGTGCATGGTTTGTTCAGGGCAGGATGTGGTGGTGGGTGCAGGCAGCCCCAGCTTCATTTTTCCATGGGCTGGATATGTCAGGCTATTCCTCAGGTTATATAGTCTCCAGATATATCTAGATGTTTCAATTCAAAAAATTAAGGTGATAAAAATTCAACATTCCTCTCCATGCTTGTGTGAAATGGGATCTGAAACACCTTCAGCTTTGATTGGATACCCAGTGTGACCTGACATTTAACTGAGGAGGGGAAAGCACAGGTATCTTAAAGAACAGGATGAAAGTAATTCTGACATTGTGCTCTTGATGAGAAAACAGCATTTTCATATCACATCGGGCATTACATTACATTTCAGGTACTGAGGGCGGTGCAATGGGCTCAGACAGAAACCCATTTGGACTCCCAGAGGGAGCTTGTGATGCTTTGGGGGTTCACATGAATTTTAAGTTAAATTATTAAGCAAAAATCTGGCCTAAAGCTCAAGGACTATATTGCATATCAAATTTTTAAAATTTTAAATTAAGCTAAAAGAGGAGAGATTTAGATTAGATGTTTGAAGAAATCCTTCACTCAGAGGGTGGTGAGACCCTGGCACAAGTGGCCCAGGGAAGTTGTGGCTGCCCCATCCCTGGAAATGTTTGAGGCTGGGTCAGACCCTGCTCTAGTGGAAGGTGTCCCTGCCCATGGCAGGGGTGGAATGAGATGATCTTTAAGGTCCTTCCAACCCAAACCGTTCTGGGACTCTGGGATTAAAACTCACCCAGCAGCCAGGACCATGCAGCTCTCTGGGGCTTGTATTTCACCCCTCCTTTCCTTTCCTAGGGAACAAATGTCCCTTTCCTAGGGACATTTCCCCACTCAGGGATGTTTTTGCCCCCCACGTGAGTTGCCACAGAGCAGATCCATCACCATGCTGGCTGTCACTCCCCAGGCTTCCCTGCCCATCCTTATGCTCCCAGCAGTAGCACATGACCTTCCATTTCTGCTCTGGTGGAAGTGGGAACACAAAAATGTTAAACTACAGATATTTCAGCCAAGCAGCCTATGTGAGTTCAGGCTTTATTATCATCTTACACTGTTTTCCAGTTGACTAAAAGCAGGTGTGGGGTTTTTTTGGGTATATATAATGCTCATACATGCAGCCCATAACTCCATGCATTGATTTTTGGGCCAGCTCTGCAAAAGGCAATTCAGCTGACAATTAAATTAACAGCTACATTTGTCATTCTTGGCCCAAATGAGATCCAGAGAAGAAATTGCCCTCCTACCCGCTCAAAGTTCATCACTCTTTGAGGAACATTGGCCATTAAAGCCTGAGCTGAACTGCATCTTCATCAGGCTGGGAGTCTACCTGGGAGCTTCATTCTCTCTGCAGATGATCCTGTAATATACCTTGGAATAGGTTTAGATTAGATTTTGGGAAGAAATTCTTCCCTGTGAGGGTGGTGAGGCCCTGGCACAGGTTACCCAGAGCACAGGTTGCCCTGGCTGTCCCTGGATCCCTGGAAGTGTCCAAGACCAGGTTAGACAGGGCTTGGAGCAGCCTGGGATAGTGGAAGGTGTCCCTGTCCACAGTGGGATGGGATTTAAGGTCCTTTCCAACCCAAACCATTCCGGGATTCATTCACAGGATTGTATGATTCCATGAACAGAGTTACTGACTATAACCACAATAGGAATGTGATCTGACATTTTTCAAGGCAAAATTAGGCAAGACTTTTAATATGAAGCTCATTATTTTCCTCTTGGTTTGCATTTTGACTATTTTGCACCCACTCTATGCCATGCAGAGGAGTCAATAAGAAATGGGATCAGATTTACAGTTCTGTGCATGATGTGGGGGATTTCTGCTCACCACTGCCAAGATGCTGTGCTGCATCAGAAGGCCCAAATGCCACAATTTCTGGGTGGGTTTGCACAGCTATATCTGCATTTGCTATGTCCAGTCTTAGATTTTTTCCCCTTTTGATCCCAATTCCAACCTCTGGCACCAAAGACACTTTCACCCATCCCTTTGGACAGAGCCCTGGGAGCAGAGGAGACAAAACAATCCCCTCAGGCTGCCCTGTGCCCTGCAGCAGCCCAGGGACCTGGCTGGGAGGGGAACGTCTGCAGGAGCTGTGTCCCTGCTGTCCCCTGCAGCAGGAACAGGGGGGTGCTCCCAGCCCAGTAATTTATGATGAATGCTGAACCAGTCCAAAAGGTTTCCCATCAGCAGACACTGTGTTTGTTTGAGGCACCAGGATACAGGTAGGCTATAAATGTGATGGTGCTAGGAGGATCTGCTGCCCAGAGTCATCTCTGTGCCCAGCAAAGCGCTCCCACTGCCCGTGCTGGTCATGGCAAAGCTGCTGAAACATCTGGTACTGGGGTTCACAGCCAGAGGGAGAAACACAACCTGTGGCTAAGGATTGCTGCACAGGCTCTTGTGTCTTAAACATATTACCTATAATTGTATTCCCCAACATTTATTGACTGTGTCGAGTACAGCCATGCTCAGCAATAATGCTCAGAAAACACAGCTGAAAATAATGTTTCTGGTTACCACCAGAGGACCAGAAAGCAACAGCAAAAGGTTTTCAACCCTCATGAAATCAACAAATAACCAACTAAAAAAACCCTCCCCAAATCTTAAAAACCCCTCCAGCACATGAGCAATTGGAAAAGCTCCTTCTGTGCTCCATCCCTTGTACTTCTGCTTTCAAAAGCCAACAGTGAACATAAGGCTCAAAAGCAGGGGCAGAGAGATGTAATATTCATATTTCTGCCTTAGCTGAACATTTTTCTAAAACTCCTTAATTACCCAGGTTAGTGAGTAACCCAGCCTTGCTGGCTAATTGTACAGGAACACCTGCCATCTGCTACTGTATCCCAGATTTGTGGGGGCACATCTGCCTGCGCAGTGCTTAGTGAAACAATGGCAAGCTTTTACAGACACTTATAACTTCTGTGACAATGAATCTGTTCTAATTAGTGCTAGAAATAAATGTTTATGATGTAGGAAATGACAAAATGTATTTATCACCAACATAATAATTCACTGTAAAGGAAATTTCAGGCCAAGCTGTACAACATGAATTCAAATGATTGTTTCTCAGTTTCGGTACATATATACTGTGATATTCTAGGCAGTGTGATAATTGATCCAAAACATCCAGAGTAAGGTCTCTCTTGTTGGGAGCAGTCTTTAGGCATCAGCATCTCAGAGCCCTTGGCTTTATTTTCTGTTGATTTTGAAGCTGGGCAGGAGCAGGTGAGGATGTACCATGTCTACATCTCATGTCCTGGAGAGGCAGCTCGGTGTGAACCCACCCAGCTACAGACACTCACCTCAGGTGGTTCACCAGCATCAGAAATGCAGATGGGAGGAGAAGCTGGTCCATCCTGCTGAGACCAGGTAGATCCCAAGTACCAGGAAGCACCACACACCTAAACAAATCCCTCAGGACCTCTTGCCAGTGGACTGATGTGGAGCTCAATCACTTGACTCACTTTCTTTGCACTCCCAGAGCTTTTCTTTCATTTTCTCTTCTTTCTTTCATAGCTACTGCCTGCATTTCCTTTGTTTTAGCTGCTCTATGGGACAAATAGCCTGCATTTCCTTTGTTTTGTCTGCTCTACGGGACAGCAAGCCTTGGCAGGCTGGGATTGATGGCGCTGTTGGGAGCCCAACAGCCACACAGAGCCAGGGCTTTCAGGAGCAGACAGAGCACCCGGGCAGGGACCCCCTCTCTCAGCAGTGTGGGGCAAACACTGGCTGTGGGCTCTGCTCCTCCTGGGCTCCCCAACCTCATGGCCTGGGGGAGTGACTGCTTTGGGCACCCAAGAGCATTGTGCAGAGCACACGGGATTCATTTTCACACCCCATCAGCAGATGAAGAATTGTTACAGTTCAGAGGGGCCAAATCCATCACGCTTTTTATTTTGTTCAGAATAAAACCATAGAGAAGAGGTTTTAGCCACTTTGGCATGGGGCATCTGAGCTGGGCACGGCACTGGTGGTGCCCATGTCAGTGGTGCCCGTGCTGCTGGTGCCCATGTCCAGGTGCACCTGCTCACCTGGCAGCAAAGAGCCATCATCCAGACCCAGGCTCGTCTCATCACATTCCCCTGTCAGCACTCCCCATCTCCTGCCATGTGCAAAGAATTTACCAAGGGGCCATCGTGGGCATCAGCTGCCTGGGACCAAGGTGCCACCTCCTTTCACCTTCTCTATCTCAAGTAATAAACCTTTAATTTTAGAAGAAAGTGAACCAAATAGCTAAGTTGGTTTTCTACACCTCAAGAACTCATATTACAAGTCACAAACCTGGATAAATCATCTTTATTTCAATCAATCCAATGCAATTACTTTCCACTACTAAGAGAATTGACTATTTCCCCTTAAAAAAAAAAAAAAAGCCTATAACATACCTGAATTCAATATCACCACAAAATGGAAGGATAATGTGATTGAGGGGAGCTGAACTATTCCTGGTAAGTAACATTTTCCAGGTCTCGATTTCTCTTCCAATATTTCCTCTGTAAATTAGCCAAAGCAGTTTCCTCTCACTAATAAAGCAGTTGGTTAAGCTTATTTTCCAATCAAAACTCTCTTAATTCCAGCAAGTTATGGTTGCAAAAATAATTGATCAAAAGAATTTAAAACAGCCAGCCTTGCTGCCCCTGGAAAATCAAACTGCCAAGCAGAAAATGAAGGAATTCTTCCAGGCCAGGTCCTCCCTGTTGAGGTTTCACACCTGATGAGGGATCCTGGCCCACCAAAAATAAATGGACACAGTCTGAAGTGAATTCTGCACATATGTAATGTCAACCATTTATATGAAATTGTGTTTTGTTTAACTGGTTTGTTGAATCAGGGTTGACCCAACAATCCTGGTGCTGCAGCATCCCAGACCCCACACCAAAACACAGGTGAAGATTTTAGAGCAGCCCTTATATTGCTCTTATATATTATATTGCTCTTATATATTATAGTGCTCAGTCACTGACAGAGCAACACATGAGAGATAAATGAGATCTCACCATCTTCTCCTGTTTCTCAGTTTATTTTGTGGGGCATATTTCCTCATTCCTCTCTCCAGATCGTACTTTATCTCTGCTTTTCTTCCATTACATCACTCCCACTCTTTTTTTCCCCCCTCCATTTCTCTTTAGCTTTACCCAATAGCTTTACAAGACTGATTAGAGGGATAGCAGACAAACTTCATTGTCTGGTAAGATTTTAGTTTTCAGGCAACCTCTGCCATGCCTAGGGACCCAACTCTAAATGATTAAATTAGAAATTTGACTGGAAGTATATCAGAACCAAAGTCCCCAAAGTTTCTGCCTTCCTGAGTGGCAACACCCCATTGTGGTTTAGATGGTGAAGTCACTGCCCTTCAAAGCCACCCTGAGCCTTAGCAAAGGACACCAACAGGTTCTACTGCTAAAGAAGAAGATAACCTCTGTGAAATTATCTTCCATTTCTCATGTTCTTACAATGTCGTTGCACAAATAACTTCAGATTAAATAAACGCATCTGCATACAAAGGGTCCAAATACCTTTTGATGATTCTCATGACCTGAAATAGAGGTTTGGTTTGAAGCAAATCAGTGGTTTCCACTGAAGTTTACTGTGCTCAGATGGGAACTTCCCTAGGAGCTGCAGGGCTGACATGGAGGCGTCCACTCTGAATTTTAAGGAGCTTCCTGTACACGTGAATGGGAGCAGCAGGAGCATGTAGTTGATGTTAAATATTCCACACCATCTCACACTGAAGATAATTTGAATGCAAGGATTTGAACTAGCATGCTAGGAATATTTATTATTGATTCCAGGAATGGTCTTGGTTAGAAAGAAACTTAAAAGCCCATCCCATTCCACCCCCTGCCAAGGGCAGAGACACCTTCCACTCTCCCAGGGTGCTCCAAGCCCCTTCCAAACTGGCCTTGGACACTTCCAGGGATGGGGCAGCCACAGCTTCTCTGGGCAACCTGTTCCAGTGCCTTACAATCTTCACAGTCAAGAATTTCTCCCTAACATCCAATGTAAGACTTCTCTCTGTCAGTTTAAATGACTCCCCCTTGTCCTATCATTGCAGGCCCTTGCATGAAAAATTTACAGCCTTTTAATTAATTTTGTTTGTTTTCTTCTGTTGTATCACAGGGCAAAATACAGCACAAGCTGTGAATATCTTCTCCACTGAGTGTCAGAACACTTGGTTCTCAGGATATTGTCTACTCTATCACAGGCAAAGGGGATCCTGACTGCATTATTGTTTATCTGGCTATTGATTATAAAATATTAAAAGTGGAGCTGGCAGAACCAAAACTTTTGCAGCACTAATTATTATGAAAAGGATAGGTCAAAATGAAAAGGTCAGCATCCTCTGCAGAAATGTTCAGGCTAACATATTAAAATCTGAACAGTTGCAAATAGAGCTGAAATTACAATTGTCCTGGGTTTAAATTAAGAAGCATTGAGTCAGTGTAAACATAGTTGAGGTTCCACTAAATCAGACGAAATTAATGCAGTTTGTTTACATCTGGAAAGAGAAAAAGCTTAAATGAAAAAGAAGGAATTACTTAAAAAAAAAAAAAAAGCCACCATACCTAACAGCAATTAGTGTGTATGCACATCCTCTGCTCTGTGCTGGGTGGGTAGCAGGTGGCAGAGACAGATTCCCACATGCTTGGGGCACCGGCAGTCTTTGAAGGATGATTTTGTGTGTGTGTGTCCCTTTGAAATGCAGAAAAACACTTTGCTAAACACCTTCATTTGCACTTCTTAATTATATGCAAATCTTGCTTTCATGGGATAAAGTGTTTTTATTGGAAACTCCTAGTGTCATATTGAAAGGAACTTTGCTTTGGTTTGGACTCTGGAATAACTTCCCATAAATCTCTCCCCATCCTTTGTGCTCCTTTTCCTATCCCAGCTGTCAGTAACAGCAAAAGCTTTGGGTGGTTCATCACCCTGTGACAGGAGCTTCAGTGATACAAAGCCAGGAAAAATTACTTGCTATTGCAGAATCTCAGATGACGTGGGATGACTTTCCTGCCCAGAGAGGTCCCTTCTGATTCCAGCAGAGCTGAGCACTGGCACACAGAACAGGAGGGGTCTCGGCAACCAGGTGGCAGTCAAAGAGCCCTGATGGTGCTCGGCTCTGCCCATCATCTAGCAAGTTCTGAACATCTCTTTACACCTTTTTACAAGGGCAGGGAGTGACAGGAATGGATTTAAACTGAAAGAGAGGAGTTTTAGACTGGACATTAGGGAAAAATTCTTCCCTCTGAAGGCAGTGAGGCCCTAGCAGAGGCTGCCCAGGGCAGCTGTGGCTGCCCCATCCCTGGAAATGTTCAAGGCCAGGCTGGACAGACAGGGCTTGGAGCAACCTGGTCTAGTGGAAGGTGTCCCTGCCCATGGCAAGGGGTGGAACAAGATGAGCTTTAAGGTCCTTCCAAACTATTCCATGATTGTGTGACCTCCACTGCATTGCCAGGTATGGCAGACCTGTTGCAGGTACCTGCTTGTACAGACCAAGACATTGCAGAGCTCTTGAACTTGTCTGTTCTGTTTGTCTGTTCCTAAAAGCAGTACCACTGGGAGCACAGGTTACAATGCAAAGTGTTCCAGCAAAGGTGGGAGATGGGTGGGTGACAGCAGCACTTCTCAGCCTCACCACTTGCCATCAAGCCAAAGTGACTTTTGGTCCCACCTCGCCCGTCTCTGCTGCTGCACCTCACACTCAGACACCCCTATGTATGTAGTACTGGGGAACTTGAGCTCACAAATCACATTTTTCCATGGTTTTACAAAGTTCTGCAGAGCTTCATCCAACTCCTCAGCAGAGCATGTAGAAGTTCAGAGCCACCAACTTTGGGAAGCAGCGCTGAGCTTCCTCCTTTCCATCAGGTGCTCTAGACCTGGCCTTTGGCAAAGCATATCTTGGGTACAGCATTTCTCATTCTGTTTCCATCTCCTGCTGGAATTTGTTACCGAATTCTTACCCCTCCCTCAGCCTCAGCCAGTGTCAGTGGTTTGACACACAGTGCATGGTCCTGCACACAGGTTCTGTAAATGAACATGGTGACACTCCAGTGTAGATGAAAGTGAAAAACTGGCGTTGCATTCCCAGCTTCATTTCACTGTGGCACAATTCATTGGTGCCATCTGTCTTAGTCCTTTTAAAATGGCAGCTCTTCCTGAGATGATTGACAAGTGAATAGATTTTCTGCCACAAAGTTTTGAGGTCAATCAATCACTTATGTGTATTAATTAAGAAGATCTTGATGCTGCAGTGGGCAATTTTTTTACTTCAATGAGCTACACATACAGAGCTGCTTAAACTTATTTTTAAACAGCTTATTTTTCAATGTTGGTCAAAACTCTGGGCTGACAGATTAAAAAAAAAAAAAAGGATTGGCAGCTCCTGAAAGCAAACTTTATGATTTCAGCAGACAGCACTGTTGGGTTACATCGGTGATGGCACAGCAGGAGTCTGAGGGCACACAAAGCCACATCTTCCTCCAGATAAGGAAAAAACCCAGTTGCTTAGAAAATCAGAGGTTTTATAACCCTTTTTGCAAGAGAATGGATATACAGAATCCTGGAATGGTTTGGGTGGGAAGGGTCCTTAAAACTCATGTCATTCTAACCCCTGCCACTAGATCAGGTTGCTCCAAGCCTCCTCCAACCTGGCCTTGAACACTTCCAGGAATACTGTGAAAGAAATGAAGCCTTATCCAATCCCTGCCCAAATTCTGCCATTTCATAGAGAAAATTAGTAGCATCCTGGCTGACAGGATGCTGCTCAAATTCCATGGGAAATAGCAATGTAATAATGTTGCCTCATGTTATATGGATTTGTAGTGCTGCTCTGCACAGTTAAACAGATAATGTTTCTCTCCCAGAGACACCTGCAGATTTACAGTCAGAGCAAAGATCCTTTATACATACAATATTTTTCTATACAGAGTTGCTCACACGTGAAATAGAAAATGCAGGAGATAAGGTAGACTGTGTATGTATATCTATACATACATAAATTCTAGTTTGTGTGTCAGTTTAACTTTATAAAGGGTTTGAGCTTCTGAGCACATAAAGGGACAACTTAAGCAGGTGTACGTTCCATGAATGTTGAAATTTTCTTGGATTTCATATAGCAAAATTCTGTTGGTATTTCAGGCTACTTCAAATGCAGGTGGCTGGAGGAAAATAAGTTTTTTGTAAGAACAGGCTTAAAAAGAAACTGATTTTATATCCTCTATTTTACAAATTGTATCTAACTATGATCTGATGGTGAGAAAACATCTAACAACCTCTGTGTGTTATAACAAGCACCAGAAAAGAAAGGAGCTGGTTATTTTGGGAGGTTCTGCACTGGCTTAGCTAATTGCAACCCCTGCAAATGCTGAATTGTGTGAAATTTTTAAACACATTTTGGGGAGCATTGAGAATGCTCTACTTTCTCCAGAATGGGGTATTAACAATTTTGTAAAATCCCCCAGCTGCAGCAGGGAAAACATTGTAATACCCACCTTGGAAGTGAGCACAGTGTAATTAACAGCTGCACTGAGCCCCAGATACAATGGAGGCTTCCAGATAAACAGCGCAGAGAAGAAAGGGAAATGCTTTGATAGAGCAGTTCCAGGGGACTGTGCAGCCCCCACCCAGCATTTGGGTGAAGGGGTGTCTCTGCAGCCCCCCTGGCTCGGGACACCCCCATCCCCATATGGCTAAGTGGGGATTGTGGGGTTTGGCCAAAGGCTGGATTTGATGATCTTGGAGATCTCTTCCAGCCTCATTGATAATGATTCTGTGATCCTCCCCTGGGAAATGCAGAGCGGGTCTGGCCTTGCTGACCCGAGCCAGCCCCAGTGATGCACTGGAGAGCATTTCCCCCAAGCTCAGCAAGAAGTGGCTCAGCTCCACCACTGCTGAGCAAATACTGGCAGCACTTCTTCAGCTCCTGCTTCCCTGCTCAGAGAGACAGAGAGAGAAGGGCCCATCCCGTAGGAGCTGTCAGGTGCTGGATGCTGTTTCCCCACCTCTGAGCACCATTTTAACCCACATGCAAAGGGAAATCTTGAGGCTTGAGCCCTATGCTGGTGGACATGTGAAGGCTTTAGTGCATTAAAGGGATTGGTAAATGATGTAATTGTAATAATTTGTATGTGAAACATCTTGTCCCTTCACCTACCAATTTAATGCAGCTAATTGCAATTCCCAATCTCTTTTTAGGGGAATAGCTTGAAGGAAAACCCAAGGCTGCAGCCCATCTCTGCTTGTAAGTTTCTATTTATTCAAAATAATTTCCCATTGCTGTTTTCTAAACTGCTTTGACAGAAACAAAGCAGTGCATTGGAGTGCTGGCTTCCCTCGGCAGTAGCCGTGCGAAATTGCAGGTTTGACCTCATTTCATCCTCTGAGTATTTAGAGATTGCTTTCATGCCCAGGAACCATAGGAGAAGAATATAGATTCCTTCCAGAGTGCATTGAACTTGGAAACAGTAAGTGACCTCTGAAGTTGAATACTATAGCCACAAAAATAAATAATTTCTTTCTTCAGGAATGAAAGAAACAGGTTTTAGATCAACACCAAAAGAACAGCTGCTCAACTAAAAATACCCAATAAAGTGGAAATAGAAAAGCAGTTTCTGAATTATATCTTTTTGAAGAAATCATTATTTCTGTGATTCCCTTGTGCTTTCCATATCTATGTTGCTATCCAACAGCAGAGGCTGCAGAAGTTAAAGGATGTGAGTCTCTCCTGGTGTCCCTTTGCAAACACACAGGCACAGGGAAGCTATGCCAGAACTGTTACTAGATTCTATTCCAGGAAAAATGGGCAAATTTCCTCTTAGACAATGTGATGCCCAAAGGGCATTTTCACAGAATGGGAGGGAAAGAACAGAGTAACTTCAGGCTGTCGTTCTGCTGGAACAGCTTCTTGAGAGGCCCAAGCAGAGATTGCTTCTTAAGGGTGGCTCGTCACAGCTTTCCATGGGGAGTGGGAAACAGTCACAGCAACGGAAGTGCAACCAACACTTTGCCACTTCTGTGGCAGTCTGTGCCATCTTCAACCCGCTCAGTGGGTTTCAAAGGGCTTTTCAAACACCCCATCAGGCCATAAATGTGTATCCATTAGTTACCCACCCACAGCATCCAGGGGAGTGGAAGCAATTCCTGAGGCTAACAGGGAAAAAATAAATCTCACCATTTGGAAGATGATAGCATAGAAGTAACAAGTGCACATGTCTAGATAAAATAGATGAATACTGCAGAGGCCAAATTGTCTTTTTGACAGATTATAGGAAGATAGGGTCATAAAAACTTTCTCTTCCATAACTGCATCCCCCTTGATTTATATTAGGAATAATGCCAGGAATCATTATGGATTTAAACACAGCATTTTGCTGCCATGTGCTGTGATGTTTCCAGCCAGATTAGGAGACAGCAAATGGAAATGGCTCATTATGCTGTCATTTCCCAGGATAGGTGTCAGGAGTTTGCACACCTTGGCATCAGCATCATAACCCTGTGGGAGTGATGGCCTCAGGAACTGTCCCAGGTCAGGGACTCTCTCCTCCTTTGGCTGCAGCAGCACCACGAAGGGACACTGGGAATCCTGAAAAGCTGCATTTTGTTTTGTAGCCATGATCTTACATCCTGGCCTGCAGGAACGGATGGAAACCTCTGTTCTGCCTTGTTTTGCAAACACAAACCTTCGGTGCTCAATGGCTCTTCGCTGCAGGGCAGTCTGGAGCCCAGTGAGCAGTGGGCTTATTGATTTGGGGTGATGATGTGATATCCAGCATGCACAAGGGGCTCATGCCAAGCTCTCCACAACCCCATTCAGCTCCCGTCATCCCTGTGGCACATCCCAGCGTGGTAACCAGTAACTACCACCTGCATCCTCAGTGGAGCAAACCAGACCCCTCCTGGCTCTGTCTGAGCTGTAAGCACATTAAGCAGAAATTGCCTGAAAATACCTAAATGAACATGAAATAAAGCTGAATGAAATCCAGAGCCAGCTGCAAAGCTCTGGGTGCTGACCTGCCTCGCAAAATTCGGAACAGTTGCTGCTGTATGGGACACGATCTGGAGTGTCACACCCAATTAGCACCTAACTGAGATACGGGTCTCCCATTAAAAGTGATTATTAAGACCTGATGGTGTTCATGTCCCTCTGCTCCTAGTCAGACCAGTCTTGGCTGCAGCTTCAGAGGCGTTTGGTGCAGCAGCAGCTCCCAGGAGATGGGTCTTAATGAAGGGCTCCCTAATAAAGGCTTTAATTGCCTGGTAAGAGGAAGGGCAATCCCCTGAGGTGGAACATCTCCAAGATCAAAGGCTGCTCCCAGTCTTTCTCCCACTGCTTCTCCTTTTGACTTCAGGTTTAACTCTCCTGACACTATTTCTTTATTTCTCTTCCCCTTTGGCAGTCACGCAAAATAAATGGGAAGGAGAGAAAGCCCAATATCAAAGAGAAAGAGAAAAATTATCTTCTTTAAAAACTTGAATTTCTTTCATTTTTTTCCTTTCTAAATAATACAGGCAAGAAACCCCAGAATAACCTAGCAGGAAAAAAGTAGTCTTTAGGTGCCTTGGGAGCTTGGAAAGCAGAGTAGCTGAAAGTTGTTCCCTGTGAGGGTGGGCAGGCCCTGGCACAGGGTGCCCAGAGCAGCTGTGGCTGCCCCTGGATCCCTGGCAGTGCCCAAGGCCAGGCTGGACAGGGCTGGGAGCAGCCTGGGACAGTGGAAGGTGTCCCTGCCATGGCAGGGGAGGAAGGAGGTGAGTTTAATGTTCCTCACAGCCCAAACCATTCCAGGATTCTAGGACACCTTCCCAGATCCCATCCAGTGGACAGTGAGCCTGCCTGTGCTGGGGTCCCCTCGTCCCAGTCACTCTGCTTTGGTGATGGAGTGTGCAAAAGCATTCCCTGTACAGAGAGGAAATGGTGCTTTAGCTCCCTTTCTCTGTCAGGAACTTTATTCAGTTGTCCCCAGACATGCTAATTAATTTGTTCTGAGTGGAAATAAATGTCTCTAGACTTCCTTTGTCATTTTCAATCTCTCTTTAACTCCCATCTCTTTCCTTTATGGTTTGTGAACTAAAAAAGGAAGAGGGTAAAAATGGAAAAGAGTTTATTTGAATTTTCCTTATTGAATGCTGTTACCGTAGTGGGGCCCTGGGGATCCCACAGAAAGGTTGCACACGCCTCTGCTGAAATCTAAACAGCTGTAGAAAATGCCCTTTTACTGTAAATGTTGCATGGAAATCATTAATAACCTGCAGTTTCTCTAGGTATTGCCAGATGTTAACTCAGAGAAGCAGGAGGTCACCAGGCAGCTGAGACAAGAGCGGTGGCAGTGCCAGGGCGGGGAATGTGTCACTCTGGGCCTCTCTCTCTGCAGCAGAGGGCTCCTGAGGAGACAGGGACCCCCATCCCTGACAGGCACAGCGTTGAGCTGTGCTCTGACTGCTGCCCTGCCCTGTCTGAGGGCTTGTTACAGAGAGATTAATTCCTGTTCCTGGTCTCTGTTTCAAACTGGGCATTTTAACTGCTCAAGAAGGAGATGGGCAGTGATTAATTGTCTCAGGTCTTTGATTCGAAGAAAGCATAAACTCATCAAAGCTGATTTTAGGGGGTGCAAATGCTTTCCCAGCGCAGGACAGGTGTTTATTCAGCCACAGTCAGATACTCCAGAGCCAGCCAGCAGAGGTCTTAGGAGAAACCTCACCCAGCAGAGGGAGAGTCCTGGGGTTTGTGCCCAACTCACCCCCACCCAGTGCCAGCAGGACACACGGCTCGGTGTCCCTGCTGGGTGCTCCCACCTGGCCCCATGCCCTGCCAGGGTGAGTTGTTCCTGGACAGGGGAAGTGAAAACACCCCACTGATGAGGGCTGATGGATGGTGGGTACCAGGGTCCAGCAAAAGCTACTGCCATGTCCTACCTCTGCTCGAGGCCTTCCCCGAGGCAGTGGGGCTGTGGGAAATGCTGACTCCCACAGATGGGATCCAGTGAAAGGCAGCCCGGGGCTTGGAAAGCCAATGACATGCTTTATCCCAGGAGACTCTGTTAATATGCAGGAAAAATTGAATCTGCTCAGGTTCTGGAAGCTCAAGGTCACCTCTGATGCCACCATCACCAGCACTGTCCACAGGAGCTCACACATTCAAGGAGCACAGTGATGGGTGCTCCAGGCACCTCCGCTCCCCAGCCCATCCCTGGGATTATCCAGGGTCACCCCAGCTGCAGGTGGGGCCTGGAGCTGGGAGCAGGGCATGAGGCAGAATGGGCACAACATCTACAGAATT
Source organism: Leptocoma aspasia (assembly GCA_013399835.1). Classification (NCBI taxonomy): domain Eukaryota; kingdom Metazoa; phylum Chordata; class Aves; order Passeriformes; family Nectariniidae; genus Leptocoma; species Leptocoma aspasia. Next base: position 127,929 of record VXAX01002941.1, on the reverse strand, counting down.
TTCAGGAGGCTCTTTTCCCTCCTCTGCAGAGGATAAAGTCAGTTATAAAGCAGCCAAGACAATTCAGCTGGAAGTAAGCAGGTTGTTATACCTGGCAGTTGATTTTCATAGCTTTTTTTATATGGTGCATTAACAGAGTAACAAACCCTGTTACAGTTTAATAAACGTGATTTCAGACTGAACACCCTTGTTTCAGGGCTGGCTCATGTTCAAAGAGCAGGACAGCTAGCTCAGCACTCACTCAAGAAGCTGGGAAGTCTGAAAGTAAAAAGAGAACCATAAATGAAGCAAAAAGCTCTTGCCTAGGTTTGGCTTTCTCACAGCTCAATGCCCTAGTTAAATGCGCCAGCTGAACACCTTGATTTTGGGGCACAGGGGAGGATGGCTGGGGAGGCAGCTCCTGATGGGACAGCGTGACCACCTGCTCACCATGACTTTCTGTGTCGCTTTTATTGGCAAAATGAATTTATCTTCCATGTAATTATAGAAAGAAAATAGTTTTGACCTCAGCCTCATACTTCTCAGCTTAATGTGTATAATTGCTTTGCCAGCCATTTATTACTGTCAGCATTTCCAGTCGGGGCAGTGGGGAGCAGCAACGGGAGGGCTGGGCGGATGGGGAGGTTGGGCATGTGCAATAATAAAAAGCTGTTTACAATTGCATTTTAATCATAGATACAGACCTGGGGTGTAGAAAATCCCACTGTCCTCAGTCACCAGAGGTTCACAGGGGTGTTGGAGAGGAAAACATTGCTGCATCCCCTGCCTTGCCCTTGCCTGCTGCAAGCTTCTCTCCTTCCAGAGGTGCTCCAAGGCAGGTACGTCCAAGACTAATGAATTATTGATCAGCAGATAATAGGAGTAGCTTTATTTCTAATGGCTGAATTGCTTATTGATCCGCTTCACATGCAGAGAGTGGGAGCCCTGAATATTCACCAGGTGTTATTGCCACTGCACCCTTGTCTAATTAACACCTCCCTTGGCTAATTAACACCCCTCTGAGGTGTGTGCTGGAGAGGAGTTTGCGCCCGGGACCAGGACCGGGAGTCTGTAAATCCATCTGGGTTTAAGTAACATTAACAATGGAAGAAAACACAGCAGCTTTAGGTAATCATGGAGAGAAGAGAGGAAAAGGGGAACTCCCTGTGATGGACAGGCAAAGCCTGGTAATTCCCTGGTACCACAGCATCTGGCCTTCACTGTGAATCCCAACAGGATGAAGTGAGAACCAGCCACTGCTCAGAACTCCATGATATTTGCAAAGTACAAAGGAGTTCTCACTCTTGGATATATGGAAATCAGCCAGGTAGAAGAATCAAGGCATAAATGCTACCTGATAGTACAAAGTGTTATGAGGAAATGGATTTTTTTTCAAGTTTTTAACTGGCTGTTGTCCTTTAACCCTGTGAGACTGAACAGGTATCTAAGCTGGCATTAGAACTTGCATTTCAAAGTAATATGTACAAAAATAATCCTAGATTTTAGCCTTCGTAATTTTAGCTGAATAAAACAAATTAGGTCCTCAAATTTATCCCACATTTCACTTCCTCCACACTTCTGAAGATTAGGAGCCTTCCTGACAGCCCCACGGAGAGCTCCATGCTCCAGGCAGAGGGTCTCTTCCTGCCTGGGACCCCACACTGCCCTGCAGCCCCCAACACCCTCCCAGCTAAGCCATGGGATCACTGGCAAAGTTTACATTTTCCTCTCTTATTTATGACTCTCATTTCTCTTTCTTCTGACTCTCTGATGGCACCACTCCAATTTAATTAAGCAAATAAATAAATGGATTAATTTCGATGCCGTGGACTCTCCTGTGTGAGCCCTGACACATCTCCTTGGCTGCAGGCTGGGCAGGAGACAATGATCTCCCTCTGGTGCCACCCAGAGATGTCAGACTGTGTCTCCCCTGGGGTCAGCACAGATCCATGGACACCCACGTGCTCCCACAGCATAACCAGGATGGTGGGTAATGGAAAGAGGAGCCCAGGACATCCCTCATCCAGTGGCCATCCAATATTCCAGGCTCCAGAAGCTGGGCTGTGAGGAGAGGAGCAAATAAAGTCAGTTTGATTTTGTGGACACAAAAAAAAAACCTGAGGAGCATTTTTCCACTTTGCTTTGATCCAGAACTTTTTAAAATACAATTCAGATGACAATATGGAATAACTGTGTTAGTATCTTTGTGTAATTATCTTTGCTGTTCACTCAGTGCTCCCAGATAGTTTGACACAATACAGGTTTTTTCCTAATGTGTTATTTCCAAATAGCCATGAAATAGCACAGGATTATAGATGGAAACTTGTCTTACTCAGGATACTTCTGTGAGGAATTCAGACTAACTACTTTGGTGTGTTCCTGAAGTAAGAAAAATATTCCTTAGTCCAAAGGGTAAATTCATTTGTTGCCTCTCCTGGGGGTGAAGAGGGTGGTCTTTGCAAAGAGCACACACAGCCCAGGGGTATGGAGAGAGAAATCAGTCTCTGAGGCCACAGGAGGAAGAGAGATAAAACAGGTATATGGAGATGCAGCTAATTAAACTGAGATTTGTGCAAAGAAGACTAAAAAAGCTGCCTTATGTGGTGGGAAGGACAGAGCAGAGGAACTGAGGACACCTGGCTTCTAATCTCCAGCCTTCCCTCGATGTGTTGTGTAGCCTGGGGCAAGTCACTTAATTACCTTTTGTGCCATTTAACCCTGCACTGAGATAAACCAGCCACAAGCTCTGCAGCATTTCTGAAGTTTGGGAATGTTTTGAGATCCCACCTCACCATGCTGGCACTGGACAGCACCTGGGTCCTCCTCAGATGTGACTGTGCCTTTCCACTTCCCCTGGCATAGGATCCAGGCTGTTGTGGTCCTGAGCAAATCTATTTGGGGCAGAAAAGCCATTCTGCAGCCCCTGGCAGGAGGTCAGCCCCTGCCCGCCCTTTCCCCGTCTGAGATCCACTAAGTACAGCCAAGGGGTTTGGAACTAATGAAAGGAGCAATGGGGGCTCACAATGACCAAGTCCCAGTGGAGTGAGTTCTGGCACCTTTTCAAACTGATTTTAAATAGGAACTCCCTTTAATCCTCCTCCCTTATCTCATTCCCCACCTCACTGATTCCTCATCAAACAGTTTAAATTAATTTGAGCCTGCTGTTCTCTGCCCTGTTATTTTCCCCCCCTCATTTATGAATTTTAAATCAACTTGTTAACAACCTATTTAGTTGCATAGTTTCCCTATAATAATCCCTGCCCCTGGCCGATTGTGCATTAATTCCGGAGATAGCACACTGAGCAGCTGATGGCACAGCTGTGCTCACACTGCCAACAGTGGGGGCAGTGACAGGAAAATGACTTTATACAGACCAGTAGCCCAGTGGCCATTGGAATCTGGGCTACTGGTGCTTTGCTTCCAGCTGGTGCTCAGTGTTCTCCATGCCACACCATTCTGGTGTAGGCAGGACCAGGGGTTCTGTGGGTTGGTGCTGTGCAGGGACACGGGGGCACAGGACAACTTCATTGCCAGGCAGGTAGCCCTGTTATCTCCTCTGGCCCTTCCCCACCATCTCTATCCAACCCCCCAGCCCAGAGGCTCTGGAGCTGACAGGTACCATTTCAAAGATGGAAACTGAAGAAAAAAAATCTATAAATCATTTTCTAAGGGTTATGATAGTGGATTATGAATTAATAGGAGAGGGTAGAGAAAACATAGAAGCACTGGAGGCCATAAATCCTGTGAATAAAGTAACTCTTTATGTCAAATGATGCCAGCTGTGTGCTCAGGTCCTTGTGTGGCAGCAGATGGATTTTCTGCCTTGAGGAAGTTTTAATTCTCACCAGGATCAGGGCCAGGCACCTGCCCTCAGCATCCCAGGAAAGACTGAGGGACAACAATGCTGAATCCTGTGGGTTTCCTCTAGGCTTCACAGGTGAAGGTCATTTCAGTGAGATGCTCAGAGTTCCATCTTTATGAAGTTTAATTCTCCTCCCACGCTTTGCTTTCATTCCTTCTTTCTTGTTTCTCTGAAGCCACTGAGAGCAGCACTTCTTTATTCAACCCTGCTGTGCATTTATCCTACTTGTTCTACTTGCACAGAGACATTCTGAGAGTGCTAGTACTTAATTTTCCCACTTTTTGTTGTTTCGGTTAGTTTGGTTTTATAAAGTTCAAGGCTAAAGAAAGCTGCCATAGAATAGAATTATAGAATCATAGAATCATCAATGTTGGAAGAGAACTTTATGATCATCCAGTCCAACTATCAACCCAGCACTGCCACTCTAACCCCTAAACCACTAAACCACATCAGCCAGTGCCAGATCCAGACACCTGTTAAGCACTTCCAGGGATGATGACTCCACCCCCTTCCTGGGCAATCTATTTCAATGCCTGACCACTCTTACCAGTGAAAGAAATTTTAATGCCTAATCTGAATCTCCCCTGTCTTAGTTTAAGGCCATTTCCTCTGGACCTCTCACTGCAGGCACAGTAGAAAAGTAGAAGAGACCAGCTCCAATGTCACTACAACCTCCTGTGGAGAGTGATAAGGTGCCCCCCTGAGCCTCCTCTTCTCTAGACAAAGTCCATTACCTCTAACAACGAACTAGCCAGAGGACCAGCACAGCACGGTGTGTCAGCAGCAAGTGTTTTACTTTAGCTGTAGAACATGCCCTCTCGTTCTAGCCTGGAGAGGAGAAGGCTCCAGGGAGAGCTGAGAGCCCCTTCCAGTGCCTAAAGGGGCTCAAAGAGAGCTGGAGAGGGACTTTGGAGAAAAGCTTGGAGTGGCAGGACAAGGGGGAATGGCATGGTGCTGTCCGGGGCAGTTTTGGGTGGGATGCTGGGGGGGCTGGGTGACTGGCACGGCGCTGTCCGGGGCAGTTTTGGGTGGGATGCTGGGGGGGCTGGGTGACTGGCACGGCGCTGTCCGGGGCAGTTTTGGGTGGGATGCTGGGGGAGGCTGGTCCGGGTGCGCATCCCGGGATTATCCAAGGCTGCAGGGCGCCCTCTGGCGGCCCCGCAGGGAGAGCGGGGGGGTTGACCTTTGACCTCGGCCCTTCCCCAAGAGCCGCGGTAGCCACTCGCCCCCCCGGTCTCCCCTGAGCACCCCACACAGCAAGCAGGACCTTTCTTGCCACCCATGTGGGGACCCTCCACGCTGTTCCACTGTTCCACTTACCCTGTCCCACCCTTCCCCTGGCCTTGGGAATGGGGGGACACCCCACCAGACCCTTTGGGAAGCTGTGGGTACACAGCCAACACCCCAACGTACCACAAGGAGCCAAAGCAATTACTGCCAGGGTGATGTCCTGCCAGAGCAGGAACATCTGATCCTGATGGTTATAAACCAAGGCAGCCTTAACTCCTGGGAAAAACGGTGCCCAGCACTGTGGTGGCTGTCACTGCCCTGTCCAGCAGATTATAATGTGCATTCAGAAATAATAATAAATAGTTAGTGAGCTGGTATTCCAGGGCAATATCCCATAACTAAACATAATGATTTCTTGGTGTTTGGCCAAGCGAGAACCAGACATTTCCAGCTAATGGCTTGCTTTGCCTTTTATTTGGTGGCTATTAGATCTCCATATGGGCTCCAAAGCAGTTATTAGCACAAGTGTCCTTTTTAATTAGCTTTGTTCTGGCTTGTATGTTACTCATTACATACTTAGTCTTCAGGCAATAGAAGACCCTGACCATTTTGATACAAGATGTGACACAGCTGCCCCAGGATCTGCCACCTGCCTGGACAAGGCCATGTTGTGGTGCCCAGCATGGGACTGCACAGGCCCCACACTGCCACAGAGAAGAGTTTACAGGCAGCACCACTCCTTCCAAGGCAAAAATTTCAAGGCTAAGGCCTGAAAAAAGCACCCACTGATCTGAAGCTCAACCTGATGGCAAAGCTAAGCAGAGCGCTGGCTGCCCCAAGCATTGGGCAGTGCTGATGTTTCCCAGTGAGGCACCACTGCTGCTCACACAGGCTGGGAATAAATCACCCCATCTCACTGTTTCTTCCCTTTATGCAGGAAGAAACTCAAAAGAGAGCCCCTTAATTATTTCATAGACATGGTCAGCTGTTTCCTCAGATCCTGCATGAGATCTGGCACAGGCTGTTCAGAGCCATGGAGCTGCACGTTTGGTGAGGACACACACTGAGGGGAGCAATGCCTGTATCTGTACATCGTGGCAGCGCTGTGATGTTCTGTACAGCCCCACAGGGGACCCTGCTGGCATCTCAACCAGCTCAGCATTGCTCCTGACTCCTGCCAGGCTCCACTCCCACTGGAAAAGCATTCCGAAGCCCACTGGGTATCCCTTGGGCTGCCCTTGCCACCCTGCCACAGGCTACACACAGGTGCCAGGCAGAGCTGGGGATGCTGGCAATGCTGTACAGCACCCACTGATGGCCCAGAACCAAACTCTCCCCTGGCAGCTTCCCCTCCGCCCTGGTGCACCAGGATGGATCAAGGGATTAACCTCTGGGATGTCTCTGGGAAGGAATAATCATCAGCCCATTTGCTGCAGTCTTGGTTGAAAAGCCACCTGGTAAATCTGCTCCCTCCATGCAGGTAAAAGCAATGAAGATATAAGAGATGTGTAGCACCACAGTGGGGGACTCAGCTCTTCATTACTGAGTCATCTGACTGCAGGTTTGATTCAATTTTCACATGGTTTAGTGCAGTTCAAAGCCTGCTGAGCTTCACCATGGCATTGTCTGCAGATCATGGGCACTCCTGACACGGACATCAAACAAAGGGGATGAAAGCAGGGGTCAGTGGGGTCTCAGGTATATGTGGGAGCAGCTCAGGCTCTTGGCTGAGGAGCCCTCATGACACCACTTGGGTCCCCCTAGCTTGGACAGCCCACTCCTGTGCCTGGGGACAGGGTGGTGGGGAGGTAGGAGGCCAGCACGGTTGGATGGGGATGCAGGAGGTCAGCACCACTGGAGAAGGGATGCAGCTCCCAGTCTGACAGGGAGGAGATGGAAGCGAGACACTGATCTGTAATTGCAAACAATTAAATTGACGAAAACAGGCTCATTCTTATGTACAACATGCAGCCTCCAATTACATTTCAAACGTGTTTCATTTTCTGTCTTTTCCTCCTTAATTTTCCATAGAAGGTAATTAGCAATCTTTCTTTCTGTGGCTAAATAGTTAATTAATACTTTGTTAATCGTGGTCAGGATCATACTGGTTTGATTTACTCAGTTTTAGTCTTTTCCCAGTGCAATTACTCCCAGCTCCCATGCCCAGAGTCACAGGTGCAGGAGTTTGGGATAAATCTGCACAGCCCTGCCCACAGCCCCTGGAGGATCCCATCCTGGCTCCCACGGCACCCCTAAATTCATCAGTCTCCCCACACCCTGTGTCACTGTGCTCTCACCTCATCTTCCCGCGGCAGGAGCCACTCCCAGTAGGAACACCTGAGCTGTGGGAGCTGCCAGGCTGTGGAGTCCAGCCTCTCTAGTCCTGGTTCTGGGCACAGTGGTGGCAAGGGTGCTGCTGGGGCAGCAGGGCCATGGGTGGGGTGGCTGCCACGAGAGGGTGCTGATGGAGCTGGATCCGACTCTGGAATGAGACTGCAGCCTCCTGCCTGCATCCTGCTCCCGCCTGTAAACTGTTCCCACTGTGTAGGTCACTGATGCTCTGCTCCAGCCCTAATTTTACCAGTGGCCAGCTGTTCTGGCTGTAAATGCTGGTGGGGCTCCACAAGCCACCAGCACAGCCCCTTCTGATGATTAATAGTAATAATTATATTCATATCAAACCACAGAAAATCCTCACAGGGCAGCACAGCAATAAAAGCTGCTGTTGAGACACTGACAGCCCAAGGGTGAGCAGATGATGCTCTGTGGCCCCAGGAGGCTTTGCTGATTTACAGGGGGTAAATTACAGAATCATGGAATATCCTGAGCAGGAAGGGACCCACAAGGATCACTGAGTCCAACTCCTGGCCCTGCATAGGACCCCAACAATCTCACTCTGTGCCTGAGAGCAGTGTCCAAATGCTCTTTGAGCTCTGGCACCCTTGGGGACTTAACCACTGCCCTGGGCAGCCTGCTCTAGTTCTGCTCACCCCTTGGGGGGAGAACCTTCTCCTGAACAGCGCCAGCTGTTCCCTCAGGTACTATTGCTGGTCACTAGGTAGAAGAAATCAGTGCCTTTCCCAATGAGCATCTCCTCCTCTCCCCAGAGTGCAGGGCAGGCAGAGGAGTGGGCATAGATGGGCATTTGGCTGAGGCACTGGCCTCAGCAGCTTCCAGTACTTCCCATCTGCCAGCACTGTAAAAAACCTGGGATGCTCAGGGTGTGCCTAGGCCCATCATGGGACCAGTGCAACCTCTTCCTATTGTGCACAGTCCAGCTCACAGCACGGACAGGACTAGTCTGCCCACCGTGTGCCTCCAAACGGCTTCTCCTCCTTTAACTCATCGGCCCAGATCACCTCAAGCCCTCCGTGGGGACAAGGCAGCAACATCCCAGCCCTGCCTGGACATCACCACACGGCCCAGACCACAGGGCTGTTCCCTAAGGCTGCACCTGAGCAACATGGGAATGCCAAAATCTCTGCCTGAAGCAGAGCAAAGGTCCTGGGTCCAACCAGGGCAAAAGCCTGAGCAAAGTGCAGCAGAGTTTGTCCTTGGCAGTGTTTGCAGTGAACACAGCCTGTGCCCCACAGAGCCAGCCTGGGCCTGTCCTGTGCCCCATCAGCACATGGCATTGGGGTATCCCTCACCCCCTCTGGAATAGCTCCAGGACAATGGGGGATCCCTCACTGCCCCCTCCCAGACCAGCTCTATGACAGTGGGGCATTGCTCAACCCCCCACCCTAACACAGCAAAGGGCTCTCATTAACAGAATATAACATGCACTGAAAATAATTGATGATCATCCTGCAGCTCTGTCTCCTGTAATTCTGCTTTGCTCCTGTTAAGGGGCTGTTGTTTTTCCCCACAGAGCCCAGCCCAGGCAGCAAAGGCTGAGCTGTGGCCCTCTCCATCTGCCCACTCCTGTACATCTATGCCTGTGCCATGTTGCGCCAGGCCACAGGCAGGGCTCTCCAACATCAGGGCTAAATCAGGTTGCTCATTGCACAAGGGTGTTTGGTCTGTGCCAGGGCACAAACCTGGACACCCCCCTGTCCCACAGGCAGCCCAAGGTGGAAGAGAAAGAGGAAGACTTCCCTGCAGGCTAGGAGCTCCTCCTACAGGTTCCTCCTGCTCCTCAGCTGCAAGCAGGGTGGTTTGAGTGATGCTGGAGGAAGTGTTTCTGCAGCCATGGCTCATCTCAAAGCCTTTGTGGGAGTCAGGATGGGCACTGCACAGCTGCAGCCATCCCCATATACCCACCTGCAGCAGGAAGGTGGCAGCTTGCACAGCAATGTGGGTGGCACCGATCACCCTGCCATTCCTTGGAAGCGTTCAAGGCCAGATTGATGGGGCTTGGAGGAACCTGATCTAGTGGAAAGTGTCCCTGCTCATGTCATGGAGTGGAATGAGATGAGCTTTAATGTCTCTTCCAACCCAAACCATTCTATAATTCTCTCTGCCCCCGTCCCAGCCAGGGCAGACAGCCACAGCCAGAGGCAGTGCTAGCCATGAGACCAACAGAGTTTTCCCAGCAGCTGCCTGCCCTGCCCAGCCCCACCGGCACCTTGGCAGCGGCTGAGAACAGCAGCATTTGTTTGCAGAGCAGCAGCCCAGAGTGCTTGGACAGAGCTGCACACTCAGCACAACCCAAATCTCCCAAAAGAACTGAATAAAGTCCCTGGGCAGAGCAGGAGCAGGCAGGGACCCAGATCCCCTCATGCTTGTCACATGAATGAGCTCTCCCCAGGAAAGGGATTGTGCTGCGTTGTGGGGAGGATTAGGCTGTTTCGGAAGGCTGGGAATGTCTGTGGCTGTAGGGCTGCCTGGCCTCTTACAGTGCCACAGGCACCACAGCCCCACAGACCAGGGAAATGGGCTCAAGGCAGCCATGGGGTTGGGGTGCATTTGGGCACCCCCCAGGGCAGTGATGGAGGATGACCCAACACCACAGCAGAGGCAACCGCCCATAATCACTGTAGCCAGAGGGCTCACTGGTGAACTGCCCCCAAATTCCCTAACAGAGGGAAGAAAGGAAAGTAGGGAGGAGACAGCTGGGGTCTGCCTACCTCATTCCAGCTCCCACCATCAACAGCCCTGGCTGCCACCAGCAGTCAGCAGTTCCCAGCCAGCAGCTTGAGTACACCCTGCTCCTCTAGGAGTCCCCAAACCTGCCCAGCTGCTGCTGAGCGTTTCTGGCCAGCAACTTCAGATGTTTGGGAAAACAAACTCCAGGGGAATTAGCTCCCAAGTATTTCCTCAATTCTGCTCGCTATGAAGAGAATTTTATTTTGCTGTCCCTAGAGGAAGGAAGACAACCTGGCCAGGTGCATAGAAGAAACCTGTGGAAGAATGGCGGGAATCTGGCCAGCAATACTCCCACTACTCACAGCTCCTGGCCTGGGGAGCAGGGAAGCACACATGTCCCCCTTGGATGTACTGTGGTCCTTTGCAAAGGGACCACATCCAGCAGATCTCCATCTCCTCCAGTTAGGCAGTGCAATGGGTTCAGCCTGCAGGGCATCCCTAGAACACAAGGGCTGGTTTGAGCATTCACTGCCCACTCACCCATCACCACGGATAAAGCCTAGGCTCCAATCTGCTTTTTGGAGCCCTGTGCCTAATTTCATCTCCTGTTTTACAGGTGTGTAACAGTGAGAGAGGCTCTGGAAGCCCAGGTCATGTACTTCCCAGATAACTCTGCTTGCAGAAATAACATGTCTAACTATAGCTCTGCTGCTCCTGAGAGCTGAGCCAGGAGCAGGCACAGGGACAGCCCCTGCCCAGGGAGAGCCTGTGCCCTGGAGGGGTGCCACACCTGCCATAGCAAGGACTGTGCTCCACCCCAATCACAGCACTTGTTAGTTTATAGCCTAATACAGGGCAAGAGTAAGTTTCTCCTCCAAATCCAACAGACACCTTCCTCTCTCCCCTCCTGTAGCCCTGAGTCCCACCAGAGACCATCCCACACACAGAGGGGACCTTGTCTGTAGCTACAAAAACTTGGCTAACAGGGGAAGTTTCCCAGGGGTTAGTTATTGTGATGTGAGTACATCTCTGTGGTCCACCAGATACCCCAGTTAAAAAACAATTACCTGGCTTTACAATATCACACCTCAGTAACTCTACAATATCCTCTTGTACAAAATATTCCCCTGGCTTTATAATCTACAGTATTAAAAAAAAAAAAACAAAAAACCAACAACAATCCAGGCTGCTTTATGAGATATTTAGACCAAAAAAAGGCAAAAGGGGCCTTGCAGACAAGGGAGAGCAAGGACAGCAGTTGCAATGCAGGGCCTGAACCTGCCACAGATCCAAGGACCCCAGAACACCTCCCTCAAGACCACCTTAATTTAACCCCTCATTCAGTTTCAGCCCCATACAGGTGTGGCTCCACTCAGCTCAGAAGCAAACAGACAGCAAGAGCATTTGTACATCACTCAGACTTTTAAGTGCATGTCCCTCCCCCTTGCAATCAAGGGAGTTCTCTAGGGTTTTTACAGGTTCCTAAAACCAGAGTACACGAGGACACTATGCTGTAGCCATCCCAACTGCTAACCAAAGCCTCCTCTTCCAGCTGAAAAGAGGCAATCTCACCCTCTCAGTATGTGTCTATCTTCCACAGCGTGGTGGAGCAGCAAGTGGAGAGCCAGGCCTTGCCACAGCCCCACTCACCCTCTCCCTAAAACTGACCCTAAATCTATGTGATACGGCACATAGAAATCTCCCTTCTAAGAAAGAAGTTCAACATTTGATGGGTAAATTGTAAAAAAACAAGTTTATTTGAAAAAACTCAAGCCTCTTAACATGAATTCTGATCAACATTTACTAGAACTTGAGAGCCATTAACCTGCTCCACGTACATTGAGATATTTTCCAACACTAAAAAATAAAAAATAAATACATACAAATTCTTTCCTCCCCCTTACGTGTCCTAGATGTGAGAGATTCAGCATCCACCGCCTTAAGATCTCAGTTGAACAGAAGCAAGTAAAAGAGGTTTCTCTAACAGATAAAAGAGCAAAAGCAGAAAAAGTCTCTGGGATGTACCATCTCCACCCACCTCACCACTCTGCCCAAGGTCAGGCACCCAAAACACTTGGCTGGATGGATGCTCTGGTGGAAACCCACCCCACAGGCAGGATGGGGCAGCACAGCCAACAGCAGCGTGAATGCCAGCACCACAACCTGAGCCCATTTCACATCACCGAGCACTGGGCTGAGAAGAGGCACTATTAAGGCAGAGTGGGGAGACAGGGGAGACCCCAACACTCCCCAAGGAAGGCTTGGGCAAGCAGGGCTGCCACAGCCCTGGAGTGGGTGATGCTGCCCAACAAGAACTGCAGCCATCTTTCATCAACCTGAATATCCCATGAGAGAACAGCTACAAAAACAGGGATTTTAAAGAACTACAGTAGCTAAAGTGTTTTCAAAACATACCTAAAGACCACCTAAAGAGCCAGGAGGCACTGGGCACAGGGGTTAAGGAGCACCTTGCCCCATGCCTGCATCTCCCCCACAGAGGGCCTGCAGTAAGAAGCGTGTGAAGCAGTATTCATCCAGGGCCGGCCCTGAAGCCCATCGTGCTTCAACAAATTCAGTATCCTGCTTTTTTATGGCTTTTTAACAACAAAACTCCCCAAACACACACATATCCCCCCACCCCCCAATCCCAAGCAGAATAGAGAGCTAAAGCACAGTTTAGAGTTAAGGCTCATTCAGATTCACCTAGATATGGAGACTGTAAGGCACATATTAGTACATTCATGTTACTGTTAAAAAGCCAAACTATAAAAGCCCCCCTGCCCCTGGACACACGAGGATACTGCATGTGTAGTCCTGTTACCTTTGTTTAACACAGATGGAAAGACAATTCAGAGCCTGTTTAAAAATGAACACCCGGTTTAAACACTTCTTACGGCCCCCCAGCGCCAGCGGAGCTCTGCCCCGGCTGCCGCACCAGGGCAGCAGCGCTTCCCCGACACTCCGGGATTAACACCGGTCCCTCACATGCGGCTCTCCTCCTCTTTGCCACCACCCTCCACGTTCTTCTGAGGTGAGGAGGCCACATCATTTTTTGCCCCTTTCTGCTTCCCAGCCTCATCAATGTTGGTCTCGTCCTCCTTCCCTTCCCTCTTCTGCTCCTTTGCCACCAGGCGATAGTTGATGCCCATCCCGATGAAGAGGTAGATCCCGGAGATGATCAGGACAACCCCGCAGGCCCAGTATGTGTACTTGTAGTCACCATACAGGTCATTGAGTCTCCCTAAAAGACAAGGGAGGGGACAGTTTAGCAAAATGCCCCCAGAGCAGCTCCAGGTCATGGCAATGTTCTCAAGAACAGCCCAAGCCCATCACCCTCATGTTCAGACAAGGATCTGTCCCACATTCCTTTATTTCCTGCTTGCCTACCCTGTGCCAGGGGTTCAGATCCCACTTCCTTAGCCATTCGTCAGACGCTGGGGTGGTCTCCTGACCACTGCCCCAGTGCCAAGGGCTGCCCATGGCTCAAGGGAACCCACCACCACTCAGCAAGTCCAGGCAGGACAGCCAAAGAATCATAGAATTGTTAAGTCTGGGAAAGACCTTTAAGATTATCAAGTTCAATCACCAACCCAGCACCACCCCATTAAAACCATGTCCCCAAGTGAGTTCTCCAGGCACAGCACACCCTACCTAGCACAGGGGGTCCCAGAAGCACAGGGCAGCACTCCACGATGGTCACCAGGCCAACAGCGCTGGAGAACCGCTGAGCTCCCACCAGGTCCATCAGGGTCTCAAACAGGATCGAGCTCAGCCAGCCAAAGGCAAAGCCAAAGAAGCCAGCATAAATGCAGAAGCCAGCATAGCTGGTGGACATGGGGAGCAAGAGGTGGCAAACCCCATTGTAAATAATAGCAATGGCAAAGAAATACTGGATGCGGGGTCTGACCCACTTGGTGTTTGCCACCAGTCCCATGGAAGGCCTGGCCACCATGTCCACAAAGGCCAGTATGGAGAGCAGGAAGGCTGCAGAGTCACTAGGAATCTTCTTGCTCTTTGCGTAATTGCTGAGGAAGACCAAGGGAGCGAACAACCCGAAGAACATGATTACATTGCCTGACAGATAGAGCAGGAAGCCCCTGTGTCTGAATAGAGAAAAGTCCAAGAATTTGTTGATTGTCTGGAAGAATGAGGTCTTCTCTTTCTTGGACTTTCCATCAATAAGGTCCGTGCTGGTGTCACCATCGTCCTTTTTCCCTGCTTTCCCAGCCTCCTGCTGCGCTTCCTTATTGGCCTCTTTCTTCAGCTGATCTGGCTTGGGACCTATGGGCCGCATCAGGGATCCAGCCACACAGCAGTTCAGCAGGAGGCCACCCAGGATGAGGAAGCTGCCACGCCAGCCAAATATGCCAAAGAAGAGCTGGTTGACGGGTGCCAGGGTAGAGAGGAAGACAGGGCTGCCTGCCATTGCCAGCCCATTGGCCAGTGGACGCTTCTTAAAGAAGTACTTGCCAATCATGGTTAAGGCAGGGTTCAGGTTGAAGGCAAGTCCAAGGCCTGCAGGAGAGAGATAAGGGGCTCAGGGCTTGGACACCCCCAGCAGCACTGGCAGAAGGGCTGGTGGAACAAGCAGGGTTTCAAAGCTTCATTTCCAACTTAGAATCATGGAATCAATTTAGGTTGGAAAAGCCCTCTAAGATCATGGAGTCCAACCATTGCCCCAGCACCACCAGGTCCACCATTAACCCACATCCCCAAGTGTGACATCCACATGCTTTCTGAACACTTCCAGGGATGGTAATTCCACCACTGCCCCAGACAGTCCATTCCAACGCCTGACCCACCCACTTCCCAGCTGCATGAGCAGGAGTCAGCCCCTGCAGCCAACTAAAGAGGCACCCAGGCAGTGACAAGAACCAGAATTTATGGGAATTCAGACATCAACTAATAATTACTGGGTTAAAGTTGCTCCTTTCCCTGCCCCACTAGGGCAGAGCTATCACTTACCCCCTATGACCCCAACGCAGAAGTAGAGCTCCTCCACCGTGTTGCAGAAGGAGGCTGCAATCAGCCCACAGCCGGAGAGGCAGCCACCCACGATCATGATGGGCCGGCTGCCATACTTGTTCACCAGGATGCTGCTGATGGGACCTGGGCAAACAAAGGAGATGCATCCTGAGAGGAGTTATCTTTGCATGAGAGACCAAACACACACACACAAGCACACTGGAGCTTTACTGCCAGAGGATTCCAGCTTTCACAGAGTGTTGTTTCTCCCAGTGAGGGAATTGGGGTAAGAGGAAAGGACAGGAGGTTCAGAGGCAACTGGAGATAAGAGACTCACAAAATGGTTTGGAAGGGACCTTAAAGATCATATTGTTCCAGCTCCCTTGCCATGGGCAGGGACACTTTCTACTAGAACAGGTTGCTGCAAGCCCCATCAAACCCAGTCTTGAACATTTCCAGGGATGGGGCAGACACAGCTTCTCTAGACTTCTCTGTGCCAGGGCCTCATCACCCTCACAGAAGAATTTCTTCCTAAATATCTAATCTAAACCAACCATAAGAGAGAGAATTGTTGAAGCACAGAAAGCTTTGACTTCTCTGAGCAAGTTGCTTTCTGTGGCCTGAAATAGGAGCTGCCTAGCCACCAGCTGCCTCCAGAGACAGGGATTTGGGACAGGCTGAAGCCAACTGCCTCATGCTGTGCTGTGGGCTCTGCCCTGCTTGCAGCCACCCACCCACCATGGGCTGGGGTCTCAGCCACAAAGCAACTGCACATCTCCTGCCAGAGGTTTCTGATCAAGACCAGACAAAGCTGTGAGGAAACACCTTCTCTGGGTGCAGATGAAGCTCCCCAGGGCTTGGGGAGAAGCAGCACTGCCCCAGGAGAAGGGGTGCTTCTGTTTTCACTGCTACCCCTAATGCAGACAGGGCCCAATTGCCCTTTTAAGTGCTTCACTATCAGGAGCTTTAATCCAAAGCAAACAGTGATTAGAGCCTGCCAAGCATGCTCTACAGCCACTAAAATGTATTTAAATACACTGAATGAACATCCATTGAATATTAACAGACCTTGCTTTGCCATTAACAGACAGGGAGGTTGTCAACATGTTATTCATGGGTCCTCAGATGGTACTTGACCTTTCTGCCCAGTTTAAACAAAGCCTGGAGCAGGTTACAGAAGCCTTGGTGCTGCAGAGGCTGCCCCATAGCAATCTGCTCTCTGCTACCAGAGGCTCCAACGCAATGCCACCAGGAATGGGCCATGGCCCTGGTTCTGTGAGAGGCAGCAACAGCAGCACCTGGGAGCTGCCACAATACAAGTCCCACAGAGCACTCAGCATGTTGCAAAACCTGGACCTTGAACTCAGCAAATGTGATGCCCCTGAACAGAGTCTAAAGGCAGCCACAGCCTTTCTTCCGGGAAGTCCACCTGGAAATAGCAGGCTCCAAAGGGCAATCAGCAGGAAGCCACTCAGCTGGGCACTGCCAGGTACTCTAGGGGCAATTCCCCCATACCCTCCTTTTTTAAAGGAAAAAAAAAAAAAAATCACACCCACACCTATTTTCTAGATCACAGCAAGCATTTTTGACTAAACATTACCTGATCTAACTTCATTGCTCAAGCTGCCAAAAACATGTAACTAATGGAATCTAATTCCAACATGGAGCTGACAAAGGGGCATTTAACACCATGACATCCATGGATCCCAATGGTGACTGCACAGGGCAGCTGAAGGGAAATGTGCTGCTTCCTCACACCTAGCCCTGCCCAGGACAGAAGCTGCCCCATCTCTGTGAGATTCCATCAGCCCAGAATGTTCCTCCAGAGGATGAACTACTTTTTCACCCTCCAAGGTGAAATTTTCCAGGTGTCCTAGGAGACAAGGAAAACGGGATGCATAGTGGGACTGCTCCAGTGCAATTCAGACTCTGTAAAGGGTCTGGTTTCAGGCAGGAATGAGTGGGGCAGCAGCGATTCCTGTGCTTCAGCAGCTGGGGGATGAATCATAGAAGATCCTGAGATGGAAGTGATCCTCAAGAACCTTGTCCAACAGGACAATCCCAACAATCCCACCTTCTGCCTGAGAGCATTGTCCAAAATGCTCCTTGAGCTCTGGCAGCCTTGGGGCTGTGACCACTGCTCTGTTCAGTACCTGACCACCTTCTGGGGGAAAAATGCACCCAGGTAGATCTGGGGTACTTTCATCATCCCTACCACCAGCATATGGGCAAGCAGTTCAAGACCAGCAGCTGCTGGAATTTAATGGCAACAGTTCAGTGGAAACAGGAGAGGCAGTATCACCATGAAGGGAGGGGGACATGGAGACAACCACAACTCCAGTTCTGCAGGAAGGAGTTCTTACCCCTGCTGCCAGGCAGCTCCAGACAGTGCCCCCAGCAGAACCAGCTCTGAGCTATTGGGAGAGGAGGAATGGCCCAGATTTGGTCTCATTAAGGCAGTTACACGGTTTACAAGCTTGTTACAACATTGGAGCAGGGAAATGTGTTGGTCGCTTTGCTAGCTGAGTGAGGACAAAGCAGAGCCTGTTCCCCGCAAAGGAAAAGCCTCGTGCTCAGCCGGGAGCTGACGTCAGCTCCTTTGGATGCACAAATCCAACAAGGCTGCAGGCAACTTGCCAGCTGGGGACTGACAGCAGGGACAAGCTCCCATTTGCCTCTGAAGTGGCCACAAGAGCAGGCTCACAGTGTTTCTTTCAGCCCAGTGCAATGCTGTGTTTGCAGGCACATACAAGACCCCAGGGTCTGGAGACCAGGAACACTCTGCATGCTCCTCACCTATTAAAAACATGCACAAAGTACCCAGCTTGGGAGTTAAAAGCCTTTAAAAGGTAGCTTCTGAAGGACAGGGGAGGGAGGGGAGCTGTTTTAGTTTAGGTGGGTTTGCCTTATTCTGCTCCTGTCTCTGTACTTCCAGTGCACACTGCCATCCTCAAACAGCACAAGCTGGCTACAGCACTGCCTGGCACCAGCAAGCAGTAACATGTGGCACGAAGCTTCAGTGCACTCCAAGCACAACAGAGATGAGGAGAAACTGGGGACAGATCCCTAGATACACTCACTATTCCCTGAAGTGAAAAAAAAAAAAAATTAAAAAAAATCTAGGTCTTATCCGAAAGTGCCCCTGAGAGCAGGGCTACCACATGTGGCACAGCAGCTAACCGGCCTTCAGGAGGATGCTGGGAGTAGACACAGTATCTGCAGCCCACAGTAACAAGGACAAGGGCAGAATTACACAAGTCATAATTCCCCGGAAAGATTTTACAGCTTTGCAGAGGAGGACAGATTAACCCAGTTTTTGCATTCTGGGCATTAAACGGAACTTTTTGAGCAACCTCCTTTAAGAAAACTCATTAAGAGAAGTTTTGCTCTCAGATAAGGAGAGAATTTAGTGTTAGCAAAATTTTGATTGTTGTCACTACAGCCAGGTGGGAATCACCAGCCCCAGCAGGAGAGCAGCATCTTGTGCTGTGTTGCAGGAGCAGAAGTACCACTGCCTCCACTTACCACCCCACTTACCTCCTGCATACATAACAGCCAGCATGATGGAGGAGATCCAAGAGACTTTGCTGCTGGATGCATTGAAGATGATCTCAATCTCTTTGAAGAACACTGTGATAGATTTGGGGAAGGCATAGGAAAAGCCAATGGAAATGAAGGCTCCGACGACCACAGCCCATCCCCATCCTCCTTCAGGAGGAGTGTATCCTGCGGGACCTCCAATGGGCGGTGGCATCTTGAATCAAGTCGGCGATGACTCAGTTGGGGATCAAAGATCTGCAAAGGACAAAGTGTTGCTTCAACTGAAAGCAGAATCTCTGCTCCTGGCATACAACTGCACAGCTCAAGCTCTGTTTGCAAGGCTGGCACTGCACCAGTGCCCCCACCACCATGAGGAAAGCTGATCCATGAGGTAAGAGCACCCCAGGATCACCAGCAGTGGGCCACTCCAAAAGCACACGCTCAGTTTGCAGCTGGCCTTTAAGAGCCCAGTCAGCACACATTTGTAAGTGACAAATTTAAGACATGACACCCTGACCTAAGTTGGAAAGGGCAGGCAGTGTCTGTGACAGCAGCCAGGGCTCATCTGCACGAGCAGAGCTCCCACAGCATCTCCAGGAGGGGAATTCCAGCACTGCAAAATCCCAGGAAGCCTCAGGCCACCTAGAGCAGGAGCCGCACACCAAGGTTATTAAATGCAGACACACTGAGGGGAAGTCAGTCCCCCCATGCATGAGCCAAACAGGACACCCCTATTTCTGCTGAAAAAGGGCAGCTGGGTGACAACACACCCACCCATCCCTAAAGGTCAGGGACTATGGCTAAACTTAGCCTGAGCAGTGAATAAGGAAGGCTCCCATATGCCACCAGGGAAGGGGGACATGGATCCAGAGAGAACAGTCCCAGCAGAGCCCGGTTCCCCTGCAGTTTGGCCCTGACAGGGCACCTCCTGACCCAACTGCATCCAAACCCTCCTCCTTGATCAAAAAGGCTACTGCAAGTTTCACAAAGTACTCAAGTATAAAAACAATTCACCTAAAAAGCTCAAAACTAGAAGTGACTAGAAAACAAAATAAACAGGAAAATGTCATTCAGGCTTGCTGAAGTGTGCAATCCCCTTGGAGAGGCTGACTGGGAGCAATTCAGAGGCCATCAGGGTCAGGCTGCCCATGCATGGGCCCACACTGCAGCAGAACTAGATCACACTCCAGAGCCACTGTTACTCCAAATGAGGGCTGGTCCAAGCAGCTGAGAGCAGCACAAGGCACCACAGCAAGGAACTGTAACAAGGGCAGCTGCTCACAAACAAAGGTCACAACATGCAAAGCAACAGAAATCACTACCAGCCCCAGAACTCCTGTGCACCCCCAGAGATTTCAGAAGGCATTTTCTGATGGACTGCAGCCCTCCCCAGCCTCACAGCCAAAAATATCCTCACCTCACCCACTGATATTAAGCACCACCAGCCAAGGGGCAGCATTAGGCTCCTTCACCAGAGCCTGCCCCTTGCTCCATAGCTCCCTGCTGCTCAGGTTTGCACTTGAGGAAAAAGGCACCTTCGAGCAGCAGAGTCTTTTCCAGAACTCCTGAGCTCATGCCAGGCAGAGTGACAACTTCAAAGCAGTGTGGTGCTGGCTCAGAGAGGTGCAGCCTCCTATTTATAGCCTGTATCCACCCCAGCTCACAGCGATTACCATCTCATCTGTGGCTGCTGACATGCCAGCACCTACCTGGCACATCCCTATAGCACATACTACGGGACTACAGGCTCCTGCCTTTTAACTCACTCTGTGTCACCTGGTGCACATCCAAGGCTGGGATCCCGGTGTCCTGGTTGAAGCACAGCTGGTGATCCAGAGTCATGGGGAGATCCTGCTCCTTCCTACCTGGCACTGGAGGTACTGGCAGCAGTTATCTGATACAGCACCAGGTTTGCCAGAGCCACCTGACACCTGGCTGCGGTGATGCCGACCAGGTGATGCCCCAGACCCACATAGGGCAAGAGGAAGAAAAGCACAGGAGGTTGGTTTCTGTAAGCTGCTAAGACTAGTTTAATGTGACCCAGACAATGATTTTTCACTGGCAGGGTATTTTCCTGCATCCTGGCCAGTGCAACACATGACCATCACGAGCAGCTCCAAGCGACCCGCCACTCCAACAAAGGAATCATTGACAAGACGCTGCCCCTGGCACGTCCACAGCTGAACTATGCCCATGAGCCAGAGCCCGTTTCTTCTGATTTCCTCTCTTGGACTCACCAGGATGAGCCCATATCTTTGGTGTCTGGCTGCAGCAGGCAGATCCCTGGGCCAACACACACCTGTGGGCACCCACCTGGGACCAGCAGCCACCAAGGGAACTGCCAGGCTCCACAGAGAGTCCCAATGCAGTCTGGTCTCTCAGAACACAGAGCAGCCAGCCCACCCACCATGAGCACTGGGAGTCCCTGAACACGCCCTCCCCACAAGCTGCACACTGGAGGTTCCGCCACCTCTTGCTTTGAGTCACACTGAGCTTTCACAGCCTCCAGTGAATCCTAAAGCATCATCCAACCACACTGATTCATCCAAAACATTTTTGAAAGCTGAAACTACCAGGTGTTGGCTATAAAAGCTCCCAGCAAGGAATATAATCTACTTGTGAGCACTAATTAAAACTACAGGCAATAAAAGCCATCCAGGGCAAAGGCTGAGGAGGTTTTGATGAGGTGTTGTGGATTTTTCCCTTTTGTTCCTGAGACTATACACTGGTTTAATTCCTCCACTGCTCCCAAGGAGCTCAACTGTTCCAAAATGACCGTGGCTTGGTTCCTTTATTTTTTCTTCCCCTACAAACAGCATTCCTCCTCCTGTGGGTGCTGAGGTGGCATCTCTCTGTAAAACACAAGGCTTCTGGCAGGTTAGACATGACCTCTCTTGCATTGCTGAGGCACAATGAAAAACCTTGAGCTGAACAAGGTTTTGAGACCAAAGATTCCCAAAGTCTGACGCCAGAGAGTTTACACAAGGAGTTCTACATGCCACAACACTTTTCCCTGACTCACTGAAAATCCTTATTAAGAAAGATCAGTTTTAGAAAGTTCATCCTTCAGCTGCATTAGGCTTGATGATTTCCCCCTTGCCCCCATGCAGAAGTAGTTTCAAACAAGTGAGAAAAAAAATAAAGCACATGTAAGGCAGCCAGCACAACTGGAAAGATTCCCTCCCTTTTGCAAAAAGGGAAATAAAAAAAAAAACACCCCAAAAATAACAATCAGAACACATAGTTATGACATTTTCAGCTCTGTTCTGGAAGAGCTGCAACATGTAAGATGTGACTAGAAATCAAATTCACAGCTGCTAAGCAGCCAGTTACCCTACAGTTTGCCCTATTAGGAAATAAAATAACCATATTTGCAGTAATTACTTGGTCTCATCAGTCTTAATGACTGTATCACAACTGCTCCCTATAAAAGTCCCGACTAATCCGCAGGAATTGGCAGCCTACAGCCACCCTCCTCTGCACAGCAATAGTGAGAGCAGGAATTGAGGCAATGAGGATACTATCACCTCAAAACAAATCTCCCAGGAGATTAAAGCCCTGCCATGTCCTAGGTCCCACCCACAAGCAGTTATCCTTTCTGCGAAGGGGCCTGGAACAGTATGATTTCAAGACTTTTAGTTACATAACGCAGTAAATTGCTGCGCTTTTGAAAGCTCAGATTGGCAGGACTCCAGCACAGAAAGACAGAAGCTCACATTTATAAAGCGCTGCAAATGCCCCACAGTATTTCTGGGGCAAAGCCTTTATTGAAGTGGCTCACACTGCTCCTTTTTGGGGTCAAAGGAAGAGGGACATTCCCCCATCCAAGCAGAGGCCCTGCCCAGGCACAACACACCTCTGCCTCTACTCACATATCTCTCCAGCTCAAGGCTTCCCTACGCTGGGTAGGGAATGAGATGCCACTCAGTGTCATCTGCTGCCCTGTGAGCTCACAAAACCTTTCCCCTGGAGCAGGGCTTTCAGAGTGCCTGGGAACTGGAGCAGAGCAGGCAGGAAGCCTCAACTCTTGCTCCCACAGAGCAGGACAGGCAGAGAGCTCCATATCGTTCTCCCACAACCCAGCATCAGCCTAGTGCCCACACAAGTTTGTGCTGCTGCCAGCAGAGGTTCATCTGGCATCTTAGCAGGTGTGAAATCCACAGTGGCTCATCCCAGACCTGCTGTCTTTGTTTCCTACTTTCTGCTCTTCCTGTGCTCCCCCAGCTTCTGAGATGGACATAGCATTGTCCAGAGAAGGATCTCCACAGCAAAAAGATGTCCAGGGATGTCCCAGCTATCCAATGGCCATTTGGGCCCCTCGTGCCCTCATAAACTGGACCAGCCTTTGGCCTGGGAATGCCATCAGTGAAACACCTAGGCCAGGCAGGATGGGCACAAAGCTGCCCCTTGCTAGCAGCACAGATCACACTCCCTGAGGGAGCTCTTCCCTCAAGCCCCCAGCAGAAAGGGGAATGCTGTTCCCCAGGAGCTCGTTCCCATCAGCCCAGCCCAAAGAATTAGCCAAAGGATTGGCCACATCCACCCCTCCTAGCACAACCTCCCAATCCCAGCTCACCACAAGAGGCTCTTCCAGTGCTCAGCACAAGGCCATAAGCATCCATGGGACATTCGCCCAACATGACGAGCTGGCAGGCCCCCAACATCCTTCCTTCTGATCCCTGAAACTAAACTGAGATATCCTGCTGGGGAAATGAAGGGGCTGGCAATCACCAGCTGTTCATAGCCACTAACACTTTATAGCTTCAAAATTGGCCTTTTTCTGGCCTGAAGCAAGATGAAACAGAGATTGTCAGGAGTTGAGACACCACTTTCACCAGTTTTAAGCAGGTTTAGAGCATTATACACAGAGCTCTAATTCCAGCAGGCACCCACAGCCAGGGCTTAACCTGGCAACACATGGCCTACGTGACTCCCCAGCGCTTCCAAGGGCTCTGCACCAGGACAATAGTCAATTGAGGCCCTGCTCAGCCCCAGCCTTTGCTGCTGGGGTGAGCCAAGGTCAGCAGCACAGGCTGGGCTCACTCAAGGCCGGCAGCCCGCACAGGCAAGCTCAAGGTTTTGGCCAGAAGCAGCCCAGCCCACTCAGCGCCTCTTCCCACCAGGGATGGCCAACACACTCCCAGACATGCCCTGGTCTGCCGGCCCGGTGAGCCAATGCCGGCACGCAGACAGACAGACGCCATGGGGCACAGCATTGGCAGCTACCCTCCTCCAGCTCCCCCCTGGCAGCACAAGCCTCAGCCCGCAGAGGCACAGATCATCCTGCTCACCCCACCAGGCACAACCACGGACTTTCCCTGGACACTCACAATTGGTCTCTCTGGTGGACACAGCCCCTCAGCCCCCAAAAGGCTCCCAGCATGGCCACGGGGCAAGAAAGGCTGCAAGCTGCCCTGCCAAGCGAGATGGAATAATTTGTTGGCAGCTTTGGGGGAAACCAACCAACCAGAGAGGTGAGCAGCTATTTGTGTCCACCAGAGAAGCTCCCACCTGGGGCTGCTGTGCCTGGTTGTTAGCATCAGCAATCCTCAGTAAGGACCAAGCATCTTACTGGCGTGAGAAAGCATGAAGTCAAGCTTAAGCAAGCTACCAACAAGCCCAAGGGAGAAAGCATGGCTGTGGTCATTGCTCTTCTAGACCCCCCTAACCCAAAACCCTACAGCCAGAGGGGTTTGCAGACCAGTTAAAAGAATATTATGTCAAGCAAGCAGCTCTTGTATGTAGTCTGGGCTCACATCAGCTTCAGTCCGCAGCACAGCACCTAGGGTCCCCTCTCTACCTGCCCCCCATCCCTAGGGAAAGGGATTCTCACAGCACCAGCTGCCAGCCAAGCCCCTGTCTCAGGAGGGGACAGGGGGTGCTCAAGCCCCTGTACAGGGTTTCCCAGTCACACCCTGAGCACAAGTCATGCTCTGCCAGGACACAGAGTTGATCCTCCCCACACCAGCAGTGCTCAGGAACGCTCCCAGGACACCCTGCGCCCGCCCAGAAATCCTCAGAATGAGAAAAATGTAGTATGGAATAGCATCGGTATTCTTTCATTAGAGACCTGCAATGCCAGCCAGAGACAGCTCCGGGTGTCTTGGCAAAGCAGGGAGCTGTAAATCACAAAAAGTCACAGCAGTTACCATCAAACAGAACTGGCTGTCTCTTCCCTAAGAGCAGGAGTCTGAATTTTGATCCCAGCCACTGACACATTATTGCTACCTTCGAGCCCTCAAACCACAGATGAGTAAACACCAGAATGGAGGTGGGACATGCACACCAAGGACCCAAAAGCACAAGGGTGAAGGTGGGAGAGGAGGTCACACCAAGGACCCAGGAGTACACAGATGGAAGTGGGACACTCACACCAAGAACCCAGCCCTCAAACCAGGACCAAGGCAGCACTGGGATGAAGGCAGGAGAGGAGGTTATACCGAGGGCCCAGTAGCACTCAGGTGATTGTGGTTTCACCAGTTAACTACAGCCCCACATGGATTTTCCTTGGCTACAGAACAACTACTCTGCAGCGGCTCTACGGACACAGTGAGTCATACCGATACCACCGGTGAGAGGCTCCCACTTTCTTAAGAGTCTGTTACAGGCCGATTCCAGAGGAGGAAATGGGAAAAGCCATAAAAGTTCAACCCTAGATTTGCAGTACAGGGCTTAATGAGATGCACCTCCCAAGCCTACGTGCAGCTTTTTAACTCCTCATAAAGGAGATAAAAAATGACAGCATGAAAGTCACTGGGTATTTTCCACCTTAGCTGCCAGATAAATCAGGCCAACTGTGCCAAATAGGAGCCAAGCACATACTACCATTCACACCTTTTCCAGGTAACACCTCCTGGAAGGGAACAATGTTTCACACCTTCCCAAGGAGCTAGGACAGCCACAGGGAGATCTGCCATACATTAGCAGAACTTATTTGTAATTAGGAGGTCCTTCACCCCAGCGGTTTATCTAAGACCAAGAAAGCTCCTCTCCAACAAAGGCACTATCAGGAGCTTGGGGGAGTTTCTTGACACCCAGCACACCCCAGCTGTTCCCTGCCCTGGTCCATTTTTCAGCACTGCTTCTTTCCTTCCAGACACAGCCAAGGAAACATCAGCGCAAAGACACCCAGGAGAATCCAACAGCACTAAATTACCTCATTTAGCATGAAAATGGGATGCCTGTACACCACAAAAAGGCTTAAGGTTCACTGAAAGGCACAAAACCAAAAGCATTATACCTGCTTCCTTGTGATGCAACTAAGAAAACTCACCTTTTTCCTCAGAAAAAAACTTAAAGCTGCAGAACATGAGTAATCATTGTGCAAAAGGTCCACACTTAAAGGGCAGAGTGCGAGCACTCAGGCCGTTTACTGTTTCAGGACACAAATCCCACCTCTCCTGCCGCAGATACAATTCACAATTTCCTTGTAATCCATCCTCCTGTTTACACTCATCCCCTCTGCCTGAGTCAACTTTCAAACCCTCCAGAGTCATTCACTTTCATGATGCATTTGTGCACCCTTCAGCTGCAGGACTCCAGCCTGACCTGCAACACCCACCCTGGGTGAAGCATTCCAGCAGCATGTCTGGAGCCCAGCCCCACTAAGCTCCCCGAGCATCTCACCCTGGGGCCAGCAAACATCTGCCAGAGGCCACCAGGCTTCAACCAGAGCAGACCCCCAGGACCAGAGCCGGTAGGTGCTGGCTCTAGGAGTGTTCTGACAGCCCCTTGCTGCCCAGTGAGTGTAAGCTACCACCGGCCACCAGTGAGCTCCGGTAGCCCCAGCTTTCTGTTGCTCGTCACCGCAACGCCTTGCCGGCTGACTGGAGGGTGGATGCACGCCCCAAACACGTAGGGGCCATCAAGACCTTACCACCACCTCCTCCCTGAGCAAGGCAGAAAACAAGCGCTAAAGGCACCTTTCCTGGAGCTAGAGCACGGCTCTGCAGTCCATCCCGCACAGCCAGCAGGTGATCACGGTGCTGCAGGACTTGGGTGACTCACACACCTGAGCAGCCTCGAATGCCCGAGGTCCAGCTCTGAGCACCTGCCAAGAGGAAGCACCTGAAGGCCGGTATGAGCGGCATCGCAATGGAGGGCTCACCCAGATGCTGAAGGCTGCAGGAGTGCTCCCCGTGTGGACGGGGGTACCCCCGTGCACCCCAATACCACAGACCCACTCCCAGGACATGGTTCCCACGCAGCTTCCAGGCTCTTCCTGCCTTTATCAAGAGCCAAACACACACAGTGATCACCTCCTCCCTGCGCCCCGGAGTTTATCGGGCACCCTCAAATGGTGCGGAGATTCCCCCGCGCGGCCCCACAAACGCGCTGGGGGAGCGGCCTGAGGGGCCGGGCAGGGGAAACGAGGAGCTCCCCAGGACAGGGAACACCCCGCCTCGGGGCAACTGGGCTACCCAGGCCCCCCGAGGCCACCACCATCCATCCTCACCGTTCACCGGGAGAAGGCCGGGGAAACCGCCACCCCAGGGGGCTACAGCCGGTGAGAGGGACGAGGGCGGTCGGGGCAGCGTACTGAGGGATCCTCACCACGCGGCCATACCAGACCAGGAACAAAACATGGCTCCCCCCTCAGTTCGGGGATGCGGGAGAGCGAAACGGCGGTTCCAACACAGCCAGAAACGCCGGTGTGGAACCAACCGGCCACCGAACGGACCGGCTGCGCGACCGGCCACGGGGACGGCCCCCCACCCCAAGAACGGCCCAGGACCATCACCGGCTCCAGCACCTCAGAGCCGGGCCGGGCCCCGGCACGGACCGCCCCGGCCCCACGGGCCCCCGGTGGCGGCGGGACGGGCTTTGGGGCAGAGTGTGCTGGGAGGCCGGGCCGGATGACACTGTCCGGCGCAGCGGTAGCGCGGGACTTCCCTGAACTTGTCCCACGGAGTGACTCGGCGCAGGAGTTCCACTCGCTGGGCAGGAACAGGGGTCCCCTTGCCCCTCACTGCCGGGCCCTCATCCCTGCCGGGGGTCCTGGACACGCTCCCGAGAGTCCTGACCCCACTTGTGGGGATCCTGGCCCTGCTCCCGCGGGGCCCTGACCCCGGTGCCGGGAGTCCTGACCCCATTCCTGGCATACCTGGCCCTGCCCCCGCAGGTCCTGGACCCCTTCAGGTGCAGAATGCTGCACAGTGTCCCATCAGCACCTAAAAATCCATTAAAATTAAAATCAATTGCCTGATGATTGTACTTTTATGCTCACCACAATATTCCTTAGCGTTGCCAGGCCTCGCTGGCAGCTGTGCTCTCATGAAGGTAAGGACACACTGCCGGGGAGGACATTTGTGGTGGATCACAGTTATTTAAGCTGGGCCATTGTGCCCAGACATGTGAAGGAGCTGGGTGCCCTCACCATTTCACTCACAATTTGGTTCTGCAGGATAAAACAGTCCCGGGCTCTGCGTGCCGAACATCTCGGTGTGTGGGAGAGGCCCTTGTTCCCATCCCAAGCAGAGCTCCTCATCTCTGGATGGAAACCAGCCTGTGGCAGCCGTGCATCCCATGTTCTTCACTTGCCACATGTTCCAAGTCCTGCACAAAGGGACTGTTACCTGGGCATGTTTTTCTCTGGCTGCTGTCTCCCAAAGCCTAATGATGCTACTTGACTTCTGGGTCGCATTTGTAACGCTCTAATTTTGTCTTACAGCCAAAAGAAGAGTGGTGTAGTTCAACCGTGAGTCAAGGAAAGGAAAGAAGGGAATAAAGAGTGACACTCCACAGATGGAGACAGAGCAGCTGTGGGGAGGTACGAGCGCTTCCATATCAAAGGAACCACTGCTCCTCCATCACAGCAAGCATAACCATGGATGTACTCCGAGCATGTTGAGGCACTGAATGGACCAGGTGCACTCAGTAAAAGGCCAGGACCTACAATCAACTCTTTCACCCGCTTCTGAGGTGAGACACCGTAACCCAAAGAGTGAGTGGGTGGGAGGATCTCTTGATCCATCTGTTCCTGTGTGACTGAGCAGGGAGAGGCCTGCGTTCTGTTTTGCTTAAACAACAAGATAAATAACCATTCAAAGGGGCAATTTTGGATCAAACTCGAAGTGCCACTTAGCTCTGCTGGTAAGAGCCTACCTAGGCTCAAGTGCTCTGCTCCGCTGGGGACAAGCAGTGGGAAGTGCTGTGGTGAATCCCAGATGGGACATGGTCTTCCAGTTTCCTTTGAGAAGACCCAGTGCTGCTGGGATGAATGAAGCTAGAGAGCATGTCCTTCATCTGGCACTGATGTGCAATGCCCAAGTGTGTGGGTTTTAGAGTAATGTGCAAAACAAGAAGTCAGGGATGGCAGAGCTCAAGTGACCAGGGAGCTGCCAGAGCGGTGATGGACTGGAAGGGCAGGTGAGAAACTGCAGGACATCTCTGCTGTTCCTGTTCCTGCTGCTCCTGCTGCTTCTCCATCTTACTGAAAATGGGAAGGAGTCCTTCCTGCTCTGTGCTGCTGCATTTTTGTCTCCTTTAAAAGACGGATTTAATAATAATCCTATTAGGATTTTTTTTCTTGTGAGGAAAACAGGATATTGTTTCAGGATATTGGGCAACAAAGCTGTCCTTGAAAAGCAGCACTAAGCAGCCTTGCAGTCCTGTTTCTGACTGCATTTGTGGTGGACACTAATCAAGTTCAGCATCCGGGACAGCCAAACCATTTCATTTCCAGAATGTGAAAGAGGCCTCAACAGAGCAGTACAAATTCAGGTTTTCTGTGTCCCACTGTAAACACTGAGGACCTCTAGTAATCTCAACACATAATCATTAACTGTGATTTCTCTTGGAATTAATGTCTCTAGCAGATGTAGAAGTCTAGTCCTCATCTGTCATGAATACGCATGTCCTGCTTGATAAGAGAAGTAACAACATGAGTCCAAATCCAGGAATTATTGAAAATCTCTTGGGAAAGTCTGTTCTATTGAGATATCCATCCTAGTTTCCTGACTAGGCTTTGGAAAAGGGTTTTCTGAGCTTTTGGATTGACATTTCACTTCAACTAAGCTTCCAGGCTCTAAGTTTACCTCGTGACAATGGAAGCGGAAGAGAAGGCATCAGATCACTGTCCTCACGGAATGTGGAAGTTCTCCTCCGTGCATGATATCAGTACGACATTTTTCAGGGCTGTATTGGTGTAATGGCCTCTGTCATTGTTTAGAAAATAATCTGCCTTAGAAAGAAAGGGCCTGCTAAAATGTTCAAAATGGCCGCTAACACCGTGGAAGACATCTGTGGTTGTGTTCATTTTTATGTTCATTTAGGTCAACACTTTTTACCTGTCCGGGCTCCCATTGCTGCTCTGCTGCCACCTGTGTCAGGCTCACACACACAGGGGAAAAGGAGTGAGGAGGATGGTGTGGGGTGGTGGCACTCAGAGGCAAGTGGCAGCAAGTCAGCTGGTCATGCTGTTCCAGATGGGAAGAGGGTAACTGTGCCATGTAGAGAGCTTTGCCTGCTGCATTTGCTTTGACCTGGCTTTGCTGCATCCTGCCTAATAAAGAGAATGCTGTGCTGGCTCCAGCTGCATCCTAGCAGCTGCTACTCCTGCTCTTTGCTGCCAGGAGAAGCATCCTTTCCTTGGAGAGCTTGCCTAGAAATAAGGGATCCTTGACCACATGGAGACCACATGGCAAAAGTTGAGATATCACCATTGCTGTAGTCCTCCCTTGTCCCTTGCACTGTGCCTCTTCCTCATGCTCCGGGGTAAGAGCTCCCTGGTTCTGTTCAATGGGCCTCTCATGCTGCAGCCTGCACAAGCATGTCACATTTTGCCAAGGAACTTATCTGGCACAAGAAATAGTATCTCTGTTCCTCTGCCCCTCCATTCTTGGACCAGAGGAAAGTGAGGCTGTTCAATGTCCTTTTTCCAATACTAATTCAGTGTTCTGTGAGGACTCACTCATGAGGATCTCTACTCTCTCTTCAAGGAGTGTGTGGGCTGCTGTCCTTCCCTGATTGCTATCCCATATGTTCCCAGTGCAGTGGCTTGTTCTTTCCACATTCTCCTTCCTTGTTTCCCAAGTGCTGGCTGCCTGACTAGCATGTCTTGACAGCACCTCACTCAAGCAGGTAACTCATCCTTTAGGGTCTATAGCCAGTGCTGCCAGTGCCTCCATGCAGGCAGGGGAAGGGGCTGGTGTTTCCTCTGGCGTGAGGGGCTTGGTGGGTGAACATCACCCCAGGGAGTGAGAGCCCACTGGAATGGAGCATTACCACAGAGGAGACACAGTGATGCTGCTGGATGAACACCCAACTATATCCCAGTCACACTGTTGTTGTCTTCAAGCTGGGGTCACCCAAACCAGTCTGACCAGCACAAGATCCTGTTTTGCTACATACACCAGATGCTGGGATTATCTTTATCCAAAAGCTTTCTGGCAGAGCTGGGGACTCCTGAAGCAAGAGGCAAGGGTACTGGGTCAGGCCACAGCAGTGGGTGTACTTCTTGCCGTGTCCAGCTCTCCCATGGGATCTCCACTGTCCCAGAACATGCTGTTTTAATGACTCTATTCCTGTTCTTGGGGTGGGGAGGAAAAGGTGGGGGCTTGGCAAATAATTTAACCATATCCTGCACCAAATAACTTCATATGTCAATAACACTAGCTCATCTGCATTTCATTCTCCATTGTATCTCTGCCCAGAGAGGCTGTTTTCTCCTGGTTTCAGCCTGCCCTGCATGATCCCTGGCTACCAGGAGGTTGCTGGCATTCGTAGCCATGTCTCTTGATCATCAAGCAGGCTTCAGCCTACCTCTCCCTGTCCACACAATGCATCTTTAGGATCAGTTTCCACTGCTGATGGGTTTGTTGACTGCGCTGCTTCTGGGAGCATGCTACCTTCGGTGAGATCAGGGTAGTATCATCATGAGGATGAGCTGGAGCTCCGGGCTGTGCTCCAGTTCTGTTTCTCCTTTGCAGCATCTATGGCAGCTGTTTTCCTGGAATATTGCACAAAGCCAGGCTTCTCTCTGTAGTACTTGACATGTTTGGTCCTGCATCATCTCAGGGGAGCTTGGGGTACTCTCATAGGTCTGAAGAGGAAGGGAAAGGTCTGCAGGCAGCCTGAGAGCCAAGAGGTTTGACCAGCTGACCCTGACACCTGTGAAGAGGTCTCTCAGTCCCTGGCCACGCTGGTCACACCACCCAGTCACACAGGGCTGCCTACACCATCGGAGCATCTATTCCTGCTGCCTCTGGTGACTGCCAGCCTCAGTGCTCCCAGCTTGGGGGTAATCACTGGAAAGACCCACTTGGTGCTTTGGGACATGAATCCAGACATGCACAGAACAGGACGGCAATGGTTATGGAGAAGGAGGAGGCTGAAAGAGAGGGTGAGCACTGGCCAGGTTGTGTGCCACAGGCCTGGGCATGAAACACCTCATTCCCGAACATGCTGTGGCCTCAGTTGCTCTCAGGCCAGTCCTGCTTCTGAACAGGGCCACACACTGCTGCTCCATGGCACGCTGTGGTTGTCTGGCCTGACACTCCCCTCCCAAGTCACAACATGGCTGGGATGGCCATTGGGACGTCCCGACCCCACAAGTCCTTGGGGAGGCAGGGGATACTGAGACAAGTGCATGCTGAGAACAGACAAAAACACAAACCCTAGTACAAACCCTAGTATTTGTCCAGAAATCTGCTCAGAATTGCTTTGGCTTTGATGAGCATGGAGGATTATTTTCCTTAGGTATTTTTAAACTGGAGCCTGGCAAGTACCAGATGACTGGGATTTCCTGGCTTGAGCACCCAGCTGATGGACAGCATGGAGCCTGCTTCTGCCACTCCGCCTGGGAGCCCTGACTGTCAGTGCATCTGCACCGGGGTGGCCAAAATGACAAGCACTTAGGAAGGAAGGCACTTGTGGAGTGGGCCATAAGGGTCACTCTTGGGCCATGTGTACAGTTCCTCGAGACTGAGCACCTCTCCATCCTCAGGGAAGGCACTGAACCCTCTCCCTCTGCCAGGCCAGCACAAGTGCAGATCCCCATGCTGCAGAGTCTGGGCTGCTCTGTATCTGGAAGACTGCCAGGGAATAAAGGCAGAAGCTGCAGTGAGGAAGGCAGGGACATGCTCCCATTCTCCTGCACCGGTAAGGGGAATGCAGAGCCCTCAGGTGGTTCAGGAGCTCCTAGTGGTTCAGTCTGGGTTTCTGAGGAGGACAACCTCTGGAGTCACACTTGTGCCTATGCAGTGAACGTGACCCCACTTGTGGGGCCAAGGGGGACAACAGTCTGTGTGACTGTCCCCTGGCATCCCTACCCACATGCCCTGAACTCTCTTACCCCCATGGATGGCAGCAGCATGAGACCCTTCAGCCCCATTCTCCTTCTCTGGGCTGGCTCAATACCTGAACATTCCCCCAAAATAGCCCCCCAGGGGCCATCAGTAATGGAAAAGGAGAGAAAGGTGGTACCTGTACCACACTGCCAGCAATGCCCCAGCCGGTGCAGCTGCCTGTCTCTTCAAATGCCCAGCCCCCAGCCCATCAGGCTGCATGGAGGTAAGTAGGGGAGACAGGAGAGCCAACACTGGCAGTTTCTTCGTGGCTGAGTGTGTCACTGTTTCCATCTTCCCCTAGCTGGCAGGGCCCTATGGCAGGACAGCCAAGGTGTGCTCGCATCCCACACTGTGAGCACACAACCTATTGTGTGCATGTGTAAATACATATTTATGCTGCTTGTTTCCAAAACCCCTCTTGTTCTCTTCCCAAAGAGCCTGGACTGACAATATCAGGAAAGCCTCTGTCCCCCTGGCTTTGTTTGACTGTGCTTGTTTGGAGGAAAGATCCCCAGAGAGGAGCTCACTACTGCTGCGTGCCCCGACACAGGCTCCTGACAGGGAGCGGGCCCCAGTTCTGAGCAGGGAGGACACCCTGCAGGCTCTGCTCCCTCCCAGGGCCCAACACAGCATCGTTTCTGACACTGGGCAAAAGGGAGCAAGGATCTGTGCCTGTGGCTGGCTCGCTTGGAGATGGCTCTTTCTGAGGTCAGGTGCCCTCCCTGCACAAACACAGGCCTAAGTCCAGCACCACCAAAGTACACTAACAGTTGGAGGCAGCCCTTGCCCCAGAACAGATTTTGGGGACTTTGCCTTTTGCTACCACGGAGATGGGATTTCATGCCCTGCCAGCAGTGAAGCTCAGGTCAGGATGCAGGTGGCTTGTCCTTGGGAA
Organism: Leptocoma aspasia; assembly: GCA_013399835.1. Classification (NCBI taxonomy): domain Eukaryota; kingdom Metazoa; phylum Chordata; class Aves; order Passeriformes; family Nectariniidae; genus Leptocoma; species Leptocoma aspasia. Next base: position 94,142 of record VXAX01002941.1, on the reverse strand, counting down.
GCTGCTGCTTTACTGCCGCATCCACCACTTGCCAGCACCCTCCTCCCACCCCATCCCACTAGGATGGTCTCCCCGCTCTACCCACCCACCCTACTTGTTCTGCCCATTTTGCAGGTCATCACAGAATCATAGAATCATAGAAACATTCAGGTTGGAAGGGACCTTACAGATCATTTCATTCCACCTCCCCACAACAGGCAGAGATGCCACACACTAGATCAGGTCCCACTCTTCTCTCTCTGAAATAGTGTTGTCCATAGTGGTGACCAGAAAGAAAGTTGTTTTGGGGAAGAAAATATATTTACAGAGCCCAAGTCCCACCTTCCAAGTCAACATTACTGGAGATAAGGTTTGGACACTTCAAGGTTTGGACACTGTGAAGTGTCAATCAAAACTAGCTCTCACTGGCAAATTCAGTCCCACCTTCTCCACATGCTGTTTTGGGTTGGGTTTACACACACTCTGGTGACTGCGCTCTATAGGCAGGAGGAGTTACATAAAGCAATTTAATTAGTCTTTTGTGCAAGCCAGAACTTACTGGGCAGGTGCCCCATGAACTGACTTTTGACCCAGAGTGGCAGCACAACCACGCATGGCTCTACAGCTACATAGGCACAGGATGGGTGCACTGTGCTGGCTCCAAAGACCCTCAGCAGAAAATAGTTGCAACTACCACAGTTACAAATCCCTGATCTTCCATAATCAGAGAATAGGGTTAAATGTGCTTAATAAGCTCATTCTAAATTGCCATTACTGCTCTAATAATAGCTGATAAACCAGTCTTTTGTGGGACAACAAATATTTCTGTTATTCCCCAAGCCCAGCTTGGGGATAGGATAAATAAAGCCAGCTCTTGTTTTAAAGCAGGAGGTCATGCTTCATCTTAGGATAAGGCACTGCTACCCTTTCCCTGGTTTACAGGCTTAAAGGAACAAAATTGAGTGATACAAAATGTCAAAGAAAATTAGACTTCAGAGCAGGAGCAGCTAAAGACAAGTCAGACAGACTGGCACTGAGCTCCCTACACATGTGTGTTTAGCAGATAATTTGTTATCATCCCAGTTCAAAGTTAACCTGCTGGAAAGCCGCTGCGGGAGAGTTGGCTGATCTGCAGTGTTTTAAATTTCCATGTTTCAGTTGGGCGCAAGCGAAAAAAAATCAAAAAGCTTGTTTTTCATTAAGCCTGTTGCTGCCGGCTACAAATACTTACTTCCTGGGTGGAAGTTCATTAGGGCACAAGCACCAAACATGATTAATCATATAGTGCCCAGTGCCATGGTTTGGGTGGTGGCAACTCTCAGCACTGTCCTGTGATTTTCACTTCCCTGTCCTGAGCTGGAGGGATGAGGGAGCAGGAGGAGGATGACAGAGTTTCCTTACACCCTCTGTCTTTGGGGATTCAGGCACCAGCCCAGGTGGGCCAAGGTCTCAGACCCCTGCGCTGGCTGCCCTCCCCTCCGAGCAGCACTGTGAGTCTCCCTGAGTCCCCATTTGGCTCCAAATGCCCCAGTGCAGGGACACAGGGACTCCTTCATTTCCATCTTGTTGGGCCTGTGGGAGGAAGCTGTGGTCAAGGCTGTTTGCCTGCTCCGGCTCATATGCTATTCTTACACACCTTGCGGGGGTGAGCTGTGTTTTCACTGTCTCAGAGACAGGATTTGCTTCTGTTGTGCTTTGGAAAAGCAGCCAACTGTGGTGCAGGGAGCGGGAGGGGAGGCACGTGGTCTGGGCTCGCAGCAGATATTTGTCAAAGGGCTAGTGGCAGCTGCCGACGCCGCTTCCAGGTCTCCTGCAGCGTTCCAGCCCTCTTTGCCTTGTGGGATGCCCTGACCATGCTCCCCTAGGATGCCCAGGGCTCAGGTCTCCCAGGATGGAGAATTTCCCTCTATGTGTCTGAGCTCTGTCAGAACTAGCCCAGCACCTCTGCTGCGTTCTAAGCTGCGTGGCTGCCTCTTGCCTCTGCCCCAGGAGCCCATGCTGGGGGCAAGAACCTCAGCCCCAGGGCACGAATGACCACACTGCCACCTGCAGTGTTCCTCCTGCACGCGAGGGCTCTGCTCTCTGCCACAAACCCACGGCACCCTTGTGTGTCTTGGAAAATCCCAGGTCCCAGCTGTCACCAGGCACACTTGACTAAATGACCCCTCCTCTGCTGTCTGGTCTCAGATCAAGCCTCAGCAAATGTACATCCCAGGCAGGTCTTCATGTGTCACCAGCCATGGGCCCAATAGGGCTGCACGTGCACGTGGCTGTGTAATGCCATAACGAGATTACACTGTGACATGACAGTTGTGAAATAATCCACAGTATCATTCAGTAAATCCCAGGATCCAATTACCTTTCTACATGACACCCCTTCCTGGGCATGGGGCGGCCAAGGGGCTGCAGCCTAGTGCCCTGCCCTTCCAACAGCCTCCTGCTTGGCTCTTCCACTCCCCTGCACCTCTCTGCCTCCTTGTCATGTAAAATTATCAAAGTTTGTGTTTCTCTGCAGGAGTCCCAACCCTCTGCCAGGCTCTGCTGCATTTTCACAGCTGCCTGTTTGCTCCCCAGCACCGCACTGACCCCCCTGCCCAGCCAGCCCTGGCTCCCTCACCAGCCCAGCAGCACCCGTCCCAGCTGAGCTGCTGCTCAGCTGGCTCAGGCAGTGATACCAGTCTGCCCAGGGTGGGGCGAAGGGCCAGTCTGGCTGGTTGCGGGTCCACAGTATGTGGGAGTGCTGAGCACACTGTGGTGTTGATCCCAGAGAGCTCCAGCATGCACCCTGCCTCCCACAGCAGCAGTGTTGTTTGCAAACATTGCTTTTCCAGGTCATTTTCCTTGTCCTGGCAGAGCTGCTCCTGGGAGCCAGAAGATCCCTTTCTGTGAGAATAAAGCCCGGGGCACAGGTACAGCCACACTCGGCGGCCCAGCAGCGGTGCCAGGGCACGCACGATGCCCCGCGGCCGGCTCGGCGCGCTCCACTGCGGGCGCCACGGTCGCTCCTGGCCCTGGCAGGTGTTCAGACACCAGCGCTGTTGCCAAGTCAGGCAGGGAATGTGGCCAGCTGCAAATTTCAGCTTCGTTTTTGGAGCCTTTGAATCACTGGCCAGCTGCCAGGGTTGTTATTTGTTAGTCTAAGTATTTTTTTCCCAAGTGAATTTCAAGCTGGTCAGAGGAGCCAGGCCAAGGAACTTGGCAGACGGGCCTTCAGTATCCTCAGTGTGGGGGAGTAGGAGTGAGGGCAGGATACTGTGGGGTGGTCTGCCCTGCCCAAGAGACCTGAGGCAGCAGGACAGCGGGATGCATCAGTGCTGGCAGAGCCTTCACACCAGGAAATCTTTAGTTTCACTTCCCTTGTGGGGGAACTCAGATGAAACTCCCACTTGCAGGGCAGAATCCATGGACCAGCCTGCTTGGAGCAGAATCTGCACCTCTGTACACCCCTAATGCTGCATGGGTCTCGGTGAGGTTTCAGAAGCTGTGACCCCAGGCATGGATCCCTGGGGTGAGCAGGGGATTAATATCACCCATTTCTGTCTGAAGAAAACCAGAATCCCACCTGATCCAGAGCTGAGGCCATGCTGAGGCTGGGGCTGTGTCCCATCTGGATACCAGAGCCCAGGAACCCTAACTCTGGCCCTGCTTTCTACTACTATGCTGTCCACCCACACTCTGGCGTGGGGGGGCTGCACTGAGCTGCAGCTTTGTGCTTGGCTAGCTTGCACTTGCTGAGCCCAGGGTGCAGGACGCTCACTGGGAAAGGCACCTGGCTCCCACACCCGTTCATGTGAAGGTTAGGGCAGAGCTCACAGGGGGCTCATACTTACTGGGGTGGCCCTGATTACCAGAGAGAGCCACCACACCTGTGAGCTGCTCCAGTGGCAGCAGCCCTAGCTTCCAAGGCTATGTGAGGAGACAGGAAATAAAACAAAACAAAACAGGGGCAATTTGCAGGGGAAGAAATTGCTTTTCTACCTTGGAAACCTGAGCCTCAGATCCACTGGCTTCCAGAGACGGGAAACAAAGACTTTGGGAGGGAAGGGCTGGCAGGTCCTTGGGAGAGCAGAGAACCATGGGGCAGGGAGCTGTGGGGCAGGGAGCTGTGGGACAGGGATGAAACTGCAGCCCGAGGGAAGTGCCAGCAGGAGGGAGCCTGCCAGGATCTGGCAGGGGCGGTGCACAATTGGAGCATGTCCTGTCATTCCCCCCACACTTCCCATCTCCCCATCACCTTTCCAGCCATTGTTTGGCAGCCTTAGGGCTGAGGCACAGCATGGACAGTGGCTGTCTTTTCTCTCTTCCTGCACCTCCACCTCTGCCCCCACCCCACTACCTTGCAGGTGATATCTGAGCCCTACCACCAGGCCACATGCCACCAGCTCCTCAGGGATGTGGGTCTGGGGCACCCTGTGCTCTTGCCTGCCCCAACACCCCACCACTGTGGAGAACAGCAGCTGGCTTATCCCAGGACAGTGTGGCAGCAACCAGCACCTCCCCAGGAGCCAGTACATGGCCAAGAGCAGGGCCAGGACCCAGCTCCACACAGCCAGAGACACCCACAGCAGTTAGAGGGGCTCCATGGGCCTCTCTGTTTAGATGGATAAATCTTCCACAATCCCATCTCCAGGCAAAGCCATTTCTGTCATGTTGCCTCATTCTCCTGACATTACCATGATGGATTTTGTAAGGGACCTTTCTGCCAAGTTGTCTGAGTGTCTTTTCTGTGGTTCAGCAGTGGCCACTCGCTGGCCACCACAGCCACATCAACCCGTCTCTCCCAAAGGCAATCCCAGCCCAACTGATGGCAGATTGAAAGGCTGATCCTGCCGATAGAGTGGGAAAATGTCAGTGCTCACCCAGTACATGGCACAGTGGCCTCCAGCTCTGTGCTGGGGGGACACTCCAGAACCCTGTAAATCCCTCTGTGTGTAAGGACCCCGCTGAAATATCCCAGCACAGACCTGGCAGCCCATGAAGCCTCACAGACAGCACAGGGAGCATGTGGGAGCCCCCAGTGCCACAGCTGCAAGTCCCACACGAGCCTGAAAGATTAATGACCTTTTTCCAATGTTTGCTTTAGGCAGACGCTCGTGCTCCAGGGCTTTGCTCAGATAACAGTCTGGTATGAGAATAAGCTCCCCTGGTGAGGTGCAATTTGGAGAACTTGAATGGGGGCCACAAAACTAGTTGCAAATAAAGAGATTAAGATCAGTATTTGCCCTTTTCTTTTTTTTTTTTTTTCCTTCCTAGTATAGCAAAAATATTCCTGTTTATTGCTACAAACCCTTGGGGGCTGTGTGGTAAACTCCCAGTGGGAATTACTGTCTCAAGAGATCAGAGATCCCGAGAACATCCCCTTGCCAAATTTACAGTTATCGTTAGTTTTAATTAGCCTTGTTTATCTCTCCCTGCGGTGGTATTTGGGGAACTAGCTCAGGTCAAACACAGGGCAGTTCCCTTATTGTTACCACATATCCAAAATCTCCCTTCAGGCCACACCAAACTGTCACAGTGTGGACACCTTCCTCAGGCCTCTCCTGGAGCCCAGCTCTGGGCTCCTGCATGTCTGCAAGGAGGAGTAAATGGCTGCTGGGGAAAGGCCAGGAGAGGAGGAGACCCTGTTATCCCATCCCTTGCACAGCTCCCGCAGCCCCCAGCCACCCCAGCTGCTCAGCTGCGATGCCTGTGCACTCACACCCTCCCTGCTCTATATTCTTCCTAAGAAAATAAAGCATCACTGTCCTATTAATTATGTGAGTTCTGGAGCAATATTTTTCCCAGAGTCACCTACTGATTCACGTATTCGTTTTCCAGGCAGCTTAGCCAGTAGCTTGGCAACACGGTGACCTTATGCTCTGCTCAGCTTTGAGCGTTTTATTAGCCACACTGGACTCTCTCCACCACTCCATATTGCTGAGCCCCTCATTAGTACAATTAATAAGCCGCTTCTGTCAATTCAATCAAATGCCAGGCTCGACAGCAGGAGAAAGCTTTGGCAGACCAAGTAGGGGAGATTCTGGGTAGCACTGGGAAATTGTAGGAAACCTTTCATCTCCCCCAAGGAGCCGAACAAGAATGGAATTGTGGGATTGGGATTCTCTCAGGTCATGTTTATTTATCGCTGGCTCATTAGTATAATAAATCGGGTCCCCTGTCACTTTGAATGAACTCATAGGTTTGCTGGAAGGAACTTGGCAGAACACCTTGATATTATTAGTGATGGTGTGGACAAAGCCCCCTGAAAGGCGATGCCCCGGCTGGGGTGTGCAGGCACCTCACACGCACCCACTCGGCCCCACACCCCACCAGGGACTGGCACGGTCATGCCAGGGGACTGGGATTGTCTTGGGACACACCATGCAGCATGTCCCAGGTACTCCATAGCCACAGGAATGGATGATTCTCCCTGCTCCTGTGCTTGCTTCAGGAGACGTGCATGGTGGGAGACATCCCTGTCTTGGCCCCACGTGTGTTGCCAGTGCAGAGCACCGGGCAGACAGTGTGGGCGATGTCCTGCACTGGCAGTCACGTGGATCAGGCACATGTGACAGCACTTTGCCTTTCACACCTCCCCGTGTCCTGCCAGACTTTGTCCTGGCTCTGACGTCAGTGTGCTCTTTGGATCCCATGCTGGCTCCAGGAGCTCCTGTGACAGCAGTGCTGGGAGGTGCTGCGGCTGCAGGGCAGATGGGTGGCAAGCGAAGGCCTCGTGCTCACACTGGTGCTCACCTGCTGCACCAGTGTGGCTGTGGCTCCTGAGCCTGATCCCTGTGTCCTCTGAGTGGGACCTACCAGCAGCAAGGGACCAGGAGGTGGCTGAGGCATTTCACCTCCCCCTGAAGTAGGCACACCCAGTGGTCTACCAGAGACCCTGGAGAGGTCACAGTGTCCTTGCCTTGATCTGGCACATTTCCACACCAGAGAACAGATGTGCAGGTTGGTTCCTGCATTGGAAATAATGCTGAGTGACAGGAAGAATTGTGATTGGTGTCATAGTCTGAGTCCCCCAATAGAACAGCATCACAAGTGTATGTCCCAAAAACCTTCCTCAAATAAATTTCCGAGGAAATCCTTTGATCTGGTCTGACGGTGAGAACATAAATTTAAATATAGCTTAAAGGTTACAAAATAACCGTTCTGTTTTATTGTTTAATATAACAGGGTGTTTAGTCTCCCTGATGTGATAAATATTAAACTGTTCCTAATTTTCTCTTCATAGACTTTGTCTAGGAAGACCTTCACCTTTCACTTTCACTGCAAGTCAATTCTATCATCTTTGAACTGGGCCTGCACCACCCTTGAAATGCAGGGATTCCCACATCAGCTCTGTGCTGTTGGAGCATGCCCCATCTCCATCCCACCCTGTCCCTAGTCCATAAGAGCCTGGGAAGTTCCTGGGGCCATGCTCCCGTTCATTAGCTTTCTTGACTCCAGCTGACCCATAAATGTTGAAGGAAACAAAACAAACTGCTGGGAGGGAGAGGAAGGGCTGTAGGTGTTGGCCACATGTCAGTGGAGCCAAGCCAGGCTCCAGCTGAAGATGCTATTGTGTCGCAGTGATTTCCCTGGAAAAAACAGGCCTGGAGATCTCTTTGCTGTTCTTGGGAAGCACTTGATGACCAGGAAGGTGTGGATTCGGGGCACCCGGAAGGCTGTGGGAGTGCTGGGGGCTTTTGACAACGTTGTGAATGTGACTCTGACCAGACACGACTACAAACTTGCAGGACTGGACAAGGCACCAGTGCCCAGCTCCAGCACACATGGCTGGAATTGCCAAGGCTCGGCTCTGGTTCCCAGACAGACAGTGGGTGTCTGCAAAGACATGCAGGTGCTGCACTTGGAGAGGTCCAGGACACAGGCACAACAGCTCCTCGGCTGCTGCCCATCAGCAGCTGCAGAGTGGTGGCCCATTGGCCATCAAACTCACAGACTGGGAGCCAGGAAGGAGATTGCGGCAGTGGGGGTGTCTCCTGTGTGTGCTCCAAGCAAGACCTGTGAGCCCTGGCCAGGCCATGGCTGCTGCTCTTTGGGCTTTGTCACCCCTTTCAAGGGCAAAGTTCAAAGTTCCTTCCTGGTTTGTTGGCGGAGTGGATGTGGGAAGGTTAGTGTCCTGCTCCTCGAGCAGGTGCACAGCAGACTGCTGCATCCCAGGGGTGTCTGGGGGAGGCAGCAGTGCCACCAGTCCCCTGGCACTCATCCCTTCCTCCCAGGAAGTGCAGTGGCCTGAATACTGGGGCCGTGAGCAGACACAGCCAGGATCGCCCATTTGCATCCCATCCCTCAGGGCTCTGGGATGGTGCAGACACCCTGGGAATGGACTGGAGGAGACAGGAACATTCCAAGAACCCCAGCCAGAGCTCAGTTGTCTCCGTGCCATGAGGAGGGTCTGCGGGTGATGGAGTCCTCCCCACAGTGCCAGCCCTCTTCAAAGCTTCACAGGCAAATCACTTCCATCTTTTTAAATGTCAAGCTTAAACCACCACTTGAGCATCCCATGCATCCCCAGTCACTGCCCACACTCAGCATGGTACATGGAAAGCTGTCTGGGGACACAATGCTGTCCCTCTCCTGCACCACAGGGGAACCTCCTGCATCCGCCACCCCTGGACAGTCCGTAAATGCCCCCTCCCTCCTTATCTTTCCCTGAGCAGCAGGGGTCTTGGCATCTCCTTAGCTCGTTTCCTCTTCCAGCTCCTGTTGACACAGTGGCCGTGGGACAACAATGGGGCCAAGGGCAGCAGAGAGACAACCTGTCTGTTCCTCTGGCTGTCCGCTCACTTTTCTGGGCACAGATGTGCCACAGGGACCTGTGGCACAGCTGATGAGGCGGCAGCACCAGGGAGAAGCCAGGGCAGAGTGACCCCACAGGGGAGCCACAGCCTGAGCTGTGTGGCACTGCCCCATCCCAGCACCACAGCACTGGGCATCCCATACCATAAGGCGACCCTGCACTGCCTGGATGCTGGTGGAGATGTCCCAGTGAGGAAAGGGATGCAGAGGTACCTCTGTGCTGATGAGAACAGGGCTGAGAGGCCAACAGGGGCAGATAGAAAAGTGGCTGGTCAGGGATTTGGGGGCGAGAAGAGTTTTTATTGTGAGCTATTGGCCAGGCTGGCACTCTCTGCCCTCCAGCAGTGTCATTGGCACAAAGAACGATATTAAATAAGGAGCTCGTTTCAGGCTATGCTCGTCAAGGCCAGCAGGTTTTAAAACCTCCCTGAATTTCCAGCCTGCGAGGAGCAGAGAGGTAAGCTCACCCTTATCTGGAGGGAGTGCTGGTCAGGAAGAAAATTGCGTGCTCCTGAGGAGGGGCTGGACGCCCAGTCGGAGGTGCGGCAGATACTGTTCAGCTAAGGTCATAGTCCCGCTCCGACCCAGCCACCGACATTCCTGAGGGCAGCGTGGAGGGAGCAGACCTGAGGCGCTGGGAGCCCAGCACCTGCCAGCACCTCTGGCACCCCCCCCGCACCTCTCAGCACCGTCCGGCACCCGCAGCCCGCAGCGCTCGGCTCCGCACCCCACGCCACCCAGGCTCCTCTGCTGGGGCTCGTGTGCCATCCAGTGGCGAAGACTCAGCTCCAGCACAGTCTGAGCCTCCCCACGCGGCCGCTCAGCGCCGGGAAGGAGGGAGCCGAGCTGGGCTGGAGCCTGGGAAGCATCTCGCCGTGGAGGACCCACTGTGGAAGCTGCAGACAGCAGTGGGATGCGCAGAGTCTCCATTGCCACCCAGCCGGGGAGCCATGCCCAGGCCAACGATGCTCCTGGCAGGGGCGGGGGGCCTCCTGCTGCTATAGCAGGATCCCAGGCTTCCCCTCAGAATGCTCAGGGAAGCGGTCCAGGCGCTGGGAGAGGAGAGTGGCCAGAGGGAGATGAGCAGGGCTGGGCTGCAGCAAAGCCTCCTGCACCTACCCTAGGGATCCAGGGTCGACCCGTGCTGGGAGCGGGGACACGCCTCATCTCAGGGAGACGTTCAAGTCCTTGCATGGCAAGTCCCTGACCATTCCATTCGCCTTGTCCCAGCCAGGGACAGGAAAGGGATCGAGTGTCTCCTCCATTTCAAACCACATTGACACAGATGGCTGGGCTGGAATTACCTGCAGCAGGGTCGCTTCAGCTGTACCCCCGGACGTGCCACTGCTACCTGCTCTGCAAGGGCTTGTGCCCACTTTATCACGGGCAGCAGGGCTGGCCTTCGAAACACCTGTGGGCAGTCCTGGGCACACAGGAGGTGTTCTGCATATAGCACTAGCCCTGTGTGGGCAAATGGATTCCAGAGGCAGCGTCCCAGAGGACCCTCACTGGGATGTCACATCTGAACAGATACTGTGGGCAGCTGCACAGATCTTGGAGCTGTGCTGGACTGGGACTGGCAGAGGGAGCAGGAGAGAGTCTTAAGGAAATTGGCTGAGAAGGCAGGGCCCCCAGCAGTGGCAGTGGTGAATCACAGCAGGCTCCTTTCTGCTCCAAGACATTAGGAGCAGCTCAGCAATTAAGACTGGCTTCTATTAATATGCAAATTTATGCTGCTATGGCAATAATCTTATAAATGCAAATTGCACTGGGAACTATTGTTGGAGAGACCTGGAGACCCTGTGCTGGGCCCTGCACTTTGTCTAAGCAGATTCTCCTAATTGAGCTCCCCTGAGCCTGTGGCCCTGGGCAGCTGGGGACAGCACTGCCAGCGGCCACCCTGACGCAGGCAGCAGATTCTCACCTGGCATTTTCCCTGTCCTTGCTCAGCCCTTTTTGCACAGATCATAAAGAATATCCTGAGTTGGAAGGGACTCACAAGGATCATCGAGTCCAGTTCCTGGCCCTGAACAGGACACCCCAAAACTCCGCCCTCTGCCTGAGAGCACTGTCCAAACACTCCTTGAGCTCTGGCAGCCTTGGGGTCCAGACCATTCCCTGGAGAGCCTGTTCAGTGCCCAAGCACCCTCTGAAAGAACCTCTTCCTAATATACATTCTAACTGTCCCCTGACAAAGCTCCAGAGATTCCCTTGGTCCTGTCACTGGTCACAGAGAGCAGAGACTGGAGCTGCACCTCTGCTGGCCTCGGGAGGAAGCTGCAGCAGATGCTGATGAGGTCTGACCTCAGGCTCCTCTTCTCTGGACTAAGCAAACCAAGGATCTCAGCCATTCCTCATGGCCCCTCCAGACCTTGCACCATCTTCAAATCCCTCCTCTGGACACTCTAACAGCTTTATGTCCTTGCCTATGTGCCAGCAGCAACAGGCAGGGCAGCTCAGCCTCGCTGCTCTGTGGGATTCTCCTTTCACCTGCCACCAGCATGTTGCTATGAACATATTATAAGTTTCTCTATGTGTAAGCCTTCTGATCATTTTCCCATGGGAGAACATCCTTTTGCTGTCTTTTACTCTGTATAAGCTTTCTGTAAACAAAATATCTGTGTCTGTTCTTCAAAGACATAGAATTGGTTAGCCTCCTCCTACCTATGAGGAGACTGAACTGAAATTACTTTATCTTTCTGATATTGTAAACTATTTCAGACACATTCCCTAGACGAAGCAGCAGCAGGAGCATGGAATGCTCTCTGCTGAGCAGATATAGAAATATATTAAAATTATAGAGTCATTTTAATAAATAATTTTAACCTTCTAAATTTGTCGTCAAGAATCTTTTCTTCTATACATAGACCACGACGATAACCAGCATCCAATATCCCCGTCTACAACCTGAGGTTGTTATTGGGACTCTCCTGGCCCCGCCCGTACACCTTCAAACTGAAGGGGTGGCTGGGAAGGGGCTTGTGCCGCCATCGCCCACCCGCTGCGGCCGGGCCTGGCGGCG
>VXAX01002941.1:30692-82055 GCA_013399835.1 Leptocoma aspasia | reverse complement strand
CCGGACACGCGGTGGGCCGTGCGCGGGTCTCGGCCTGGCGGGGGCGGGGGTGCGGGCCCGGGGCCCGGCGGCGGTGGCGGTGCGAGGCCCGGGCTGAACGGCCGGCGGGGCCCGGGGCTCGCTGTCCTTATCGTTCTCTGTAACTCCTGACAGGACGGCAGAACCAGGTGGGGGTCGGCCTCTGTTCCCAGGTAACAAGCCGTAAGACAAGAGGACTTAAGCTGTGCCAGGGGAGGTTCAGGTTCGACATCTGGAGTAATTTCTTCACAGAAAGGGCGACTAGACATTGGAAGTGGCTGACTAGGGTGGTGGTGGAGTCTCAATCCCTGAAGGTGTTTATGGAACGACTGAACGTGGCACTCAGTGCCATGGTGTGATTGACAAGGTAGTGTTTGGTCATAGGTTGGATTCAATGATCTTGGAGGTCTTTTCCAACCTAATTGAGTCTGTGATTTTGTCCGCGGGATGTTGGCACGGAGCCCGGAGCGCTGCGGGCAGAGCGGCCCCGGCAGTGGTGCCTGGCTCTCCCAGGGGTAGCGGCCGGGGCGAAGCGGCTGCAGCGGCGCCGTGGAGCGAAGGAGGATCTGGCCCCGAGGGCTGCATGTGCCAAGGTCCCAGGGCGCAGTTTGACGCTTGTCTTGCGCTATTCTGTGATAGCAACAAGTGAGAGGAGGGTGGAGCACGGGCAGGTTGTAGTTAGAAAGTCACTTACTAATGCCATTCAGTCCAAGACTTAAAGTTGTCTCAAGTTAGGCTTTAGGACATTGTCTTTTAGGATTGTGCTTGGAAGTGTTCCTTCAAGCACCAGCCTCAGCTGTGTTGTGGTACTTCCTGTTGCTTCTGGTTTCCTCTGCATCCCACTATTGCTGTGCAACTCAGTTATACTCTCCTTTCCCCTCAGTTAAACCATTGTGGACTCCCCGTGGCATTTGCTGCCATTGTTTTTATAAAGAAATCGCACAAAGCAATTCAGAGCCACCCTTAGCCTCTGCTCCCAAGTGTTCAGTAAGACAATGTGTTAAATAGTGTTCACGGGACAGGTCACGGACAGGTCAAGCCTTTGTCCTTCCTTGACTTCTGCTGTCACAGTCACCGTTGCTTTTGTCACCTTTGGCTACAGCATATTTGGGAGGAAGAGGTGCTGGGATGTGAGGGAGATCAAAACTTGCTTCTGTGCACAGAGTTCTTAGTCCCTCTTGGAGTTCTCAGTCTTCCTAGTTGATCAAAATGATGTTATTCCAGACCAAGAGAAAATTAAGCCTGTTGGGAAGGTACTACAAACATACAGATCACTGGAGCTAGCTCCAGGAATTCTTTTAGCAGGACTCAAGAGTCTGCTCTATGTTAAAAACTGGACGTGTCCAAGGAAGCTTGTCATCTTCTTGCTTCTTATGAGGTTCTGTAGCTCACTCCTTTTTCTGTACAGTCAGCAACTGGAAATGTTTAAGAGGAAACATGTATTTCAGCATAGAAGTACAACAACTTGTGTGTGAAACCTTTGGTGTTTAGAGAGGTACAAAGATATTGGAACTTGCCAGGGAAGTTGTCAATGTCTCGGAAATGGAGTTGGCAGTTCATCAGGAGGCTAAGAAGCAAAATTATATCCATGCTGTTTGAAGAGCAAGTTTTAAAGCTTCAACAAATACTTGTATCTTTGTTGAAGCTGATAGTGAGTGTGTTTAAAGCTGCTTGGCACAACCTGCAGTGGGAAGAAGCACAGCTGACACTGTGCTATGTTGTGCAATCTGACATGCTGCAAACAATAATCAGGGGATCATAGACTGGTTTGGGCTGGAAGGGACCTGAAAGCTCATCTTGTTCCACCTCCTGCCGTTAGCAGGGACACCTTCCACCAGACCAGGTTGCTCTAAACTCTGTCCAACCTGGCCTTGAACACTTTGAGGGAGGGGACAGCCACACCTGCTCTGGGCAACCTGTGCCAGGGCCTTAGTATCCTCACAGCCAAGAATTTCTTCCCAATATCCCATCTATCCCTGTCCTTTGGCAGGGAGAAGCCATTCCCCCCTTACCCTGTCCCTCTGTGTCCTTGTCCAAAGTCCCTCTCCAGCTCTCTTGGAGCCCCTTTAGGTGCTGAAAAGGTCTCTAAAGTCTCCCTGGAGCCTTTTTTTCTCCAGGCTCAACACCCTCAGCTGTCCCAGCCTGGATCCAGAGCAGAGCTCCAGCCCTTAGAGCATCTCCATGATCTCCTCTGGACTTGCTCTGACAGCTCCACGTCCTCCTGATGTTGGGTTCCCCTAGGGTGGGAGGCAGCTCTGCAGGTGGGGTCTCACCTGAGCAGGGCAGAGGGGCAGAATCCCCCCCTCTTGTGCTGCTCATGCTGAGGCATCACCCCAGGGCTCGGGGAGGGTGTTCTGGGCTGCAGATGCACGTTTCTGTTGAGCTTCTCATTCACCAACCTCCCCCAAGTCCTCCCCAGAGCTGCTCGCAATCCATTCTGTGTCTGTCCTCTGTTGTGGCTCTCAGGCTTTTGGCACACAAAGCATGGGTGATGTTTTTTCTTCACTAGGACTACTCTAGCAGTTCTGAATCTAAATGAGCTATAATGTATACCAGCTGTTTAAAATTAATCAAAGCCAAATTTTTCTCACATGATCAAGTCCCTGCTGTGCTTTTCTCTGTTAGTTCTGTGGTACCATTTCAACTGCCACTGTGGACTAAAAATTCTTCTTTTTCCTAATTCTCAAATTACTTGCAGGTGGTGCTTCCTGTGTGTGTATGCGTGTGGAGGTTGGTTTTATTTTCACTTTTTGTTTTTAATAAAGCCAGGAGAGCAGAACTTGGTTTTCATGATGGAAGTACTCAGGCAACTAACTTCATTTTTCCTCTGAAGTTATATATGTTTTGTGGCTAACCTGGTGATGAAAAGCATTGTGAAGTTAGGGAGTTAGAAAATACTTTTTGTATGTCTGCCTCTTAACATTAGTTTCTTTAGAGCAAGGAATGCCAGCCCTGTGTGTAGGGGCAGAGGGAAGCACAATGCTGGTGGTCGCTGCCTCCAGTCCCATAGTACTAGGTGTGTTTATATATCCTGGTAACCAGAGAGATGATGAATAAAGGTAGTTCAGGTATTAGTTAATTAGTTCAGCAAGTTCCATTCACAGTAGATTTTTTGGGTGAGCTCAGCTGGCTGCCTGCATTCTGCATCAACACCTCTACAGTACCACAGTATGCTCAGCTTGGCTGAATTAAGATCATTCTTCATCATCCATAATCAGTTTGGTATGTGTGTTCTGTTTTATTTACTTAAGAGATGACTACCACTTAAGCTCAAAATGAATGTTTAGATGATGTTATATACAACACCAGATAAATCTCTAAAATACAAATTTTGCATGTTTGCTCTGTATTCTGCACAGCTTGGGCCTCCCACTTACAAAGGTTGCTTAAAGGATGGGTTCTTTGGTTTTGGCTTTTCCAGAACAAGGGAATTGCATCTGGTTCTCCAGAATAGCAGGAATCTTAGCTGTGTGATTGAATGATTTCTAAGCACAGAAAATCAGCCAATATATTTCATTCTGTATTTTGTGATCAGTTGGTCTGTTTGAAAAAGAAAAGCATCAGTAACAGAATGTAGATATAAATAATGTCAGAATCACTTTAAATATCAACTCCACCCAAGTTCTTGAAAGAGGACTTACTGTAATGAAAACTTTGTTGTAGTACAAATCAGTAATAATAGAAAAATACTTTCCTGTGCTTTCTGAATTAAAATCTTAATTTTTAACTCAGTAGTTAGACAGTAGGCTTCTGGGGGGGATAGTTGGATGCTAGCATGTCCTCATCACCCAGGCCCCATGGCTGTCAGTGTTTAAGAGGAGTTTGGAGAGTGTCCTGAATAATCTTAACTTTTGGTCAGTCCTGATGTGGTCAGGCAGGTGGACTAGAAGGTTGTTGTAGGTTCCCTACCCAGCTATAGTACTCTATTATATTCTTACTGAAAGCCTTAGAAAAATCAAGTTTCAGTTTTCTTTGTGTATTAATCTTGCTTCCAAGAGCTATGTCAGTGCCCACTAGCTGTGTCTGACACACAGGCTGGTCTGGCTCAGAACCCAGGGCTTGGTTTTGCTCATCAGTGGAGTATCTGCACACCTTGAGGGGTGCATTGTTGTCTTCCATGTCCGTCGTCTCCTTCCTCCATCTGCGCACTGGTTCTTTGGAAACAGCCTGGCTTAGTGCTTCCCGCTCTGGTTAAACACACTGCTCCAAGATTCGACTGCCCAGCACTGGCTGGGTGCCTGCATGTTTGAAAAATCCAGGAAAGTCTACTGCTGGGATTTGGGATTGTGCCTCCCTCCACCTGTCTGTGCGAGGCTCCTGGCCTATGGGCATCCTCAACCTGTGGATGCCCATAGGCTGGGGCTGAGCTGGGTTCAGGGGAGTGTGGGCAGCTGGAGAGAGTGTCTCAAGCATTCAGCCACCTGAGGTGGGAAGCCTGCTGAGGAGCAGCTCATACTTGGTTGTTTTTGTGTTTTTCCTAGTGTTTTGGGCTGGCTTAATTACCACATGTACTGAGGAAGCAAAGTTGCAGAATACTTCTGCAACTGGCTGCAGTTGTTCTCTTCTCCAGGTTCTCTTGATTATTTTTTAATTTCTTCCAAACCCACACTGCTCTATCTGTATAATTTGCATCTTGGTGTAATTAAAAGAATACATTAGCGACTGCCTGACTTGCCGTGACACCCAGGATTTTAATAATTCATTGCTAGAACAAAATGTTTACACTGAACCTGAAAGTTAACAACTGTAATTTGATTCCTATAAGTAAGACCAACTGGTGCTAAAGCATCTGTCTGTAAGATTCCCAGCCTGAGGATTCTCTCCATTCCAGCTTGTTTGGGAGTTTTGTGTATATTGTTCCTTTAAAATAAGCCTGCCTTGGCTAGTCAGCATCTTTGGAAACCTGAGGAAATGGGGATCATGCTACAGGAAGCAGTTCAATAATGGGTGTTTTGTAAGAAATTACTCTTATGTCCCTGCAAAGTCTTTCCTTCTTGCAGTGGACAAGTCTTGTTAATAAAGCTCTGGATTAAAGCCAAAATTCTCTGGTCAGGTACAATCTTCCTATCAAGAAGCTTTAACAAAAGTTTTTTGATTCAAACAGAGAAATAGAGCTGTTTAGACTTTTATTTTGAGTGACCACAAGCTCTTTTCTTTAGAGAAGGAGCACTTGTATAAAATACATAAATACAGTTTCAAACTTGAGATTGCATAAAGTATACATGTTTTGGGTTTGTTAAGGTTTTTTTATTCTTATTTCAGGAGGTAAATAACTTTTTTCCTCTGTTCTCTAGGGATTTAAGTCATAATAATTTACTATCATCCAACTGGAGTATTGATTTGTCTGTCCATACTCTCCAAGAAGTGTAAGTTGTTTTTTATGAGGATAAAGTCTAAAGATACCCCATCTAATTCTAATTAGAATGTTTCATTGCATGTCAAAATACCTGGTATGACTTGTAGAAATATTCAGTGCAAGTTAATTAAAAATGGATGCTCCATGTTGGCAGCACATTTTACGTATAAAACTGTTGTGTTGTGAGCAGAAATCTTTCCCATGAAAGATCAGAAGACCAGTATTTTTAAAGAGAAATGAGGAGTATTTGTTTTGGCTATAGCTGATTTTAAATGAAAGAGAAGTAATAGTATCCATGAAAATGAGAAAAGCTAGCATGTTTCACTGTTACTATTGTTCAAATTATTGGTATTTAAGCTCTTGGAGAATCTTTTTCATCAACTGCTAAGTATTGTTAATACTGTAAAATTGTTAAATGCATTGATATAAATTATTTCTACTGTGTACAGAAGGATTTTTCTCCTCTTTGAAATGTCAGTAATTTTTTTCCCTCTATTTAAGGAAAATGAATTACAATGAGCTACGTGAAATTCCGTATTTTGGAGAAACAACTTCCAATATAACTCTTCTCTCATTGTAAGTAATAGCTCATCTGCCTTTCTCTTGTTTAACAAATGGGAGAACCATGTTAGAGTTCTCCTATCAAATTGTAGGAAAACATCTTTTTGCTTGAAATACTGCTCATGTAAAGAGCATCAGGAAATATGTAAGCACTCTTTAAAGAAATACAAATCAGTTAGGCAATCAAGTCGCCCTAAATTAACAATAAAATGCAGTCAACCAAGGCAGGCCTCTTTGAAGAGGCGGGATTCAGTCCAGGAATGACACTTCCCACAAGGACCAGCTCAGCTATCGGCCTCAGAATTTGAATCTGTTCATATGTCACGGTGGCAAATAGCTCTTGGATTTGCAGTATTGCTTTAGGAATTAACACTTTTGGAAGCATGTTGTTCATGTCTCATTCATGAAGCTCACTAGTACTGTTGATATACAGAATCCTGTTGCTGTTTTAGCTGTGCAACTGGAAGGATGCGATGTAGTGATAATCATATTTATTGCTGATCTTTTTCAGGGTGCACAATACCATTCCAGAAATAAATGCTGAGCAGCTCCAGGTCTACCTTTCATTGGAAAATCTAGATCTTAGTTCTAATCTTATCTCAGAAATTAAAGCCTCTTCCTTTCCACGAATGCAACTGAAGTACCTGTAAGTATGGGTGATCTACTGTCTCTGGGATTCCTGGCTCTACAGTGATAATGTTGGAGACCTCATTTACTCTTAAATTAATGTCTTAAAGTCAGCATCCTTACACAGCTTTGAACTGGTAGCAGTGCTTAATGGATCTACAGATGTCCTTGAAATGAAATCGTTTTCATACCAGTCTGTATTGTATTTTCCCAAATAACATGGAAAACAGCAATTGCTGTTGTCAGAATGCAGGTACATAAGCCATCAGGGAATAATTTCTACCCTGTTTGAGTAGATCACTGTGGACATTGTGTTAAGCACTTCTTACTGAAACACGGACGTGCAGTAAAAATCAGCTCCTCACACTGATTCCTTTGGGAAAAAGGATTTAGCTTGGTATCCCAGAATTCAGATTTCTCATGTGACTTCACAAGGGTCTTGGGTTCTATTAATCAGTGGTTGCTCTGAGGTGCTTGTGCCATTGTGTTCATCAAATTCTCTATGTTCTGAAAGGCCTCTTTCCTTCTTCCTTCCTTCCTTAGGAATTTGAGTAACAACAGGATAACTACTCTAGAAGCAGGTTGCCTTGATAACTTATCTAGCTCACTAATGGTGATAAAACTGAACAGAAATAGGATTAGTATGATTCCACCAAAGATCTTCAGATTGCCTCATGTGCAGTTTCTGTAAGTAACAGTCTTGAAAACATCAAAACATTTACAGCTGAGCTGTTAATCTCAGCATGTTCTTGACTTTCACACAGTGGTGCTTGTTGCAAGGTATCTTAATATTTGAATGTCGTCTTCATGAAAGGGAACTGAAAAGGAACCGGATTAAAATAGTGGAAAGTCTTACATTCCAAGGATTGGAATCCTTAAAATCCTTGAAAATGCAGCGCAATGGGATTAGCAGACTAATGGATGGAGCATTCTTTGGCCTGGGTAATATAGAGGAATTGTGAGTATGCCTGATTGTGGAATTTTTTTAGCAAAAAGAAAACAGCTCTGCAGAATTGTGTCCTGTATGATTTCCCTTACATCAAGGCTGTGATGAGATATTGACTAAATCATAGGAAAAGAGTATTTTCCCATTATTTTTGTAATGTCTGGTTACTTCAGAAGTGGAAAGATACACTTCCCCATTCCTGCAACTGTTCAAGGCCAGGTAGAATAGGTTGAATAGAGCAAACTGGTCTAGTGGAAGGTGTCCCTGCCCATGGCAGGGAGTTGGAATTGGACAGTCTTTGAAGTCCCTTCCAACACAAACCAGTCTTGTGATTCCATTATATTGGTCCTCTTTCCAACTTCTTCACACATGCTGATCAAGAATGTTTGCCTCTCTAGTTGTTTTTTGTTGGTTTTCATTTGCAGTCCCCATAACATGGGGTTGTTCTTTCCTCTGTGATTTTGACAGTGTGAACACAAGGATGTATGATCCAATGTTAGCGAAAGACTTCTTTTTTAAAAAGTTATTTTTGAGAATAGCGATTATAGTTTTGTTTCTGCCACTGGATCCCTGAAGCTGGTGTTGAGTTACTCAGTTCTTCATGTACTTTAGTTAATTCTTTTTATTTCAATGGGATTGAAAGAATCATGCATTTTGTGTTGTCTAAAGCTTTAAGTTAGTAAATCATTTTGAGATCCACAAAGTGAAATTTTGTAAGTAGATGTTTCATTGACTATGTATTTGGCAAATGTTTTTTCTGTTTAATTCATTAGAGAACTGGAACATAATAACTTAACAGAAGTAAACAAGGGCTGGCTGTATGGGCTGCGGACGTTGCAACAACTCTATGTTAGCCAGAATGCCATCACCAGGATCAGCCCAGATGCATGGGAATTCTGCCAAAGACTTGCTGAGCTGTAAGTCCTGGCCTGCTATTCATTGGGGATTTTTGGAATGTTGCAATTATTGATTGGCAAGAATAAATTACCGAAGGAAATACTCCATTTCCTTGCTAGGCCCATGGTAATGATGTATTTTAATTATAAGTGTTCTGTTAGAGAAATTAGAACACAATAGTTAATCAAGTCAGATAGTATCTTAATAATTAATCCCCCTGCTTGCCTTTAAAGTGTGTGTTGAATGTTTCCAGAGACTTGTCATACAATCAGCTCACTCGCCTCAAGGAATCTGCCTTTGTGGGACTTGGCTTATTGGAGAAGCTAAACCTGGGTGACAATCGCATTAATCACATAGCTGATGGTGTCTTTAGAGGTCTGACAAATCTTCAAACCTTGTAAGTACAGAAAACTTCAAACAGAAATTTCAGTTCAATGCAATTCTAGTTTAAGTGGAGCTTTTCGAAGTAGAGACAATGGATATTGCACTGTGGAAACCTGAGATCATTGGTGCTGTCCTGCCTGCTCGTGTGGGTACCTTGTGTATCCAGTTGTCGAGTAAATAGCCTGGAGCTCTTTATTCTAGAGGGTTTCCTTTGGTTTGGAACCTCAGAGACCAAGGACTGAACCCTTTTGTGTTGTAGAAGGTGTGGTTTAGCCCATCCTGCTCATATGCTGACCTCACAAACATAACAGGGGGTGTAGAGTTGCTTCTTGCTGTTGAGGGCACAGCTTTGCACTTGCCAGGACCTTTTCTGGCAGATCTTGGATATTTCTGAGAAGACCTAGTCCTGTCCCAAGCAGATCTGAGCAGTTGTAATTATCCTAAACAACAGTACTTGAGAAAGGAATGAAAATTTGTAACTGCTCTGTCACTTCATTAAATAAATGCTTAAATAAGTAAACTCACCAGAGAGATTTATGTAAGCGGTCATACTCTGTTAACCTTAATACAACCTTTTAATGAAATAATTAAACCTAATTTCTTAGATTTAGAGTAGCATGAAAAAGAAGAAGAGCAGATTAATTAGTAGGTTTTCCTGGGCTCTCAGGGATGTCAACAGCAAGGGCCTGGCCCTTTGCTTTGGGCCTGGAATGTGCAGGATGGAGAGCAGTGGTGATTAACAAGGCTTCGAGCATTAGTACCCAGCCAGGCATGAGAGGCCAACTCCTGTCTCACACAATGAGGGGCGGGCGTTTCTTTTGGGCTGCTGACTCATTTTGCTGAATGGTCTGAGTAGTGGAGTGTAAAAATACTTCAAAAAACAAGAGTTGCAGTGTGGTTTTAGTTCCATTGTTGGTTGTGTGCTGGTTGTTTGGTGCTACAGCTGGTGTACATATATCTGTATGTTCAGCTCCTGCCATTCTGCAATGTAGGAGAATAAACTGTAAAACTGTACATTAACTGCAAGTTAGGATAACATATGTATCTAAAAATAGCACTGAAGTTTTGAAGTTTTATGTATTATTACATTATTTACTTCGTAATTCTGTGAGCAGTTTGGCATTTGTATTCTCCAGCACTCACAGTCTAGCATTCTGAAACAGACCTTGAGGTAATTCTAGAAATGTGTTTTAAATCACAAGAATTAGCAAGTTGGAAATAAATTTGGCATATTATTCATCTAGTCATTATTAGCTCAGCTCCATGTTGGGTGCCTTAGCTTGAATAATTTTCAAAGAGGAAAAGATTTAATGTGAGCAAGTTTCAAGGCCATATATGTTCAGACCTTGTAATGCATGAAATATGAAATTCTTTTCTTTTTGTCCTAAACTTGGAAGTGTATAAATACAAAATGTGGAAGTGACTGCTGTGTGTGGTTTTAACAAGACTTCTATATTTCAAAGTAAGAAAATTGTGTGTTACCACTGATGGTATCCTGGAGGTACATCCCAGTCTCTTCCACGATGGTGTTCTACACAGTTTACAGTCTCACATAATGGGAAACTAGATACTTCATTTTCCCCTCACTAGCACAGGGAAAGAAGTATTTATATGAGTGATATATACAGCTGCCTGTGTATGCAGCTAGTTTTGTGTCAGTTGACTCCTTTGGAAGCTTCATCTAGCTCTTACATAGAATATCTGGTAAAACACAAGGCGGGCTGTTTTTTATTCGTGTGATTTCCTTTAAATACACTTCTCTCTGTGCATGGTGATATCAACACAGATGCTTTTGGCTCAGTCCATGCCATTCAGGCTAAAAATGCAAGTGAATTTATTTCATCTTCTCTCTGAAGAGCATTTAATCCTCTCCAAACTGTATTGCTCTATTGCTTTTGCTGTTTAGACCTCTCTTCTCCATGAGGGGTTGAAGTGCTGTGCCGAGGTCAGTCAGAAATCCCATTAGCTGATAACAAGATTTGTGAGCAGAATATCAACTTCATTTTGAAAATCGACCACGGTGTGCCTGGCAGGCCTACGCTGTATCCTGGGTGTAATCCCTTAATATGCTAACACTGGCATAAGCCTGTTACTCGTGAAGATTAATGCTGCTAGCGTATTGGTTAATTCCCTTACATGAACCAACTTGCTTCAGGAGCCTCTCCCAGCTCCTGGCAAATAGTCCATCACATGAAAAGTGCTGGTCAGACCAGGGCTTTCCTTAAATGCCACATCAAGAAGTTGTGCTGCAGAATTTGTTTGTGGTGCTGACTGCAGCACTTACCATGAAGTTTTCCCTTTTGCCCCTCTGAAGTGAGAAATTCATCTCCTGACAAGCTTAGTTTTGTAAAAGATTTGAGACCTTCCAGGTATGCCAGAGCCCCACACCTGGCCTGTCTTCCCCAGCTCACCACTAGCCCTGGTCACGATGATGTTCCAAGGCTTCTTTCTGAGAAATGTCTTCTCCTGCAGGGACTTGCGGAACAATGAGATCTCCTGGGCCATAGAAGACGCAAATGAAGCTTTTGTGGGACTCGGCAGGCTGGATAAATTGTATGTATTACAGAGTAGGGGAAGGACAGCACTTCCCAGGCATGCAGAGAGGGAGAGTGCAAAATATGAAGTAATTGTAAATCAATGACACGAGGCAGAAAGCCTTTCTCACAGTGTTTCCACTTGTGTGCCACAACCTCTTGATGTAGTCCTGGGTTCCTTGTTCAGGAGTATTGGATCCATGTAGCACTGCATTTACTTACCAATTTGATGAGATTAGGCATAAGTATTTGACTGCATTTATTATTGAATACCTCACTCTCTCTGTGTGATTGTCATTTTTTGTGCTTCTTTGGTTTGGGTAAAAGTTACTACTTATCAAAAAAACAACCCCAAAACACAAAGTATTTTTGAGCAAATTTGAAACACTATTGCATTAACAAACTTCTTGATACTTAGACTGTACTTTTCATCCAGTGCCACGTGTTTTGTAGGAAGCTCCATCCTGTGTAGTTACAAATGTTGTTTATAACGAATAGCCTGGTGTAAGGCTGCAGTCCAGGAAGTCGTGTGGTGGTAGCAGGTTGGTATTAGGAAGTTATTGCTTCACTCCCAAGTTCTACTTATTGCTGTTTCATCCTCCTGACTTAAATTATCTTTTGACACATTTCTAACCCAAATCTCTAAGTTGAAAACAGAAAAGAAGCCCTGTTCTCTAGTTGAGCCTTTAAGCTAAAAAGAATAGTATTTAGTCCTGTATCTTAGCTACAATTAGAAAAAAAATTTAGTTAAGCATCATACTTCTTTTGGGTCTTGTTTGTGAACTCATATTGATATTCAGACTGGTTTCTGTGCCTTTATTTGCAGAATCTTGCAAGGAAACCAAATTAAGTCAATTACCAAAAAAGCATTCTCTGGTCTTGAAGGACTTGAACATCTGTAAGTATTTTAATTTGTAGACCTCCTAGTTACTTATCAACTTCAGTCTTGTGTTCTCTGTGAGATTTTCAAGTATTTAACTGAAGTCAGCATATGAAATCACACTGACTCCTCATTGTGGTCTTTGCTTAACTTACAGAGATTTAAGCAACAATGCAATAATGTCCATCCAAGAAAATGCCTTTGCCCAGGCTCAGCTGAAGGAGCTGTAAGTTCATGACAATTATTTAGAGATTCTTTGCAAGCCCTACCTTGGAAAGAATTCTTCGGCCGTTGTAGGGTTGTTTGAAGTTGTCTGAAGTGTGTCTGCTTTCATCATGAAATATTTGCAGCAATGCTGGTAAATTATCAACTCAAAGTTGGTAGCAGACTATTTATATTTAAGGTTTGATAAAATGTTCACCTGCATTTCGTTAGTTGCAGTTAGGAGGAGTTAAGTTTTTCTTGCAGTGCTGAACCATTAAGCTTTTCCTATCCTGTGATTTTGCAGCAAGCTCAGCGCTGCACATAGGCAGTGAACAAAAAAATAATTCATCAGGAATCTCTCAGGGGGATTAGCAAAGCCTGTATTTTTTCTTCCTGTTTTTGGGGGCTAGGGAAAGGCTTTAAAATTCACAGCTAGACAAGATTTTGTATGTGCTCAGCAGGTGTTTAAGCTGATAGGGTCTCTTGTGGTCTTCAGACATCTGAAGTAATATCATGTGAAGTGACCTTCACACCCAATACTAATCCTACTTTAATGCAGTACTTTCTGTGAGATAAAGTCTCTTGACTGTTGTAATCTGGTCTAAAACTGTTATTCCATTAGTTAACCTTGGCCAGATGGATTTAGTCTGCAAGATCTGCTACTGTGAGGAGACAATTTCAGGTTTTAAAGACTTCAGTTGCCTTCTCTGATGTATTTTAAAAGTGATGAGTCATTGATATATACAGGCAAAGAGCAGGATGGAATCCTGGCTTATTTGGTGCCTCTTTTCTGACTGGCTTCATCTTAGGGCAGATCACTTGTTAAGTGCTGGACTGTCTCAAGTCACTCACACTCATACTTGGAGTATGGCAAACAAAATTCAGTCCCCCAGTGTCTTGAAGTCAGTTCCGAGGTGGTGTCTGGCACTCCAGGGAATGAGTAATAATTCTTAGGAAACTTTGAAAGCAGGTGATAGGGAAGAAGAGACCTGTCATTGTTTCCTGTTGGTAGGTTTTCTGTGGAGCAGTGAAAACAAGCTGCAGTTGGTACCTGTATGAAACAAATGACTTAAATATTTATCAGCTGGCATTAAAATGAGAATTGAGGCTTCTGCTCATTCCATAATGGCAGTTGTGCTTAGTTTGAAACGTGGAGCTGCTCTGCGATGTTATGTTCCTTTTAATTGCGTTAAAGAGGGATGAGATAATTGTAAAGACAGGCTTAGTGGTTTTGGTATTTTTTTTTAGAAGTCGAAGCTCTGAGTTTATATTCTCCGGGATTAAAATGAAATGTAAGGTTTTAATGCTGACGTAGAGGGACTAATTCTAGCATAAATAGCTAATATTTTTTAATAAATACCCTTAGGTATAAAATAATACTGTAAATCTGATGTGTCTGTATGCTTTAAGTTGCTTTGCTGTGTGAAATGGCACGTATGCATGTGAAATAAACTTCACTCATCCTTTTGTTTTGCCCTGTTTCTGCAGAGTGTTGAACACAAGCAGTTTGCTTTGTGATTGCCAGTTGAAATGGCTGCCCCAGTGGCTCAGTGAGAGCCATTTGCTGCAGGCTGTCAGTGTCAGCTGTGCTCACCCTGAGTGGTTGGCAGGACAAAGCCTTCTCAGTGTGGACCCTGATGACTTTGTTTGTGGTTTGTATTTTTAGTGACTTCTGATACACGGTAACACAAGTCTTGTAGCTGAAATCGAGCTGTAGTGCTGGGGAGGTACTTGGTCCTGGCTGTGGTGCCCATGTGGGC
Source organism: Leptocoma aspasia (assembly GCA_013399835.1). Taxonomy (NCBI): domain Eukaryota; kingdom Metazoa; phylum Chordata; class Aves; order Passeriformes; family Nectariniidae; genus Leptocoma; species Leptocoma aspasia. The sequence goes on along the minus strand of VXAX01002941.1, from coordinate 67,888 downwards.
CCACTTACATCCCTGAGTCTGCTGTGAGTTCAGGGTTTAATTCTGCATCTCTTTGCTCTGATTTGTGGTGTTTGAGCACTGAAGTTAACCCGAAGGAGTAGTGCCATTGGTCATTGTTTTTTTTTAGCTTACTATTGAAAATGGATTATGCTTCCATTCTTCCTGCTTAGGACTACCTTTAGCTTTGTAAGGTCTGTTTGACACTTTCTTCCTGCTTCTTGCCCATACCAGCAGAATATGATAGAACCATAAAATAGTTCAGGTTGGAAGGGACCTTAAAGATCATCCAGTTCCAATCCCTGCCATAGACAGGTACACCTTCCACGAGAACAGGTTGCTCAAAGCCCTGGTTGACCTGGCCAAGAGCTCTTCCAGGAATGGGGCAGCCACAGCTTCTCTGGGCAAAAATTAGAGTAGCTTAGGCTCTGGCACATTTTCTGGTGCTCCATAACTGTGATGTTTATGGTGGTCTTAAACTCTTTGCCCAGAATCCGACTGAAGCCTGTGGCAGGCCTGCAATTAGTCTGATGTTTCCTTTTCCTGGTGAGCAATCTTATAACAGTTATTTGTGTATATGCAATTCTTTCATTGCTTTGGTGGCAAAGGCTACAGTCATAATCATGTAGGTGCACACACCTACTTCTCCACTCTACTACCTCCACGGTGGCGTCTGACAGCTCTGCATGTGTCTATGAGAGTGTCTTTGCTGAAATAATGGATATGGAAATCAGTTTCATCGAGTGGGATGAGTTAGTGAACTGCCAGCTTGTTATGCTTTGTGCTTGTAGAACTTCAAGGCTCTTCAGGATATTTAAGCTATCTGAAAGGAAGTCTCAGTCCTTCATAAAATGGCCTGGCTGTTCAGCTGAGCAGGATTCTTGAGTGTGATCTAAATATAGCAAGTTCCAGACAGTTGGACAAAAGGCAGGGGCTGCTCAGCACTGCTCTTCCACACTGATTGTTTTCAATGCTGATTATTCTGCCTCCTTCGCAGCCTGATTTTCTAGCTCAAAACAGCTGAATTTGTGCCCCTCAAGCAGGACATCTGTTCCCAAAGTTTTGGTTTTGCTTACATTGTCTTTTTGAGTGAGTTTTCTTGCAATATTAATTCAAGTTTAAGAGGAAAGTAGCTAATCTCGGTGCTTTGCTTTTCAGATAATTTCCCTAAACCACAGATCAGAGTTCACCCAGAGACCACGGTGGCCCTGCGAGGCACAAATGTGACCCTGATGTGCACTGCTGTGAGCAGCAGTGACTCACCCATGGCCACGGCCTGGCGCAAGGACAGCGAGGTCCTCTATGATGCCGACATTGAGAATTTTGCCAGGTACCAGCAGCAAAGTGGGGAGGTGCTGGAATACACCACTGTCCTGCACCTCTTCAATGTGAATTTCACTGATGAAGGGAAGTACCAGTGCATTGTCACCAATCACTTTGGCTCCAATTATTCCAACAAAGCCAAGCTGACTGTCAACGGTAAGTGATAATGGTAAAAAAAGGAGAAACACTCTGAACCAAAACTTCATTTAAGTAGCTACAAGTCTATTTTTCACTAAAGCTGGCCCAAAATATTCTTGCAAATATCAATGGGGTTTAGATGTATCACACAGCATTTTATAAAGCTGGAAAGAAGTGATTTTTTTTTTTTTTGTGGATGAAAAGCCTCTATTCACTTTTTGAAAGTGGCTGTTATCTCCTGTGCTTTATTGGAACACAATTAGTTGTTCATCTAGTTAATTGGAGATGGAATTCTTTAAACTAAAAGCTCCCTCTACTGTCTCCTCAGAACTCAGCACCTTTCCCACATGTTTATAAAACTGGGGAAGACTCTTCTGAAAATAAGTGGTAAAAATTCTGAAAAGTCAAAAGCAAATTTTTTTTTTTATTTTTAGCCTGATTCTGTTTATTTTGAGGGCAAGGGAGGTAAGAAGAAAACGTTCACATCAGTCAGCAGACCACTGATCTGATCACAACAGTACCTCAGAGCAGAGGTGATGAGATGGAAGCTTACCTTCCCTGTTAGCAGGGAAGAAAAATGTGGCAAAAACTTTTCCCTGTATTCTTCCCATGAGAAATCATCTTTTTCACATCATCTTAGAGGAACTTAATGGCTTTAAACTGAAATAAGAGTGTGTTTGCATTGGATATTAGGAAGAAATTTCTCTCTGTGAGGGTGGCAAGGCTGTGGCACAGGTTGCCCAGAGAAGCTATGGCTGCCCCATCCCTATAAATGTTCAAGGCCGGGTTGGATGGGGCTTGGAGCAACCTGGGAGAGTGGAAGGTGTCCTTGCCCTTGGGCATGTATTGTCTTAAGGTCCCTTCCAGCCCAAAGCATTCTGTGAATCTGTCGTGGTCTCAAACTCTTTGCCCAGAGTCTGGGTGAAGTCTGTGGCAGGACTGGAATTAGTTTGATGTTTCCTTTTGTGTAGATACTGTATTTAAATTCTGGGAGAAAGGCCAAAATAACCACTGAAAATTAGTGCAATTCTTCAGAAGACTCTATTCCTCTCTCCTATGGAGTGTTTCAGATACATTTGCAAATTTTCTCTCTGCTGTGAAGCTTTTGCTGCATTTTACCTGATACTGAAAATGCTGAATCGATGTCCCCTTTGATCCAGAGCTCCCTTCTTTCCTGAAAACTCCCATGGATCTCACGATCCGCACTGGGGCAATGGCCCGGCTGGAGTGTGCTGCTGAGGGCCACCCCCCGCCACAGATCTCCTGGCAGAAAGATGGTGGCACAGACTTCCCTGCTGCAAGAGAGAGGAGGATGCACGTCATGCCTGAGGACGATGTGTTCTTCATTGCAAATGTGAAGATGGAAGACATGGGGATCTACAGCTGCATGGCCCAGAACGTCGCAGGGGGACTCTCAGCCAATGCTACTCTGACTGTGCTGGGTAAGTGTGACTGGCAGATGGATCCTGGCACATCTGGAGTGGAAGTGTAGCTTGGCTATAAGTAGCAAATTGAAATGGTGGAGAATGAAGTTAAAATACAAAAAGCAGCACTTGGTGTGACTTTTACAGTGAAGCTTTAGAAGCTGAGTTGCAGAGCTGCCTAGTGGAGTTGGAGTTAGTGTGATCTTTACAGGGAGCTGAGGGGCATATTTTAGTCTAGCAGTGTAGATCAGTCAAGTAATTTGTGTTGCCTTAGAGCAAATTTTGTCACAGGTAACAAACTTACCATGAAGAAGACCAGTGGGATCTTGGGATGCATGAGAAAGAGCATTGCCAGTAGGTTGGGGAGGTGATCCTGCCCCTCTGCTCAGCCCTAGTGAGGCATGTCTGGAGTGCTGTGTCCAGTTCTGGGCTCCTCAGAACAAGAGGGGTGCAGAGCTCCTGGCGGAAGTCCAGCAGAGGCTACAGAGATGATGAAGGGCCTGGAGCATCACTCTTACAAGGAGTGATGAATGGTGAATGGCTGGACTTGATAATGTTAGAGGCCTTTTCCAACCTAAGTGATTTCATGATTCTGTGGAAGGCTTAGGGAACTGGGCTTGTTCAACCTTGAGAAAAGATGGCTGAGAGGGGCCCTCATCAGTGTGTGTCCATGTCTGCAGGGAGGGGTCAGAGGATGGACCTGGCTGTGCTTGGTGGTCCTCAGCAATGGGACAAGAGGCCATGGGCAGAAACTGATGCACAGCAAGCTCTGCATGAATGTGAGGAAGAACTTTACTGTGCAGAAACAGGCTGCCCAGAGAGGAGGGTGTGGAGTCTCCCTCACTGGAGGTGTTCCAGAACTGTCTGGATGCAATCCTGTCCCGTGTACTCTGGGATGACCTTGCTTGAGCAGGGCGGTAGGATGAGATGACCCACTATGGTCCCTTCCAAGCTGACCCATCCCATGAACTATGCTGAGTAATAACAGAAGATCAGTTCCTTTCAGAGTGCAGCATTTTTTGAAGACACTGACTTTTAACATTATGGCCAAATTTAGAATTGGGCTGGCACAGGTTTCCCAGAGCAACTGCAGCTGCCCCATCCCTGGAAGTGCTCGAGATGCTTGGATGGGGCTTGGAGCAACTTGGTCTAGTGGAAGGTGTCCCTGTCTATGGCAGGGGATGGGACAAGGATGATCTTTAAGGTCCCTTCCAACCCAAACCATTATAGGATTCCATGATTCTTTGACGTTATCTTACAATTTCACTTTTTGTCTCAGAAACTCCTTCCTTCATGAGGCCCCTGGAGGACAGGACAGTAACCCGAGGTGAAACTGCTGTCCTGCAGTGCATTGCTGGTGGCAGTCCTGCCCCTCGCCTCAACTGGACCAAGGATGACGGTCCCTTGGCAGTCACCGAGCGGCATTTCTTCGCTGCAGCAAATCAGCTCCTCATCATAGTGGATGCGGGACTGGAGGATGCTGGGAAGTACACGTGCATCATGTCCAATACACTAGGCACTGAGCGTGGCCATATTTACCTAAATGTCCTGGCTTCCCCCAACTGTGATTCTTCCCAGAGTGCCATTGTCCACGAGGAGGATGGCTGGACAACAGTAGGGATCGTCATTATCGTTGTCGTGTGTTGTGTGGTGGGAACGTCCTTGGTGTGGGTTATCGTCATCTACCACATGAGGAGGAAGAATGAAGATTACAGCATCACTAACACAGGTTAAGTGCGAAATCAACAGTCTCTGGTCCTGTTTTTAATCTGAAACACTTGAAATTTCTGGATTTTGTTACAAATGGATAAGATTAAAGAACTGAAGATTTCCTTCTAAAATCCCTTCAGGGATTTGCTCAAATTCCTCCATTTTAGAGGTTCATTTAAATACCAGAAGTGTGCTAATTCTATTCCTTATACGCTAGGTTTGCCCTACATTGAGGGAAAACGGTAAAGTTTGGAAGTAACTATTTGAAAAAAACTTAGAAATGTTTTCAGGGCCTAGAATAATAGGAGTAAATATTCTTTCTGGCCCTGTCAGCTTTGAACTGGCCTGCTGGATTTGTAATTACTGAGGTAGAAAAAAGATACCTACATGCAAGTTGAAATTCTGGATGTTCTTGTTAATGTGGGGAATGGTGCTGGTAATACCTTGAAGTCTTCACACTGTTTAATGTTGCCAATGTTAATTCTGCCTTGCAGAGGAGATGAACCTACCTGCTGACATTCCCAGCTACCTGTCCTCCCAAGGAACACTGTCTGAGCCTCAGGAAGGCTACAGTAACTTGGAGGCAGGGAGCCATCAGCAGCTGATGCCTCCAGCTGGCAGCTACATGCACAAAGGCACAGATGGTAAGCAAAGCCCTCAGGTGTGTTGCCAGTGCTTCAGCGGGATGCCAATGCACAGTCTCATCCTCACAGCTTAAGTGTCAAGGTAGATCTTTATCCTGTTTCTTTCCTTTGGCATCTCAAGAATCCAGGCAGAAGAGGTGGAAATATATTTTGCTTGGAAGATGACGAGCTGTGCCTCCTATCCTTGGTGTAAAATTCCTGCCTGTGCCAGACATCTAGTTGGCTTCTTACAATCATAACTAAGGTGTCTGCACTATTTTCCTACCTTGTTTGGACAATTTTCTGGATTTTCGTGTCACTGAGCTTACAGAGATGCTTTCTTTGCCATCAAAGTGCTGAGGACTCATCACTCATTATATAGGCTGGCTTGAAAATTGATCCTCAGTGTAAGTTTTTCACACCTGTCCATGATCCCTCCAGCCCAGTCCAACTGCACTAGAGTCTGTATCAGGAAGGAGTTGAGAAGCAGCTCATATAAGTGACCAGTTTATCATCAGCTCTGATGTGTGTGGGTGTGCAGGGGCAAGTCAGGTCCAAGATGGATGTGGGCAGGTATCCTGGTTTAATCCCAAGACTGTTTCACCCTGGTGCCCAAACTGGCTGGACCTGCATAGAACTTTTTTTGCCCATGAAATAGGGGAACATGTCTGTGGTTCCCCTGGTCAGCTTCAGAAGGGCACTGCTGTGGAGAGTTTGAGTGGGGGAAACCTGGGGGGTTTCTCATGTGACTTCTCAAGCTGAGTACTCTGTTACTCCCTTAACTGTAAAAAGGCCCTTCAATTTGTGCTGCTGTAATAAATGATCATACCAGGACATAAAGCCTATGGAAATCTGGCATCCTCATTCTTTTTGAGAGTATTTCATTCTTCCATTGTGTTCATCAGGTGGCGCAGCACCGTTAGTGATCTGCTCAGATTGTTATGACAATGCCAACATCTACTCCCGGACCCGAGAGTACTGTCCCTATGCCTTCATCACCGAGGAGGACCCACTGGATCAAACACTCCCAAATCTCATGGTGCAGATGCCCAAGGAAACGTACACAGCACACACCCAGAATGAAACCAGTGCTCTGGGTAATCTCTTAGCAGACAGAGATGTGCCTGTCTTCCTTACCAACCATGACAAAAAACAGGATAAGAAAATCTCTTCCCAGCAGATTATTGGTGAGTGTCCACTTTTCCTTTTGTTGCTTTGTATTCCCTGATAACTTTGGCTTTTGTTACGCTACCCTCACTATTGACACATAGCTAATCCTTCAACTGCTAGTAGTTTGTGGAATAACTCACATTTATTAACCACTTGTTCTCCAAATGCCCATGTTGCATCAGCAAAGAACAGCTTGCATCCAGTGCCTGAGATTGAAGAGGGTGATGTTAAAAAGATAGAATTCCTTAATTTGCAGGTCTAAGTTTTTGCAGGTCTAAGTTTATAAGCCTTTGCTTATGCTTCAAGGACATATATTAACTAAAAGTTGGAGCTTCACATAAGAAATTCAAATAGGCTTTCTGTTTGAGCTGGCCTGAAGTTCAAAGAACTCCTTAAATTGGCTGTTTTTCTGTTGACTTTCTTCCAGATCACCATTTTTAAAATTAACACTGAAGCTCTGTGTGCTCCTGGTTACTGTAAGAGATTGCTGGAAGAAGAGAGCATGTAGTAAAATATACTCTCAGAAACAGATAAAATCAGCTCAGAACAATTGTAATTGCCAAGTCACAGAGCTGAAATCTATTTAAAATCTGAGTGTGATTGATCTCTGCTCTTTGTGAGCAGTGACAGCACCTGAGGGAACAGCTGGAGCTGTGTCAGGGGTGGTTTGGATTGGGTATCAGGAAAAGGCTGTTCCTCCAGAGGGTGGTCAGGCACTGAACAGGCTCCCCAGGAAATGGTCATGGCTCCAAGGCTGCCAGAGCTCAAAGATTGTTTGGACAGTGCTCTCAGGCACAGGGTGGAATTTGTTGGGGTGTTCTATGCAGGGCCAGGAGTTGGACTCGATGATCCTTGAGGGTCCCTTCCAACTTAGGATATTTCTTGATTCTATGGACTTGCTCCTGTTCATCCTCTAATTTTTCTCCCTCAGAGCCCTTCCAGGCTCCTGTGTGGGGAGGCAGCAAAGACCTGGCTTGCTCTCACCTGCAATTCCTGCACCATCCATTGGCCCACGAGGCCCCACAGCCGCTCCGGAGCGACAGCATCACCAGCAGTGACCGGGAGCAGGCGTCACCCAGAGCCTGCCACAGGCCACGGGAGGAGAGTTTTGATTTTAACAGGACACGGAACATTCATGACCACAGAGAAACCACATAAAACACTCATAAAGCCTTGAAAGCAAATCCAGATTGACTGACTGTATTTACTACCTCAGGACTAACCCCAAGGCCAAAGATGCTCATGTATGTGTCTGCAAGTACTAAAGAGTCAGACTCTTTTGGAGGAGGTGGCACATGAACTTTTTTCTGCAATTTTTTCGTTCGAAAATGGGAATGTGCACCAGAGAACACATGGAAAATTAGTGCCATCTACAAAAATAGCATTAAAACGCGGATTGTATGATGCTGGAAGCAGTCTTTGTGGTGGTGCATGCTTTGGAAAGCTCTCAAGAACGTGTGTAGCTATTTCACAGTGCTTTGTCTGCTTGGAAACAAACCATCAGGGCCTCCTCATGGAATTCCCCCAGAACTGTAAGCATAAAACTCTTGGCCAGCTTTTCCTTCCTTAGACTGATGGCAGGTGTCTGTTGCCAGTCTTAAATTTGGGGCTTGTTTTCTTCTATGAATAACGGATTCTAGTTGTAAATAAATTCACATTTATAAGTATTTTGTGTACATTAAGCATATAAATGTGTTGACTGTAATGTAAATTATTTTTTATTATGCCAAAGTATGATACTGTTAGTCTTGACAGCTGCATATCAAGCCATATGGGGAGCTTGGGGGGACTGAAAGCTTGTTTGTGAGGGAATAGAGCTGTCTTTGTTTTGAAAAGAAGTGCATTTACTTACAGATATAGAACTGTGATGTTGATGAATTTCATTGTTGCCTACGACTGTGTGCCTGGCTGACCTGGCTGCAAGCTGGTCCATTTAATGGTATTAGCAGAATTTCAAGCTTTTATCTAAGCTTTTATCTATAAAAATGCCCTTTGTATTGTGTCTGTTGAGAGGGTCTCCATATGTTCCTAGCTGACAGTTAAGTGAACTTTTAAAAAGAATGTGATGATGAAAAGCATGAGGTAATTTGAGAGAGCACTTGACAAATACTTATACTTGACAGGTGAGAAATGATACAATGCAGGGAACCCCTCACTACTGAAAAATCTTGCTGAGACAGAGGAAGCTCAAACTCAATAGTTCCAGTGAGATGTTCCTGACAAAATGAGGAAGAACAATTGTATTATAAAGGCTTCCTGAAAAGTTCTTTTTTTTTTTTGGGAAAATGCCCCTTTTTGTAGAAGGTGTTAAAAGACTCCTCAGGGCTGGGTTTTCAGCAGGTACATTGTACTCTCTGGTCACACCTTTAGGGTGAGGTGCTTCCTTCCTGGTCACTGCTGCCTGCTTTGGGGCTGTAGGTGTTGTTCCCAAATAAAACCATCTGTGTGATATTTTTATAAAGACAGAAGCCCCCTTTTGGCCCAGCTCAAGTGTAGGTATGTGAGAATTCCCATTGATCCATTCCTGGACTGAAGGTTTTGTGACTCAATTATCAGGTCTAGTAGTGCAGGATCACAGCTGAATTTAGAGACTGTGGTGAAGTATTTGAGTAAGTGAGTGGGGAAACACTGGGAATAATGATGCTTTTCCCATGGCTCTTTGGACAGGAATAATAGTCAAATCATTGCAAATGAGCAGATATTTTTAAGGGCTCTTCCCATGCTCTCAAAGCCAGCACAGCTGCTTTGGTAGACAGCAGCTTTAGTGGGAAAGGGATCCAATTGTCCTTGACCTTTGGGTAAACTAGAGAGAAACATTAGGTGTGTAAATTTTTGGATTCTGACAAGTGAAATGTTAAAAAAAAAAAATCTTAAGTTAATTTCTTTCTGGTTTTATTTCCTCTAGACTTTTCCTTCCCAGACAGCATTTAAGGCACAGTGCTTATTCTGAATCCAAAGTGTTCCCTGCTGCAGGGACCCAGCACTGTCAGTTTTAATCCAGATGAGAAAGGTTGTGCCATGAAACTACAGCAGCAGCAAAGCCTTATCCTTTTGGGCTGCTCTCTCAGCCAGTCACTCAGGGCGCTACTGGCATGTGTGATTCCCAGCAGTGGGAAAACTGCATCCCTACTGCTGCTCTCTCATCACCATTTGGCAAATGCTTGCTCCTGTTTCTTTCATTCCTCTCTCTCTTCATAGGAGCTGAACTCACACAGATCTGTCACAGTGCAGCTGGCATTGTCCAGACCCTGAGAGTACTCGGGGTACAACTCCCTGGAGAAAGGGAATTCCCTTTAGGTAGGTGAGACCTGCTTGGCCTGGACCAGGGCTTTAAAATCACTGCTGTCTGCACCAGGACTATGCTGGCTGTCAGAGAGTGCAGCTAAAGTTGCTCTGATTTCTGTGAGAGAGTGGCCTACAAAAGCTGAATCCTGAATTAAGAAATTTACATCCTTCCATGTGCATTTAATGTCCATAAGCTGGTTGTAAATAGGTGATGCTTGTAAGTAAGTGACAGTTTGCTGCACTGTGGAAAAATTTTGGTAGATTTGGAAGACAAAATCATGTGTGTCTTCTTTCCCCTTTGCAGAGGGACAGAGTGGCCTTTTTTTTTTTCAGTAAAAACAAGCAATTGCCTCAATCAATGCCAAAGCAAAGCACTACCAGTACAGGAAGTGAGGGGTCAGAAGCAGCAAGAGCAAAGCTGCTTCTGTTCCCTCTTGCTATTTCCTATTGTCTATTTATATTTTTTTCACATCAGAATGTATATTTTGTATTGTGTATGTAATATATGTTTGTCCATTGTAACATATGTCCAAACAATAAAATGCTGTATACATTGAGCATTCAGTGTAACTCTGTTAGTTTCAAATTGAATAATTGTATTTTGTCCTATGGTATCTAATTTTCATAGGGGGAAAATATAGAGTAAACTCTGCCAACTGGACATGGTCCTGAGACTCTGAGATTTGGACAAGGTGACCTCCAGAGGGTGTTTCCATGTCAATCATTCTCTACTTCTTTAATACTCATCAATACTTTCCTGCAGGAAGTACCTGTACCCTTTTTGGAAAATGGGGGAGGGGCAGTTCTTCCATGGTAGTGTTGACTCTAAGCCAGGAGCCTTGCAGATTACTGTGCTCCCCACACTTTTCTCCTGCTTTTTCAATGCTGCCTGCCTGCACTTTGGATCCTCTGAAAAGGAGATTTTCTTTCCAGCAATGAACTGTCAGCACAAGTTGGTGGGAGCATCTCCCATGGCTGCAGGAGGTGCTGCTAGCCCAATTCCTCCTGAAAACCAGCATGAGCTTTTTATTCCTTTGAATAACTCCCTCTCTCTCTCTCACTGCGTTCTTCTGCTGGTTCATGTTCTGATAATTAATCACCTTTGTTCTCCTGTGCTCTGTCCTGTGTTCTTCACTCTTGTACCTGTTCCCAGATTTCAGCACCATCTAGCTTTTCCCAGGTTAACTTGAGCTCCTGCAGCTGCTTCATCCCCCGCTCTTGCTGACAGAGATGTTTACACCCAGGGAAAGGGCTCCCAAGAGCTGGCTGTGCCTTGTTCCCCCTACACTAGACACACCGACTTCCATGTTTATTCTGGAGGGGGACTTTGCATAAGGGCATGTACTGTCAAGACAAGGGGGAAAGACCTTAAGCTGATGAGGGAAGGCTTAGATTAGATATTAGGAAGAGATTCTTCCCTGTAAGGCTGCTGAGGCCTTGGCACAGATTTTCCAGAGCAGCCGTGGCTGCCCCATCCCTTGAAGTGTCCAAGGCCGGGTTGGGCAGGGCTTGGAGCAACCTGAGAATAGTGGAAGGTGTCCCTGCTCATGGGCAGGGTGTGGAATGAGATGAGCTTTTAGATCGCTTCTAACCTAAAACATTCCATGATTCTGTGATTTATCAGCTCACATTCCTGATAACCAGGGATTCCTCTAGTCTCTGCCTGGACTAGGACAATACCTGGCTGGGCAGGGGACAGCAGAGTCACCTGCCACCTCAGGAGGACCCACTTATATTTATAAACCATATTGGGGTTTCCCTGGAGCTGAAGCATTCAAAGTGTCCACAGCATTGCCCAGATCCCAGATTTTGTGTCCTCTTAAATATTTTCAAGCCACCTGAATTGCAGGAGAATGGCCTCAATGATCCTAACCTCCCCCACAAGCCTTGACTTATCCAGGAGTGTTGCGGAACCCCACCTCTGTGATCATTTCAACAAGATGCTCAGGAAAAACCAGCTACTGCTTTCCATGGCAAGTTCAGCTCTCTGTAGCACAGTGTCAGAGCCAACAGCTATTGCAAATAAGATCATGAATAGTTAATGTTCTGTTACCCAAGCATATTTAAAAATTAACACAAGCCTGGTGCTGATAAGAGTAAAAAACTGGGTCATCAAAGACAGGAAAAAACCAGAAAACAATTGCATTTACCCTTGGGCTTCACTAATGACTGGGTTTTTGTGGAGGATCCTAGTCCTTCCTCTCTTTAATCCTTCAGTGGTTTAATACTGGATGCTTCATTAAAGCACCTTCCCTCTTGCCTGCCAGGTTCTCCTCCCCTCCCTCCCTCCTGCAGGAGTTTGTGGCCCCTTTAGATGAGTCTCCAGGCGCAGGTCTGATGGTTGGTGCTGTGCATCAGCTGCCTCCAGCCAGACATTGGTGGTGTAGGAGCACCAACAACAACATTGAGCAGATGATGGCAGAGATCACACAGGGATGTCTGCTGTTGCAGGCAGTGATGGGCACGTGAACATGCTGTGAATGTTCACCTGGGCTTCCTCAGGTGAGAAAAGGGGTGGTTAGCTCCCATTGTGCATTGGAGATGAGATTTCCAACACCCTTTAGAAGGATGGGTGAGCTTGTGCCCTCCAGGTTATGGACACTGAGGGAGGAAGGGAACAGCCCCCTGGAGACCTGGCACACACCAGGCCCTGGGCTTCTACCCAGTGCTTCTTTGTATGTCTGACTCGGCTGGTTCTGGATCTGCTCTGAGCTGACCAGGATGGAAATGGGCTGAAACACAGCACAGCAGAGAAGGACAACCTCAGAGCATATCCTTTAATCCAAGGGCCTTTTCTTGCTGTGGCTAGAGGCAGCTGTGGCCGGGGTTGCTATTTGGAGGGCAATGGAGCACTATTAAGGCCACTGTTTATCTCGTTTTCTCCCAATGAGTTGCCATTAATTTGCTCTGTGAGGGACATGGCACTGATTGAACTCTGAGTGGTTACTGACAGGCACAGCTGCAGGGTCGCTTCTGCTTTGCCCTCTCCATCTCCTGGTGATGTTTCACATCAGGATTTCTCTCACACGAGGCAGAGCTGGGCTGAGGGAATGGTTAAAGCTCCATGCCAGGAGCCCTGACCAGAGATCAGAGCAGCCTCCCTCTGGGATCAGGGCTCTCATTCCAGCTCATCTCTCTTGGCAAAGGCAGATCTTCTCTGAACAAGATCCTCTTGCACATAACTTGCATGTAACACAGGATAAGTGCTCTGCTCATCACTTGGAAGGTTTGATTTCACATTAGGTTTAATATATCTTCTGAAGACTTATCCATGTAATTCACCCCAGCATTGGAAACATCTCTTCTGTCCTAGCACAGATTTATCACTGACACCATTTGCCTGATGCTGGATGCTGCTGGAGCATCTATTGAGCAGAGTGCCGTGATTTGTGATTTGCCAAAGGGGATTTTGAGATACAGAAATAAATGTGTCCTGTTCCATTAATAGCTAACAGCCTGCTGAGAGTATCCCTGGCAGCATGTGTGGCTTGGGAAAGGTCTGGCTCAACTCGGTGAGTAGCTGTTCTGTAGAACAGGACTGATCCTGTCCTGAAAAACTTTAATTAAAATAAATGCCCAGGAAAGGGCCAACCATTTGTGCTGTTGCTTCCTGAGCCTCATCCCTGCTAATTAAGCAGTGTGTCAGTGCAAGTGACCTACAGCTAATGCAGCACCCAATTTGCATTTAAATTAAAAATTATATTTTTAAAATAAAGGTTTTGTTAAGTCCTATTTGTCTGTCTTTCCAGGCATACACATTATCAAATGCTTCACTGGTTTTTATTGACTGGCAGCAGCTCTAGGAGTCTGGATAACACAGGAGGTGTCCTCTCTCCCTCGGATGCTTCGACATGGCCAGATCCAGAGAGGTTTTGGCTGAGCCTCTGCTTCCAGAGAAGCAGCTTCTTGGTGCTTCTGTGTCCAGGCTGTAAAACCTCAGGGCACTGCTTCTGACAGTGAGGGGCTCTCAGCGTCCTTCCAAGTGGGATGTCATTTTTGCATCTGGTGTTTTTCCAGCCAGCCAGGTCTCTCAGTGGCTTGAGCTCTGCTTTACTGCAGTATCAGCAGTGACATGTCTCCCTGCTCCTGGATTTAGGGGGAAAGGGAGCTCTATAGACAGCCTGCCAGCCCCAGTTGCTGCACCCTGCTCAGCTCTCATGACTGTGCTGAGATCCAAGGGCTGCCAGCGCTGCCAGCTAAAACATGTTCCCTCTTCCCCCAGTGTCACCAAAACTGTCCGCATGGGGATGGTAATCCCCTCTTGGCACCTGAGTCCTTGCTGTGAGCTCCTGGACTGCAGACCCCGGGTTTTTGAGCTGGCACAACCTCATGGACCCCAGCTCCTCTGGATCCCTTTCATCTCTCTAACACCATCAGACATCCTCCGGCTTGTTTTCATAGAGAGTGAAGCAGCAGCACCTGGCCTGGTTCCATCCCCCTCTGCAATGAGCCTGCAGCAGCCATGCCACATGTGACCCTGGTGTCTGGCTCCCCTCATGCTTTGTGTCTGCTGTGGGCTCATGGCAGACCATGGCATCCATCAGGTCCTGCCCTGATGGATGTGGAACGCTACTTGAATCATGCACAGTGGTGCCTTTCCCTCCCCTGGGCTCTGTGGCCACGGAGCTGGCAAGTTGCTGAGCTGACTAAGGCGACACCAGGGTCCTCTCATCCTCCCTATGACCACATTCCAAAGCTGAGATCCTACAGTGGCTAGGATGCCCCATGGGCAGTGGTACATGGCTCCTTGCTGCACTCCTGCCCTCTCTTTCAGCCTCTGCTGGGTCTGACTGTTCTGATTTCTTGCTCCTGGCTAAGGAACACGAGGTTTTTGACATATGCCTTAGCCATTATTCTTCCCTTAATGCTGTTGTTGTTCTGTGTTACTGTCAAATTGCATCTTCCTAAAGTCCTTCCCATCCTGCCAGCTGCAGATGAGGCACACGAAGGGCTGAGCAATCTCCTGGCTCTGTCTGGGGAAATTGCCTTTTATTATTGATAAGGCAGCACTGCCTTTGGAGGACACGACTCCACTGTGAGCTGGAGCAGGAGCTGGGGAGCAACGCTCAGCTCTGCCAGCGCCTGTGGGTGCTTCCAGGGAGGTCAACCTGCCCCTGACCTGAGCAGGTGGGGAAAAGAACCAAGCAAGGCTGCAGCAAGGTGGGTCTGAGGCTGGGAAACTCCTATCAGGCACCTCTCCTGGAGGAATAGCCTGCTACAGGAAAGAGGCTGATCCTGCTTGGAGCATCCCAGCTTCTCCTCCTGCGTCTCACAGGGAGCAAGGCATCCACCTTCCCACTTTGTGCTTGTCTCCATTGCAGTGAGTAGTGTGGCACCTGGAAGCATGTGTTCGCCTTGGCTCAAAGGCAAGCCCTATGAGGACAGGACAGTAGCCAGGGAGAATGTGCCACCCTGGCTGATTTGGGCTGGGGACCGCTGTGCACAGAGGCGAGCTGTACATGTTCATGTCCAAGCTCCGGTTTCATTCAATCCCCTTGGGTCCTGATGGAGCGTCAGGGGAAAAGAAATCTGGGTCGTGGCAAAAACCTCTCTCTGAACAATAAATATTTATGTGTATTTACAGCATGTTCCTGCTGTGGCTGCACAGGAGGAGCTCGGAGCAGTGAGTGTCCACACACATGTTGCGGAGCAAAAGTGTAGGTGTGACAAGGTGGCCATGGGCCCCTTGGCCATGGGTGATGCAGACATGACTGGCCCAGCCCTGGCTCTGGCTCCTGTGCCCATGACTCTGCTGCTGCTCTTGGAGGGTCTTGGTTTGTTCCCACCCAAGACTGGCACTGGCTAATGGCCCAGTGGGGTACCTGGTCCCAGGAGCTGGAGGTGCAGGAAAAGGCTAGAGGGTCCTGGCTAGGAAGGTAGCACACAGGGGAAGGACATTGCTCCTCTGAGCACTAGTGCTCCCTTTCTAGGGTGAATCTTGAGCTGCTGAGGAGCTCCAGTTACACCTCACTCCATGAACAGTCCCACCTTTGCAAAGTGACTGACACTTTCCATGATGTGCTAAAAGGTCCTTGGCACCAGAACAGTTCCTGCAGCATGGTTCAGCTGGTGTGAGCTGTTCCTACTCCCAAAGCTCTGTACAACAGACCAGGCACTGCTGGACTGCTGCAGAACAAGAGGAGCAGGGCAGGTGTGGAAAGTGCCAGCTTGGAGATCCATGAGGCACAGGGCAGGTGGTGCATTTCAGGATGCAGCTTTACAAGAACTGCCTGGATCTTCCCATACATGTTTATACCCTCCCGTGCCACATAGGAGTGCGGCCAATGCTCAGCTGTTCCTTTAGCCTTTCTCCCAGACAGCCACACAGGGATCGGCCAACAGTGGGCACAGGGATGACACCCCTGGTGCTGGTGCTGCATCCTGGGAACCTCCACCAGGACCTGCTGCCACCACTGGTACATGTCACAAACTGTGTTAACCCTGCTTTGTGGGTGCTGTGGGGCAGGACAGACTGATGGTCCCTTGAGCACAGCATCCGGCTGCCCAAACAGGATCCAGTTTTGGTGTTGTAGGCACACAGTTTGTGGCAATTGGGAGTGGGGCTGTGGCCAAGCCTCATCCCCAATGGGCTACAGCTCTGTCAGACAGGTGTCTGCTATTGAAGGTGATGAGACATGGAATGCTGAGGGGCACTGACCAATCACAAAAGGGTAGAGAGGACACACAGGTGGAATGCATGTAAGATCAAGAGTTTAAAAGGTTGCACTGAGGAACAACAAAGGGGAGAAGTAGATGTTTGCAGTCTTCTGAAGTGTTAGATGTTACTCTGNACAAACTGTGTTAACCCTGCTTTGTGGGTGCTGTGGGGCAGGACAGACTGATGGTCCCTTGAGCACAGCATCCGGCTGCCCAAACAGGATCCAGTTTTGGTGTTGTAGGCACACAGTTTGTGGCAATTGGGAGTGGGGCTGTGGCCAAGCCTCATCCCCAATGGGCTACAGCTCTGTCAGACAGGTGTCTGCTATTGAAGGTGATGAGACATGGAATGCTGAGGGGCACTGACCAATCACAAAAGGGTAGAGAGGACACACAGGTGGAATGCATGTAAGATCAAGAGTTTAAAAGGTTGCACTGAGGAACAACAAAGGGGAGAAGTAGATGTTTGCAGTCTTCTGAAGTGTTAGATGTTACTCTGTATGAGCAGATGCTTGAAGCCTTTGGTGTTTGTTGTGGCCCCACCGTCCCTCTGCTATATTTTGGATCCAGACTCTTTGCAGCACTGAGTTCATTGTGCTTCCGCGAACGTCATTCCCTTGGTGTGGGCCTCCTCCTGCTTGGTTTGCCGGTGGAAGTCCAAAGTCCAAGGCGGTCCATATCCCAGTGGTGCTGTGAGCAGAGCTCCCAGGATGGGAAGGGGCTGAGGGCTCTGTGCTAGTGCCCTTTGGTGATGAATTGGGCAGAAAACTGCTGAGTCAACACAAGCCCAGCAAAGCACTCTTGTTGGAAGCCACCATAGCAAGCGCTACTATTTTGCTGATAAATCTGATTTTTAAATGAGCTGCATGTCAGGCTGGTAAATAATGTGTCTCGTAAATGAAGAGAGCTGGAGCCAGGCTGGAACAAGCAGCCGGTGCTGCAGGTACAGCAAGTCCTGCACAGCAGGGAGAGCAGTGGCAGCAGTTCTTGGGAGCACATTCTCTGCACTGCTTCTCAAATTGCTTTTTAAAGTCTTCAGTTCCCACAGCACATTCCATGAGCTTTTCACATAAGCATACTCCCGGAGTAGCATTGATGGGAACAAAAAGGTTTTATAAATATGAGCTTCAGAGAGCAATAGGGAAAGCAGGAGGCTCTTGAGGCAACAGCCCTTGGGGAGAGATGGATCTTTCTCATTTCAGGAACACTTGCAGCCACATCAGAGCCATTCTGGTGGTCTTCTTGCTCCAGATCCTGGCAGACAGCTTTTCCTAGCCCCTTATCACCAATACTTGAGTAGGACAGATTGTTAATTACTATCAAAAGTCCCAGGAGCTGCACAGCACTGTGTGCTTCCCAGCTGCCTGGAACAGATGGGGCAGAAACTCCTTGAGGTCTCGGATATGTGTGGCTTTGCACTGGATAAAACTCCGTTACCTCCAGCTTTTTATGGGGAAGCCCAGTCCTGAGTGGGCTGTGCTGGGGGGTGTCTGTCCTGGGTGTAGCCCTGAGCTCAGTGCTGCAATCTGAAGGGCAAGAACTTCAATTCACCATGGCTGATCAGCCTTGATCACTTGTGCTGAGGGCTGTCACTGGCTGCTCATGGCACATCCCGGTGCACATGCTAGCCATACAGAGCCCCAAAATTGTCCTGTTTGGGTGCCGGTTACTCCACAGATGTTTCAGGTTTCTTTTCAGGGTGCAGCAGCCAGAGAAGAGACCTGTGCAAGGGAAGGATTTGGAATCAGAAAGCACTTGGACTGCACAGCAGCTGGACCACCTCCCGATGAACAGGTTTCCTCAGGGCTACAGGGGAGTAAACCTGGGGCAGATCCCAGTTAGTTTTGTGAGTCCTGTCGCCATCACAGCTGGTGGGGACCTGGGACCTTCTGCAAAGCAGGAGCACTGGCACAGAGCAGCACCATTGCAAACACCCCAAGGATGGAGCTGGAGCTCGGTTTGGTGGCAAAGCTCCAGGAACCATGACTTCCCAGGAAGACTGCTGCCCATCTCTGGATTAGGCAGTGGCACAGGCTGCTCAGAGCAGCTGTGACTGCCCCATCCCTGGAAGTGCTCAAGGCCAAGTTGGACAGGGCTTGGAGCAACCTGGTCTAGTGGAAAGGTGTCCCTTCTCATGGCAAGAGTGGAATAGGATGAGCTTGAAGATGCTTCCAACTCAAAGCATCCTGTGAGTCTATGATCTTGGAGCAGGCTGCAAGGAGCAGAGTTGGTCAGTGAAGAATTATGTGCTATCAGAAGCAATTACTGATCAACAAAGTGCCTTGAGGCAGCCTGTGGAGCCTGTGGGAGGGATGTGAAACCAGTACAATGGGCTCCTTGAACACTGCTGAATGTGTAGGGAAGAGTTAATGGCTAATTAGAACTCTGGATGATTTCCAGCGTGATAGTCAAGGTGCCTGTGAGCTGGTGTTAAATTCTTCATTGCCAATCCAGCTACCTTCCTTGTTCAGTTAAACTCTGCAGCAGATCTCCCACAAAGGTAATTTTCTGCTTCTCTGGCTTAATTCTATTCATCTTTTAGAGGGTAATTAGCATCACTTGGTGCCCTTTTATGCCCAACTAATTGCACTTTGTTTCAGGAATGAAAGTTAATGCCTCTCCATGTAGGTTAGTGCAACAATTTATGATGAGGGCTGAGGCCAGGCAGAGGTTGGGACCAGGGACACCATTGCTGCTGCTGCTGCCAGAAGCCTGGTGCTTGCCCCAGTGCAAAGATTCCCCAGTTTTCATTTGAGCTGTTTTCTGGATGCTGTGGCTGGCAGCAGTGAGCCCACAGTGCCAGCAGCTGCCTCTGCTACTCAGCAATGATCAGAGGGATGCAGGACGGACCTGATTGTGCCAGGCAGGGTGTGGCAGCAGAAGGATGCCAAGGGCACACCATGGTCACATGTGATTTCTGAGTCATAGGGGATGGTGACAGGGCTGTCACTTGCCACACAGTCAGAGGGACTCAGCCAGGACCAGCTTTGGTGCCACCAGAGAGGCAGAAGGGGCTGGATGTGGCTCTGAGGCAGTGGTGTGACCCTACAGGGAAGTTCTCCTCTGGGATAGTCACTTTGTGGTGATATCTGTGGGTCAAGACTCCTGCTACAGCACCATTTATCAAACTGTTCTTTGCTCAGTTGTGTCTTGCTGTCGCTGCTTCTGAAGGATCATGGAATCACAGAATGGTCTGAGTTGGAAGTGACTTCAAAGCTCATCTCATTCCACCCCTGCCATAAGCAGGAACTCCTTCCACTAGACCAGGTTGCTTTACCCTGGCCTTGAACACTTCCAGGGATGGAGCACTTCCACAATGGCTGTTTGACTTCATTTTCCTGCAATAGCAAAGGCCTTTTCTGGGGTTCCTGTGCTGAAATCACACCCTGACCAAACCCAACACCAATGCCTCTGGGGCAAAGGTCTGGGCTTGTGCCAGGCTGCCATTGGCAGACTTCAGCCAGCAAACAGTGCCTAGCAAAGGGCAACAAGACATTGTGTTTGGAGGCTTCATTTATGGAGCTGCTGATGAGGCATCAGTGACTCTGATAATGTCAAGGACTAGAAAGTAAATGCTTCCAGTATAAATTTTGTCTGCTTTTAAAAGTAGGTTATACTTTCAAAGTGCTTTAGTTCTTAGGAATTTAATATTTTGATGTCAATTGTAAGACAAGTAATTGGATGGTGAGAAGATTGTTACTGGAACCTGAGATTAAAGGCAGGATTTGAAATGCTGTGTTGTGTGCAGGTGGGTGTTTTTGTTCACTGCAAATGTGACTCTGGAGGTTTTGCAGGCAGCATTTCTGTCTGAAATCATGGAAGCACAGAATATCCTGAGCAGGAAGGGACCTGCATGGATCAGCTCCTAGTCCTGCACAGGAGAACCCCAAAATCCACCCTGTGCCTGAAAGCATTATCCAAAGGCTTCTTGAGCTCTGGAAGCCTTGGGGCTGTGGCCATTCCCTGGGGAGCCTGTTCCAGTGCTCAACCACCCTCTGGGGGAACAACCTTTACCTAATATCCAGTCTAAACCCCTCATGGAATGGCCCTGGCAGAGAAGACCACTCTCCCAGCACCTGCCATGCCCAGGGTACTCATCCACAGAGCGGTGTGTCCATGGAGGGAGCAGCTCCAGATCTGGGCTTAATTCTCCCTAGGAGTGAGTTGTTTTAATCTCACTGAGCAGTTTATATTGAGGTTATCAAAAGCTCTTTTGGCCCATGCTGGGATATACTTGGGCTGCTTCTAGCAAAAACTCTGCTTCCTCCTGCCCTCATTCACCCATTCCTACCTAGGGAAGGAGTTTCCCACATCCCATGAGCAACATTTCCCTGGTCTGTCCCTTTCCAAATCGCAAGCTGCACTACTGTGAGCTGGCATTAAGACTCTGAGATGAGCACGAGCTGGCTGTATCCACGCCTTCCCTGTGGGGCTGCAACCCCAGAGCCCCTGGACATGGAGCACAGTTGCAACACCGTGGTCATGGATTTCCCTGAAGGGATGAAGCAGCACTGGTGGAGGTCCTGGGGCACTCTCTGGGGAATCGCTCTCCCTGTGCTGTGCTCTCACCCGAGGGGTGCCAGAACTGTGCAGCCCTGTCCCAGAGCTCCATGCACAACCTGCCTGAGCTGAGAGGAAAATGGGCTTGGTTTAATGATAAGACTTTGATATTCCAGCCCTAAACTTTCTGTAAACCAGTGGCTGCTGGACAGGTGAGCTGGACTCCTGTGCCTAATGTAGATTGATAGCAGAACAGCTTTTCTGTCTTAATTTGCTTATAACCTAGAGAATTAGCAGAGAGGATCTGTTATCCTGCCAGTGCACTAATGACTCTGGCAAGGGAAGGGCTCCCCAGGGAAGCAATGGTATTTGCTAACCTTTCCCCAGTTTGCTTTATGTAATAACACACTCCTCCAAATGTCCTCAGCGTGACTGGCCATTCCCCTTTGCCTGCACACGCCTTGATATTTCACTTTTTAAATTTCAAGACTATTGCACAGTAAGAAAAGGTGCTGAATGCCTTATGTCATTCATCTTCCCTCTCCCTTCAGAGGCTATTCTTAGCCATGCCATCGGTTTAGCAATGCAAAGGGAGGTACTTTTCCTTTTCAAGGTCTCTAAAGATTTCCTGTATCCATATGTCCAGCTAGAAAAGAAAAACAACCTGAATCTGCCTGCCTGTCTGCCCTTCAGCTCACTGGTTTTCTCCAAAATGGGTTGTGAGGCTGTGAGCATAGCAGAGACTCTCTCCAGGGGCATTTCTAAAGGCAGTGGGACAGCTGAGCACACAGTGTGCTGAGGATCAGGCAGGACACTCCAATGACACACCATCCCAATGAGTGTCACTGCAAAATATCATGGAGTAGCCCTGGAAAAAAGGACCTGGGGGTGCTGGACACGCACCAGCCACATGTGTTGGGACCCAGGAACCCCCTTGGTCCTGGGCTGATCACACAGTGTGGGCAGCAGGGGAGGGGTGGATTCTGCCCTGCTCAGGTGAGATCCCACCTGCAGAGCTGCTTCCAGCTCTGGGAACCAACATCAGAAAGATGTGGGGCTGCTGGAGCAAGTCCAGAGGAGGCCGCTGAGATGCTCCAAGGGCTGCTGCCCCTCTGCTTTGGATCCAGGCTGGGACAGCTGAGGGTGTTCAGCTTGGAGAAAAAAAGGCTCCAGGGAGACTTTAGAGACCATTCAATCACCTAAAGGGGCTCCAAGAGGGCTAGAGAGAGACTTTGGACAAGGACCTGGAGGGATAGGATGAGGGGGAGTGGCTTCCCACTGCCAGAGGGCAGGGATAGATGGGATATTGGGAAGGAGGGTGTGAGGGTGCTAAGGCCCTGGCACAGGTTGCCCAGAGCAGCTGTGGCCACTCCAGGGGTGGGAGCTGTACAGATGGGGATGATGAATGGAGTGTGTCCAAGTTGCCACTGTCACTTCATGTGACAGGTGTGCGCAGACACCATTCTCAGCCCTACAGCCTCCCTGCACACCCACCACCCACCATGCCCTCCCCAGGAATCAGTTCAATCCTTACCCTGACAGCCCACTTGGACTGGCCAGCACATGCAGCTATTGCTGTTACATGCTGCCATTTAGGAGTGTTTTTATTTATACAGATTCTTGCATTAAAAGCCCATAATTAAGATAATTAGAACAAAGACATTTGCCTTTTAATCAGCATATATTTCAATAAGATGTTTTAATTTACAGGTGAAAGTTCTGAACTTATTATTTAAATAATGTTATCTTTATTGACAGCATGCTATATAGATCTGACTTGCTTAGGGTATTTCTGATACTCATTTCTTTTTAATCACTTTTAATTTGATGAACACACATCAAACTTCCAGGAAATGACAGAGTATCTGCTCAGGGAAGCCAGGCAGAGCTGTGTTGGTGGTAGCTGGGATTGCCATGGGGAGGCTCTTTACAGAGCTACAGCTTGGTTAAGGCACTGCAGTGATCCTGGAATCATACAATACTGAACTGGAAGGGATCCACAAGAATCATTGAGTTCAACTTCTGGCTCTGCACAGGACGACCCCAAAATCCCACCATCTGCTTGAGAGCATTGTCCAAATGCTCAATGAGCTCTGTCAGGCTTTGGGCCGTGACCACTTCCCTGGGGAGCTTGTTCCAGTGCCCATGATACTCTACGGCATGAGTTTGGGTGGCCTCAGATCTCTCCAAAACACTCAAGAGAGAGATTCTGGCTCTGGGAAATTATTTGTCACTTCACTGTGTCAGAGGCTGTTGAAAATAGCTGCTGTCAGCATCCAAGAGTTTTGGTGTGCCAGCAGTGGGGCAAGAGGTTGCAAGGGGCTGGCTGCTCATCCTGCCAAAGGAGCTGGAGTATCTCCTATGTTCTCTGCTTTGGTCTCCATCGCTGGCCTCTGGGGCAGCCTCACAGGCAGCTATCCTTGCCCTGGTCCAGCAGGTGAAGGATACTGCTGCCTGCTTGTGCCTCCATTCCATCTGTGCCTCCATCCTGCCCATGGCTTCATCCTGCCCACGTCTCCATACCACCAGACATGGTCTTACAGAACAGGCAGCAGCAACAGCAGACTTCGCTCCTCCTCTAGACCTAGAGATTGCCTTTTTCCCCCCAGCAATGTCTTTGGGAAGGTTTTTTGCAGTGATGTTGTCCCCATGAATGCTGGTGTCACCCCAGTAGCAGGTGTGCAGTGCCACCTGCCAGGACAGTGCCTGCAGCCACGTTCATGCCAAGGACAGGGATGGGGAGGGTGGTGTAACCGATGTCCCTGTGCTGGCTGCTGGGTAACAAGTGCCCGCTCTGGTTCATCTGACAGTGCTCCAGAACACAGTGCACCTTCCCTCAAGAGCTGGCTGCAGCTGGCAGCCCTTCATTTCTCAGGCTTAAAAATAGTCACAGGCATTATAAACAACCTTGCATGGAACACAACAGAAAACTTGTTTTTCATTCTCTCCATGTTCCTTGTGGGAACAAATGCTCTTATCACCTTTCTGTGCTTGGTTGACTGCTCTGTGCAGGAGAGAGACATGAACGATACAGCACATCCAGCACCCCGCCTTGTGTAAAGGAAATTATCTATTTATTTATTTCTGCTTCTGTGATTCTCCAAGTTCTTCAGGGGAACTAAGATGAAGCAGCAGCTCAGCAAACACTGGAGAATTGTTTGGAGACTGGTACCCACCAGCCTCTGAGCTTTCAAATAGTCTGCTTACAGAGGACAGACTTTGGCTCTTTCTCAAAAAGCTCCTTCCAAATCCAAGGGCTGTCTGGCAGACTCACGTTAATAAACAGTTGCACATTAACAGTTAGGAAGTTTTTATCTTCTGCTAAAAAGGTATGAATTATGCATCAGGGACATACATGAGTTAGTGGTGTGTAAAGAGCTCAGAGCAGCCCATGGATCTGCTGTGTGGAGGTGCTGCAAGCCCTGAGGTTCTCCTGTCTCTGCCAGTCCCACTCTGGCTGTCAGCAAGTCAGTGCACAGGCTCCTGTCCTGGTTTGGTGCATGCTGGTTCCCAGGCTGGCCTGGGAAGTCTGTGAGCATGTCTGGCTCTGCTCTCCCTGGGAAAGACAGCTGCCGGTGCTGCCCTTGCCATGCCACCAGCTTCACCATATCAGGCTTTCCCCACAGAGTGGAGATAGTGAAAAGAAGAGCCACATTACTTTGCTGTAATAAGGCACTTTCTGTGATCTTTCAGAGCCTTCCCTTCACTGCCATAGTGGAAAGCTCTTGGTGGTGGCTTTAAGCCTGGCAGTAGGTTTGGTTTTTGGGGACTTGACTATACAGGGCTGGGTGGTTCATCCCACCCATGTGCTGTAGCTATGGCAGCATTGTCTTCCCGACCTTGTTCCCTAAATCAGCGGCTACTTAGGCTTTGTTTATAGCTCTGCTTAATGAACTGAGTGTTGCATGTAAAGGTTCTTATTTATTATTTGGCAGACGGGGGTCTGTTAAATTCCAGTTGGAAATGAGTTGTGGGAAGATCAGGCTCTTTGCAGAAGCTTCCTCCTAAAACAATGGAACAGGACCAGGGACATAGAACTCATGCACCCCATGGCACTGCCCTGGGAATGAGGGACAATTAACAAAAATTAACTTCATAGAATCATGAAATGGTTTGGATTGGAAGGGCCTTTAAAGCTCATTCCCTTGATTGTTGTTGTTGCCATGGGCAGCAACTCCTTTCCCAGGCCAGGTTGCTCAGCACCATACGAGAGTCTTGCCGCAAGCTCCCATGTCCTGTTGTGTCACTCATGCACATGACGCTCTCCTGCTTAATGTACGCTGTAAATCCTGAAAGATTTCCTGTCTTTTTTCTCTTCCTTCTCTCCATGCACAGCCCGTGAACAGCCACCTCTCTGCCTGCTGCTCTGTATGGAATTTTTACAGGTGTAATGTATATTTTGACAAGGATTGTGAAGGCCCAAGGCTGACAGAGATATTAATTGCACACTGAATTTTCCATTCAGTACTAGGACAAAGCTTCCCATGTAATAATTCACAAGTGGAAGAGATGCTGAGGAAACTACTTCTCCAGAATAGTGTCCAGGCTCCCACGAGCTGAAGGAGAGAGTTACAAATAAGCAACAGGCAAACAGTTTGACATAGTTTTATTTTCTTCCAGAACCACTATGATCTATAAGCCGTAACAGGCAGATCTTTCCAAAGAAGCTATAAGAACTCATTAATATTCATGCTGTTTAATCGTGAGGCAGCAACGGGCGCAGCAGCGATAATACCCAATGAGTTTTGAGACACTGAGCTCACACGCCTAGAAGCTCCAGCTCTGTCAGCTGGGCTGCTAAGTGATGGACAAGATGCTCTGCTCCTCTTGTCTCGCTCGAGCTTATCTCCCACTAATCCAGCCACTGCTGTTTTCCATCAGTCTGCATCTCTCAGCCAGAGGCTGTGCTCTGGGAAAAACCCTGCTGCTGTGTTTACCCATGCAAGCCTATCCTCGGAACCTGCTTCATGGCACCAGGCAGCATTCAACATGAAACTGCAGTTAATTATGCCTTCTTGCTAAAATAGCTGAGTAGCCTACATTCTGATCACTGTAATTGCATCCTAATGAATTTATGTGTCAGCTTGTTATATGCAACTTTGGTGTTCTGTAAGTACCAAATTAAGTTCATTGTTCAGTCTTGAGGCACCCGAGGCACAAGTAGTCCACAACCAACCTCCCAAATGGAGAAGGCTGGACTTGATGATCTTGGAGGTCTTTTCCAAATTTAATGATTCTGTGATTCTATTCTATAGTTATTCAAGGAGCTCAGCTGGGGGAGGCCTCAGTGCCAGACCTTGCCAGGGACAGAGCTGGGCTCTGCTGGGCAAACAGTGGGATGTGGCTCCAGTGCCAGACCAGTGCTGGCACCCCCTGCCACCAGCCCCAGCAGGAAAACACTGCAGATGTTCTGCCAGTCTGTGGAAGAGGTTCCTGAAGAGTCAGAGAAGAAACTACAAAACCATAAATAAACCTGGAGAACAGAAAAGTGTAATCCTATTGACTTCAGTGAGAGCTAAAAGCAAACAGTTCTGTTAACTATTAATTGTTATAATTGAACAAGATCAGAAGCCCTATGCTCTATGAAGAACACTGAAGTTTCTACAGAAGTTACCAAAATGATGCCATGCTCCCATTAGGGCTCTTTACAGAACATTACTTATTGTAAATGTCTTTCATGTTTACTACCAAAATACAAACAATAGCTCCCTACAAAACTGTGCATGTTAGTTAACCTCATTAAACCCTAAAGGATTAGTCAGCTGTTCCTCAAAGTTATGTGGCTTGGAAAGTGATTTTCTAATATGCAAACTTCAAAGGAATTTTGAAATCCTGCAGCGTAAGAGAGACAGACAAATGTTAATCCACTGGAGTGCTGCTTAATGGCCTGTTTAATTTTTGTCTTGCTTGGTCTCTGTAAGCAGCTGGACAAGAAGGCTGCTTGCAATTCAGCTTCCTCTTGTGCCACCCCACTCATCGAACACGGATTCCTCTTCCATGTGGATGGCAGTGCATGCAGGTATGGCCACACTCCTGTGTCCTTTCCCCAACCTACAGCTGCGCACGGACACAAAGCCACCTGGGGAGGGCCTCCCCAGGCCCACTTGTGGGTGATCACAGACTCTTAGAACGGTTTGAGTTGGAAGGGACCTAAAAGCTCACCTCATTCCGAACCCCCTGCCATGGGTAGGAACCTCTACCACTATCCCAGGTTGTTCCAAGCCATGTACAACCTGGCCTTGGAGACTTCCAGGGATGGGGGAGCCACAGCTTCTCTGGTCCACCTGTCCCAGGGTCTCACCATCCTCACAAGGAAGAACTACTTCCTAATACATAACCTAATTGTTTCCTATTTTAGTTAGTGTTAGGGAGCACAGGGAGTCTGTGCCTGCCCAGTGTATCATGTGGAATTGGGGACTTACCATCACACAGGCCTGGTGGGGTTTACCCTGACTCAAATAAATAATGCTGTTAACTGGGAAGTAATTAAGGAATTAAACACACTGAATTTTGAGAGCACAAAGAACTGAAACCCACAAATTAATTAAGGTTCACAGCCCCCCTGTGCGATGCAGACGTAATTGCTCAGTTCACGGTTCATGTGGGAGAAGAGGGAAAAGGATGTGGCACAGTGGTAGCAGCTCTGTAATGTAACAGAAGAAGCATAAGCGGCACTACAGCCCCAAGAAGCTTCTCCTGCCTCCCCTCCTGCATCTCCTGCGGCTCACAGGGGACTGGAGGAGCTGGGCTTGTGTGCTCTGGTGCTGAGTGGAGTCTGGACAGAGATCCCTGGCTCTGGTCCCATCCCACTGCCTCTCCCCATTAAGCCCTGCAGCATCAGCCACATTCTGCCAGGACACTCAGATGAATCTTGGGATCCCCATTCATAAGTGTCAGAGGATGTTGCTGTAATGGAAACTGCCAGAAGTAAAGTCAGCAATCCAGGCTGAATAATGTATTCACTGCTGTATTATCAGCTGGGAAACCTGTTAGTAATAAAAATACATGAGCAGAAGCAAGAGGACATGAATGTTTAAAGGGATGAGGGCATTCTTGAGGATGACACTTAGGCAGGCTCAGTGTGAGTCTGGGTGTCAGACATATCAAAAGGCTGCTGTATGGAAGCTTTTCAGTACGTCTGACATGCAGGGAGCACAGCTTTGCCTCAGGGGTATTATTTCATTCACCTAAAAATGAAAAACATCACACCACATTCTGGAAACCAGTGAAAGATCCTGACATTGGACTCAAGAATCTTGAAAGTCTTTTACAACATAAATGATTCTCTCTTCTTCCAAGTAAAGCAGCAGGATGAGAGGAAATGGTTTCAAGTTGCACCAGGCGAGGTTTACGTGAAATACTAGGGAAAAATTCTGCATCAAAAGGGTTGTCCACCATTGGAACAGGCTGCTCAGGGCAGAGGTGGAGTAACCATCCTTGGAGGGATTGAAAAGATGTGTAGATGTGGCACTTGAGGACAAGGATTAGTGGTGGCCTTGGAAGTTCTGGGTTAAGGGTTGGACTTGATGGTCATAAAGGTTTTTTCTGACTTAAATGATTTCATGATTTTATGATTCCTGACCCTTATGTCAATAACAGATAGTGTCCAAACCCACAGGAGCTGTCTAACAACACGACATGATCTTTTTTTCTTTTTTTGTGAAACTGGTTTTGAGGGCTGACCGTGAAAGATGAAGCACTGTGTACTCCCTCATCGTTCAGTGAGGTTGGGCCCAGCAGTGGGAGTTGAGAAGTGATACCTGTAAGACAGATGCATCAGCAAAGAAAGAAAAGTGCCTGCTTTGTGAGAGGGAAATCAACTTTGACATCTTCATTTTAAGTCAGATGAAAGGTTGGTGCTGGAATGGTGAGCTTTGAAGATTATTATATTGTCATTATTAATTAATGACCACAAAAGAAGCTACCTCTAAATGATAATGGTGGAGTATAATGGTAAACCTATGAAGCTTCTATCACATCCCATTTACTCCCAAACTGTCCTTTGCTAATAACTTATCAACAAAACCCAGCAATATTAATCAGGTTTTGGCTGCAGTGACGTGTGCTGCTGTACAAACATTGCCAGGAGAAAAAAGAATCTAGAAAAACTCTTTCCCTGTGTTTAAAGCAATAATTTAATAGCTGAATTATAATAGGACAGGAGCTGCAGAATTATGGATGTCATAATGTAGTGGGAGGATTTTTGTCTGGGTGATACGGGAGGAAAAAAATAACAAAAAAATAACATAGAGAAAGGTGTCTCACCAGTGTTCTCGGAGGAACAGTGACATTGGTACATAAGCTCTGGTTCTGAGACTGCCTCTGCAATGTGCTGAAAACCATGCTGAAAGAGAGGAACGCAATCCAGAACTGGACACAGTGCAGTGGGAAGACAATTTATTTCTCAGTGGATGCTTAGCCATGGCACCTCTCAGCAAGAGTGTTGTGGAAGTCACAGAAAATAAGGACACTTTTACATCTCAAGGTGGGGAGCTCTGGGTGAGTTGCCATGTACAGCCCCAACCCAGGGGAACTCTGAACCTCAGGTATATATTTTTTCCAAAGTTCTGCCTCTATTGCAGCCACAGCTGGGTGACCTCTACCTTGAGGTGAACACTTTTTCTATCAGAGTGTGTTATTCTACTTCCTGTACTAAAATGTAAATTAACTTAAAGCCTTTGTAAGCAGCTTATTCAATATGAGCTGTAATTACAGCTGGGGCTGTAAAAATGCTCTCTGTAAAACTTTTATCAAAGTTATTTTGTGTTATTATTGCTTTCTGTGATGTGTCTGGATTTTCTAAACAGCAAATAATTCTGCATTTATGTTGGTTCTTTTGATAATATTTTTTATGACAGATCTACTGAGACTCTAGCTACATTATTAGCATTCAAAAAGAAGAATGGGGACAGTATTTTCTAAATAAGTCTGTGTAAACCCTCGTATGCTGCTGCTTAAATACTAACCATGGAAAGACAAGGAATGTATTAATCATATAGATTTGTACAAGTAATGTAACCAGATCTGCATGAGCTGTTGCTCAGAATAACGAAGGCAGTCATTCTTATGCTGGCAAAGCTGATCTGCTCAAATGAGGCTTTCTGGAAGGTTCAAGCAGTTGGAAGACTGACAAAGTGACAAAGTCAGTGATATCAATAGCAGTCAAAGAAAGGTTGTCTGTGTCAGTCTGAAATCACACCTCGAACACCAGGGAGCGATCCCAGGAGAAGGCTGACGTACACACAGGTAACCCTAGTGCTGCCTCCAAATGTAGCGGGGGGAAGGAGACTTGGTTTTTGCTTCCTAATACTCCATTGCTCCTCCTTCCTCCTCTTTTCTAGAAGTCAAGAGAACTGTTAGTGTGTTGTTGCAACTCAGACCCCCTCTCCTCTGTCAGTAGGGCTGACAGAGTATTGGAACTGGAGAGGGCAGGACAACGCCTCAGTCCTCTGTCAATGGTTCCAGTCCACTCAGATATTTGAAGATGTCTATGAAAGACAAGCTCAGACTTCATGTGCAGGACTCAGGCTGGGAGGCGATGACTGACAGGAGTGGGCGTCAACTCTCAAGAAAATGGAGTTTCCTTTTGTGTTCTCCAGAGAAGTTTGTGCACAGACACAGAGGGCTGGTAGTGTTGCTCTCTGAGCTTTGAATGGTCCTCCTCGTTTCTCCAGGCTGCTCAAGCAGCTGATATTCAGTGAAGAGAGAGAAAGTGACTGGTGAAAAGGAGCAAGAATCAGAGAGGAACTGGGGATTACTTTTATGAGACAGACTGGCACAGGCTTTTGGACCATGCCAGCTATCCAAATCCCTGTGAACAGGGTAATAAAACTTGACAAGGCTGCTGCAGATATTTCAGATCCTATTAAAGATGTAAAACCACTGTCAGAGATGAACCGCTTACAGATGCTAACTCACTGCTGGTGAAGGAGGCTGACAGCAAGGGGAAGGTCAAGCGAAGGATTTTAGTGGGTGATCAGAAACACACCCAAGTGGGGAGAAATGGCTGATGGATGGTAAAAATGGTAAAACATCACCAAACCAACAGCTTCTGCCATTCCTAATAAATGGATGAATAGCGTACTTTGCCAGTCAGTCTCACATGCAGAGGAGAGTTGGCCTGTGACACCCATTAGCCAGGGTTTCATCCCAGCACAGACCACTCCCAGTCATGAAATTTAGAGCTACGAAGTTGATCAAGAGACTGGAGCATCTCTCTTATGAGGAAAGGCTGAGGGACCTGGGCCTGTTCATCCTCAAGAAGGGGTGACAAAGAGGGGAGCTCATCCATGTCGATAAGTGTTTAAAGGAGGGCTGCCAAGAAGACGGACCAGGCTCTGCTTGGTGGTGCCCAACAACAGGACAAGAGGCAATGGGCAGAAACTGATGCACAGGAAGTTCCACCTGAATATGAAGAAGAACTTCTTTATATGTGAGTGATACAGCATGGGAACAGATTGCCCAGAGAGGGTGCAGAGTCTCTCTCACTGGAGATAATGAATGGTCTGTACACAATCCAGTGCCAAGTGATCTAGTATGACCCTGATGAAGCAGAGGGGTAGGACCAGATGACCCACTGTGGTCCCTTCCAACCTAACCCATTCTGTGATCTGTGATTCTGTAATTCAGTAGCAGTGGCTCTGCCACTGCAGCTCCCTACCAACGGTCCCCTGGTCCTGTCACGCACGGTCCTCACTTCCCGAATACCTCAGTCCTGCTTGCCTCTTTCAGCCATGCATTTTACTGCACTTCTCCATCCATGTTTATTCTTCAAAGCAATAAGTTCTAGATCTAGACTTAAACACTCCATTACTACATTTAGGCTCTAAATCCAATATGTAGACTTCGAACCCACGCTGTAGTTCTGTACAACTGTGTGACTCTCCCCTCAGTGTTCAACTGGGCCTTTATCCCCTCTTTGCATTCATTGGCATCAGCAGTGCTTGATCACATCATCTGCGTCCTAGAGCAAGTAGCAGAGGGGTATTTGCGTAGGTTGCTTCTTTATTCACATTGACAAGTCCTCTTAGTTCATCTCATTAATTCTACCACTGCATCCAACCATACTTGGAGCAGGCACATGTGGAGCAATCTCTGTAGTTACTTTTCTAAATTTATTCTGGAAGTTTTGACTCCTGTGGGTGAGGCACAGGGAAAACAGCAAAGAAGATGAAAAGTGCTTGAGAGTATATGACTGTATGTCCTCTAGATCCCTGCATGGCCCCTGCTCTTGGAAATTTTTCCCCTTGTTTCAGAAGTGCCTTATTTGTTGTTCTCCTCCCCCTCCTTTTTTTTTTTTTTCCTTTTTTTTTCGGCCAGCTTGAGGATAACTGAACACTGCTGTCATTGTACAAAGCAGTACAACACAGGTCAGGAGCAGACTCATCCCTTGCCCAAGCTTTTAACCTGTTGGCAGTTGTTTGTGTCAAACAAACAAACAAACCCTTTTGTGTCAGTTTTTTCCCATATTCTCTGTTGCAGGGCTACAGAGCTTCTTTCAACTGAGGTGTCTTTCATTTCATGAGTCTTAGTTTAAATGGATTTGTGATGTTTCAGGTGCAAAATGATATTGAATATGCAGCTGAAAAAATGAGGCATACAGAGGATCTGTATTTACTGTCTGATTTACTGCAAAATCTTGGTTGAAACATCTAAAATTCCCAGCCCAGCACTCTTGCTGTTTACAGGATTACTGAGGAGATGTTCACCACTGATCTCTGCTCTCTGGTGACCAGTGATAATAGTACTGAAGGAGCAACATGGAGCTGTGTCAGAGGAGGTTTAAGCTGGATATTGGGAAATGGTTCTTTTCCCCAGAGGGTTGAGGTCACTTAAAAAGCTCCCCAGGGCAGGGCAGTTGTCATAGCCCCAAGGACAACAGAGCCCAAGGAGTGTTTGGACAACACTCTCAGGCACATGGTAGGATTTTGGGGTTGTCCTGTGCAGGGCCAGGAGTTGGACTTGATGATCATATTCTATGATTCTCTGATTCTATTGCATGCAATGATCAGTAGTTCTGCATTGCTCAAGAATGGTTATTTATTTGTGAAAGAGGAGCAAAGAAGGATATACCACTGTGTAGGTGCTATTCCTGCTGGTTCTGCCTCTCATTTGCCTGCTGTGCTGATGTGTTCATGAAATACAGGCAGATTTATGGTGCAGCTTTGCATTGGTGAAGCATGCATTGATCCCCATCTACAGCCTGCTGGGTTGATAAATTCTCCATTCCCAGGTGAGGACCGCAGACGCCAGGGATTAGTCAGCCCAGGGTGACAAAGACTTCTCTTGAGGCTTGGGTTTATTCTCTAGGCTTTACAAAATTCCCTGGTAAGTTCTGGTCCCATGGCAGCTTCTGCTCCTGTACAAGGTAACTTATGACATGTTTAAAAGTTTGCCTTCAGATAAATGTCTCTTAGGGTCACACAATTTTCAAATAGACAGTCCTGGATATGTCTGTTAACAGAACAGCAAGTGTCTGGCTTTGAACCGCTCTTATTCAACTGTGATTTGTTTTGTGCTTCCTCAGAGGCATGGAGCTTCCTGAATAATTTGTTACCCAGTGTTTGAGATGAAGGCTCTGTTAGGAAAGAACACTGTGCCCACTGCTGCTTCCTGGCAACTGTTTTTGTTTTCAGTTAATGCAGCAGAGTTAACCATCACTTGTTGGTTCTCCCAAAAGCTGTAACAACATTGTGGTCAGGTAGTGGTGTTGTGAGACAGTCAGAGTTCCTATGTGCCCAGTCACCAGGAAAATAGGAAATAACACCCTTCTGCATAAACAAACACCTGCTCTGTATGAGTGCAACTGGCTTTCATGTCATCCTTGCTGAGGATAAAGATGTTATTGTTTTGTGTTCGTGTGTGTTGTGTGAGTATTCTGCCTCTGTGGGGGTCTCTTCCCTGTAAACACAGGTCTGCTGACCTACACGTCACACCAAGATTTGCATGGCAAGCATTGGGCACGAGGAAAAGGACTTCAGAGGAGTCCAAACACAACACCACGATTCCTTTTCTAGCCACTCTGAGAAAGGTGTGTCTTCATGCTCTAATTAAACAGTGGTTTGACATGTTTTTGCTGTTTTGATTGCCTTTGAACTTTGGCAGTGTGATAAACAAACTTTGCTTCCTTTTCTACCAAAAGTTGTGCTGCCTTGAAGCAGCCTATGTCCTTCATTCTGATGTAGCAGAGCTTAGCACTCTCTTCTTGTGGCATTCTATGTGTGCTGTTGCCAACAGCAGAGTGGACTGGCAGCTGCCACAGTGTGATGGGTGATGAACCAGGGATGTTGGAGCTCTGATGTTTCTTTGAAGGCCCCTTTTAGCTCACTGAGAGCTCCAAACATTAATGATTCCTCAGCCCTCCGGCAGGTCAGCGTTGGTGGGGGTGCAGGGCATGTTCCCTTCTGATCGTATCCAAGGCTGTGCAGACACTTCATGTGTCTGGGATCTGTCATGAGTAATATGGAACAAGGAATGAAGGCAGGACAAATGGACTAAAACTGTCAGCCAGTTCCCAAGCAGCCTGTACATGTTTCAAAGTTTGTTCATGGAGAACAGTAGAGCAGGTCCCATGGGGTGAGATGCTCTTTGTGGGGTGGGCTATCCCAAAACCACCCTGTGACCTAGAGGGGGCTGCCCCAGCCTCCAGCAGTGTCCAGTTCAGTAGAGGTGACAGTGGTGATGCCGGGGCTCCAAGAAGCCCCACAGGCTGTGGTCATTATCTGAGAGCAGTGCCACACATCTGGATTAGTCTGTGGTCCAGAGCATCCACATGCCAGGTGCTGAAGAGGAGATGGGGGATCGGCAAGTGATGCAGGGAAAATACATTTGGCAACACTGTTTTCTCTTTCAGAATACAATGAGACTGGCAGGCAGACGTGCAGCTCCAGGATTATGGTTCATGTGATGTACAATGAACCTGCCTAACTTACTGGCATCATAAAATTTGCAACAATTAGGCAGCTTGTTTTGGCTTTTAAATTTATATGGAAGCATACTGTTAAAGACAATAGCACTTTCATTGCAGAACAGCAGTCTCATTACTTGTTTTTTTTACCAGTGTTATTAACTGGCATATTTCAGCATTTTTGGAGCTGCCCTCCATTTCAGATGTGTAAATGCAGTGTACTTTTCAATCCAAGGTTTGAAGTCTTGGCCAGTGAAAAGACTGAGCTGCGTTTTCCTAAGGTGAGGGGTGGACAAACCCTCTCTTTAGGGGGATGGACAAACTTCCAACCCTGGAGCCAAAAGGACACTCATCTCTTCCTTGAGATGTCCACACTGTCCACACAGGACTGTTTGTATTCTCTGGAACGTCTGGCAAAAGCTACTGTCAGCGGCTCATAAATTACAGCTCATGCCTGATGTCACAATTCCTATGTGAAAAATTGAAGGCTGGTTTTAAACAATGTGACAGTGTCCCTTTTAATGTCCAGTTCTCAAGCACCACAAAGCTTTCAGCCTTCTTGCTTCCATTCTGCAAGTGTGAAAGAAAATTTATCTCTGGTGTTTTTTTCCATGCCTGTTGGCAAGCGTCCCAATGTGCCTCAAATAGCAGCAAACACTATGAGCTGAAACTATGCTTGTTGCATCCCCATTAGTGCCGGAGGCACTGCACCTCAGATGTATCAGAAGCATTTGGTTAATGTCCCCAGACAAGTTTGGATTACATTGTTTTATCCCAGCAAGCATAGTTTTATTATAAGCTTGGTGTTCTTTTGACTTCTTTGGAAGCATTCTTGCTTTTTTTTGGTAAAAGCCATAGACTAAGAGGCCATAGACTAACAGGCCTTAATGGTAGACAAGTCTCTAAGAACTGGAAAATTCCTGGTTGCAGAAGTTACTGGGTCTTGTTATGAGCAGGTTTCTTAGTGGTTTCACTTGCTGCTATGTATCATTGCAAAATTCAGTGTTGAAATCTGACACTTCTAACACACCGTGTTGTCCAGACTGAGGTGAACACAGGCACACAGCAATGGGAACAAAAATTCATTGTTTTACAACTCAGCAAATATTCTTTAGGCTCTGCAAGCACCAGCTTCTTCACTTCCTCCTACAGAAAGGAAAGCAATACTTCAGTCATACCTCTTTTTTTGCAAACAGTGGTAAGGTTATACCTTCTCAGGACTCAGGGTTTTTTTGCAGCCTTGCTGCTCTTTAAGGATTTCAGCCCACTGGGCACAGCTGGAGCCTTCAAGACACTCCTGAAACATTGTAGATGTCACAGGAGATTTGCAGTGGAAATTCAGTCTCTGATTAAGAGAAAAAAAAATTGAGGACTGGGCAGTGAAATTTGCAATTTGAACCAGAAATCTTTCAAAGGATTAATTTCCAGGTTTTATAGCAGTGACACTGATTTTGAATTAATTTTCCTGTGGTTCATACTTTTTAGTATTTCCTTTGTTCGGCAGCTGCGCTATGCCCCCAAATGCTGGGATGTGCATATCACATACCTGGCATGTAATCTGCACCTGGTATGAGTTAATGAGATCCGCGAAACACAGCTAGATAAACAGGCTCATGTGAAGAGAAAACCCGCTGGATTTGTGTTTTCTAGTGGAAAAGGTATCTGCTTGTTTATATTTAAATTGTACCCACTGTTCCAAGCTCTGCTTTGGCCTGAGGTGCTCAAGCTACTTTGAACCAACTGGTTCCAGCGGCAGTAGCCACGGGAATGGTGGGAATACACAGCAATGATGTCTCTGCCTGTCTGGTTGTGCAGGCACCAAGTGCAAACATGAGAGCGAATCATGGACACCCCACCTCAGCTCTCACACCTATCTCAAACCCAGCTGCCAAGGGGGTCTCCTGGCGAACGGGTGATCTTGGCTGAAGGTAAACTCTTCCTTAGGTGGGAGCTGACTGAAGCCTCTTAGCTGAGTGAAGGCCCTGACTGAGGGGGGCTCCTGTCTGAGGAGAGATCCTGATAGAGATGCTGGCTTACAGGAGACCTTGCCTGGGATGGGCACTGACTGAGGGGCTCGTGGCTGAGGAGAAATCCTACACAACGCAAGCCCTGGCTGAGAAGGGACCCTGGTGCAACGGGCGCTGGCTGGAGGACTCCCGGCTGAGGGGACACCCCGGTCTACGCGGGCATTGCCTGAGGGGCTCTTTCCGGGCGAGGGGGCCACATCCGGAGCATGCCGCGGCTCTTACGGTGGTCCCGGCGGGGCCGGGTCCAAGCCCCCCACACGCCCCGGCTCGGCCCGGCCCGGCAGCCCTGTGAGCGGCAGCCCCGCGCCCGGGGCGGGGCATGACAGGAGGGGTGCGGCCAGCGAGGCAGGCAGGGTGCGGCGGAGACGGGAAGGGTGGCGCCTGGAGGGGTGGGGCCGGGGCGGCGCGGCGGGGCGGCAGTCGGGAGGCAGCCGCG
>VXAX01002941.1:0-30666 GCA_013399835.1 Leptocoma aspasia | reverse complement strand
GGCGGGAGGGCCGCGGCGGGAAGCGGCGCCCGGAGGGAACCGCGGGGAGCCGGGGCGCGGGTGCCGCGCTGGGAAAGTTTCCGCGGGTTCGGGAAGGCGCCGCTGCCGAGGGAGGTGATGCGGGGGCAGGCGGTCCCGCAGTCCCGGGGCGGCCGCGGGACGGTGCTCGCTCTCCCGGCCCGTCTCGGTGGCCTCTCCCGAGGGTTCGTTCCCCGCCCGGAATGCTCGGCTTCGCGCCGCTGCGATGCGGTGTTAGTGCGGGTGTGACCGTCGCGGGGCTCCGGGTGATTCAATGGCTCCCGGAGGGTCCGGTGTCCGCGTCCGCCTCTCGGAGGTGCAAGACGTGCTTTCCGTGGTGTTTATATAATCCGCTGCTTGCAGAGGTTGAGGGCGGGTAGGGAATGGCCGGGATGGAGCACCGGAGTGCCATCGCTCCATCCTGTTGGTTTCCCATTTGGCAAAGACAAAACCCCTGAGAACAAACTCCGGCGGTTCTTTTTTCCACAGATTTGTATTATTTTTGAGTACACTTCAATTAACTAATGCTTGTGGTAAAATCATATTTATCAACGTGCCTGTTAAATGTCAAATTGATGCTGAATAGTGGCACTTGCAGCCACATGAGTTAATTCATGAGCTCCAGAGGTACCTACTGCTTTCTCGGTCAGGCAACCCAAATGTGAGCCTGCTGCCTTATAAGAAGGTGTCTTGGGAAAAACTATTCTTCTCTGAATCCCAATGTATATCAGTATTTTTGTGATTTGGGTCTGTAATATTTCTCATAGAGCTTCTTTGCCAAACACTTGTCTTGTTCTTCTTTGGTAACTCCTGGCTGCTATTTGACTTCGTGTAATACATATTTTAAGTTGGGTTTTCCTCGTTTGACTATTAACGGAAAGTCATCTTCCATATAGAGACTGTGCTATTGGTCCTGATTCATATAACTCGCTAAATTAAAACAACAATCAAATAAATGAAACAGACACACATCTTAAAAGCACCGACAGAAGCCTGGTAGGTTTTGAAAAAGGTCTTGATGTACAAAATTGGAAATCCTTTCTGAAGGGAGAAAATGGAAAAGAACAAACAGCTGCAAGTTAGATATGAACTAAGAGGATTTTAAAAAGAGGGACAAATTGTTTAAGATAGAAAATAATCTCTTTTTAAAAGAGAAAGCTTGTGGAAGATGAAACTGTAGTTCAAAGGGATTTCCTGTATTTCCTGTGGAGAGAAATAGGGATATTCTTGTCCTGGGAATTTCTGTAACAGCAATGTCAAACTGTCAAAACTGGTGGAAAAGATTTAGAATTAATTGCTGTAATTAACACTAGAAAATGGCAAGAGCCAGATGATGTTCATGAGGACTTCCAGGTATCAAGTATTAACAGTAGTGTGTTACCTGTTCCTTAAATTCTGGGTGGTGTGGAAGGGATAGGAGTGGGGAATATAGAGTACTGATGGGAAAAGGGTCCAGAAGATCAACAGAGGCTGGTTGGTGATTCCAGCAAGTTGATTGAAATTTGAGTTAAGAAGGATAATATTGGGCATGTGAACCAATACCACTTAATGAGGAGAGTGGGCTGCTTTCACTGGCTGGTTTAATCAAATCTGAGTATTTTGGTGAGGTGGATTTTCAAGTAGGCTTTCAATAAGGTATCACTGACTTGGATGAGGCTCTTGCTGAGTGAGCATGGTGTGGCAGTGTAGCTGCCAAAATACAAGAGCAGAATTCTCCTGTGGCTTAGTAACTGGTTAAAACAGAGGAATGTTTTTTTTTCAACAGAAGAAAACTGCTTCTGGAGTCTTGTAAGGACCTGTGCTGTTTAGCATAGACATCCAGAGCTTGTAAACCCAACGCTGGTAAGCTGTACAAAGAGAAGTAGCATTTTTGTGCTGATTTTATATAACTTTTGGAACAGATCAAACTGAATCTTCAGACCCAGCAATTTTTCCACTACTGGAACATATGTACCATATCAGATGATTTTTGTAGTCATTTTCTCTGTTAGATTTAGTGTCCTTAAATATAGTATTTTAAAACATACTGGTTTTTGGTTGTTTTTTGCAAGGCTGCCACAGCTGCTCAGTGGCAGTTTTCCAGTAAGGGTATGTGTAATTAGGAAAGTTGTTGAGAAGGCATTCTCTGTGAAGACCTATGACTTTGAATTTGGCTTCCCTTTTGATCCAGAGCCATCCAAACCTGCCAAGTTTTGGAAGGCATTTGGGAAGGTGCGTAGGACCGTGTGGGTGGTTGAGATGAAGAGAGTGAGGGCCAGGAGCTGGTGGTCCCTGGTAAACTCATAATACGTTTGAATTCTCAAAGACATGTAATTGTGTTACTGCATTTCGAGTTCCTGTGTTTCATGATTTTCCCCGGTTAAAACTGAAACCATCATTTGAAAGGCATGGAGTGCTCTGCCAGCAGACCTTTGTATGCCCCATGGCTCTTCAGGCTTGGGTACTATTGGGACAGAGGTCTGAGGGGATCCCGTGTCAGGGGTTGACAGTGAGGAATTTGTCTCCTTGAATCTGAATTATAGGGTGTTTGTAAGGTCTTGATGCTTACAGTCTACCCCTCTGCATTTTAGATGGGTGAGTTTGGTGCTCCATCTTCCAGGTGAAGTCTGTGCAGGTGACCCGGTGACCTTGAACAGCAGGATCTGGACTGCTTTAGTTCAAGTCATAATATAGTCAGTCCCTCATTAAAGGTGGTAACAGCTTTAGTTGACAGCAGTAAAATCTGTCTGTGATACTTCTTGCAAGCTCATAGAAAATTTAAAATGGAAATTTCAAGATGCTGTTTGGGCTTGTTTGATAAGACACTTGAAGGATATGAATGTTAATTTGAATGCCATCTGTTAAGTGCACATCACAAATGATGGACCATTTTGTTGATGAAGAAATTTGTCCTTCCCATTCTTCTTCTGTCTTTATTACAGAATTACAAAATCAACTAGGTTGGAAAAGACCTTTGAAATCATCAAGTCCAACCTATGACCTAACACCATCTTGTCAACCAATGCCATGGCACTAAGTGTTGCTTCCAGTCTTCTCTTAAACACCTCCAGGGACAGTGACTCCACCAGCTCCTTCCAATCATCTGTTCTGTGAAGAACTTCTTCCTAATGTCCAACCTGATTAGCTGAGGAGGGAGAACAAGACCAGTGTGCCAGGGCTGAGTATCATGTCCCAGTGATGAGAATGGTCTCAGGTGTGCAGACTAGCAAGAAAATCCACGGGTCCAGTATCAATAGGGATTGACTCAGCATAGTCTGTCGAAGGCCAGTGTTGAGTACTCTGCCAGTAGCACTTGGGACTGATGCTGGGATTTAAGCTGTCTAAATAAAACTTAAATTCTAGATGAACTTTGAGATGATAACCATACCTCTGTTTGTGTGTAGTTCATCATCTTGATTAGATGAGCAAAGTAGCTGTACAGAGAGCTAGGGCAGCTTGTGCAGTGGGATAGCTGTATGGATGTGCACACAAGCTGCCAGGGGCCAGCTCATCCTAATGAGCCCATTTGTATTTTAGCCATGCTTGGCAAGTGCTGGTTTTCAGCTAATTACCTGCTTACATGCATTCAAACAACGGCTGCTGTGTGCTCAAGGACCTTCCCTGTTTGGTGTTACTTGGATTAGGGCATTAGCCTTGTTACTGGCCAGTGCTGCTGGAGGGTCTTCTAGTTCCATTAGTGAAATAGAATGTCCTAGTCATATCCATGATATTTGAGTGCTAAGTTCATCCTCTTTAGGTACCTACTTTCCTTCCAGTACCTGAAAGGAACCTACAAGAAAGATGGATATTTCTGGAAGCACAAGTCGTGATAAGACAAAAGGGAATGGATTCAAACTGGAAGAGAGTAAGTTTAGATTAGATACTAGGAAAAAATTCTTTACTGTGAAGCTGGTGAGGCACTGAAACAAGTTGTCCAGAGACACTGTGGGTATCTCATCTCTGGAAGTGTTCAAGGCCAGGTTGGACAGAGCTTGGAGAAGTGTGGTTTAGGCATAGAACTTTGATGGTCTTTGAGGTCCCTTCCAAGCCAAACCAGTCTGTGATGGCATAAAATCTATGGTTGCATGGATCTTCCAGGGCCCCAAGCAACCTGATCTAGGGGTGGCATCGCTGCCTGTGGTAGGGGGATTGAAGCTGGGTGGTCTTTAAGGTCTCTTAAAGCCTAAAACCATTTTAGGATGGTGATTCTATGATGATTCAGAATTAGGCAGAAAGATGTTTGTATGTGCAAATGAGATTGCTAAAATACTCATCAGTACAACCCTGAGTGCCTTCTTTCTTCACAGCAGCATAGTAACCAAAATACACCAAAACTAGACTGCAGACTTAAAGTAAGAAAAACTACTGATATCTACAAGTTCCTCTTTCTGCAGGCTGAGTTGCCAGATACTATGTGGGAAGGAATGTGTTCTTCCAGACTAAGGAGCTTTGATGAATACAGCTACTCTGTGGCAATTACTATCCTTTCATGGCCACTATAAGGAGGATGTGGGAGGAAATGGGCAGAGTCTTACAGCTCTTCCACTTGAGAAGTGTTTCCAGAGCACGTAGTTTGCTGCCTTGGTTTTGGAACGAATGCACATTGGCTCCATTGTGTTAAAACTGATCTTTAATCAAAAAATGCAGCAAGATGTAAAAGGATGAAAAGTCTTCTTTGGACTAACTTTTTCTTCAGTGCTCCTGAAGCTGTTAAACCCTGATTTCCTATAGATTTGTTTCAGAGTCAACATTCAATCATGGCTGGAGCTTTTCCTCCAGCTGGGGCATTTATTCTGTGTCTCCAGTCAGGATTGCCTGGCCTCTGGTGAGTGTCAGTTTGTGCTATGATTTTTTTTTTCCCAAGTGGAGCATGTGGAGGACATCCCAGCTCATACTGGCAGAACCGATGTCAT
Organism: Leptocoma aspasia; assembly: GCA_013399835.1. Taxonomy (NCBI): domain Eukaryota; kingdom Metazoa; phylum Chordata; class Aves; order Passeriformes; family Nectariniidae; genus Leptocoma; species Leptocoma aspasia. The sequence continues at coordinate 25,756 of VXAX01002941.1, read as the reverse complement.
CTTTTTCCAGTCCTTCATGCAGTTTCAATCGGTTCAGTACACCCCAGTCCAAAGCTGATGTATGTTGCTGCTCTGTGTGCACTTAACCATGGTCTGCAGTTTTGTGATGTGACACCTCTAAGTGACTCAGATCTATTGCTTTATTTGAATTATGGAACATTAGTGCAGAGGATGAGGGGATTGACAGGTGGATGTACTTATACTGAACTGATTTTTTGTGAGTCAGTGGCCTCACCTTCCTAAAGAGCATTCCTGATCAAAATCTAATGGGAGCTTGCAAGAAGACAATTATTGCTGGATCCATTTTTTCACATGACTATGATGAATCCCTAATGCCTGTGTTACCAGCAGGAGTTAATGGGGATGTTATGACTCAGCTTGTGCATGGTGGGGGGGCGTCCCTTCTCTGAAGCAGAATGAATGAAAATGGTGACAAATCCAGTGATTCAGAGCAGGATTCAGCACTTGAGACACAGTATTCAAAGCCAAGTATCTGAGGTTCATTTACATTTCCTCTTGTACTTGAGGTAGGCACAGAGCCTCCATGTGGGGGTAAACATTTGCACATTTAGCAATTAAGGTGGAGAGGAGGGTGAGCCGCACTCCCTGGCGGTTTTCGGAAAATCGGATGAATTCTAAAGGTGCCATGTTGAAAAAACTGCCCTCCCTGGGCAGTTAAAAATTAAGTCCTTAATTTTTTAAAGGAAGCTTCATTTTGCTTGGGTAAAACAAAGACACTTTAAAAACTAAACTGTCTTTTTGGAAACTTCATGAAGTAAACAAGTGATGCTCGTATAACTTGCTATGCACTGTGCTCCTTTATTATTGAAACGTCTGCTTCAAGTTATTTTTCAGCTGTAAAACTCAAAAAAAAAGAATCTTAAAATGTGACAAGGACTGTACGTTCAAATTGACAGGTGAAAAAATTACTCTAGTTTTCATTATTGCTCTGTTTGGAGATCTTTAAATTAATTCTTCTGGTTCTTGTTTTTAATTCACAATGTGTCCTTTTAAGAAATATATTGTTGTGTTCATGGGCTGTTAGTTAAGTTGCTTCTTGTTTCCTGAATGGGAACAATTTTCTTCTTCAATGCAACTGTATTCTTGAGAATACTAGATTTGAATTCAGAAAAATAGGAGCTCTTTGTATTTGCGAGTAAATTCCTTATGTAGTTCTGCTGATCAGAAGGTGAGGGGAAAAATGCAATAGGAAGATTGCAGACTTGGGTTGATCTGCTACATCATCACAAAAATCAGAATTCCTAGTAATTTTTCATCTCTGCTGTTAATTGATGTTTGAATTTGTGTTAAATTGATCTTTTTTTGGGCCCTCTGTGGGTGATGATAGGAATGGGGTCTTCTCCCAGGTAGCTATTTCAGCAGAAGTTGGATACCATGGCTTCCAATCTGATCAGCTTTAAAAGCAGGAGCAAGTACTTTAGATGGAAAGGGTAGTATCTTGGGAAGGGTGTTTGTCAAGGAGACAGTAAAGGCGCTAATGGTGACAAGGGGGTTGTAAAACCTGTGTCAAGCTGTCCCTAGTTGTTTAAGGTGCAGATGCAAGTAGTTACACACAGTCATGCTCTGTCAGTCCAGGTGCAGCTTTCAATATGAAACATGATCACGGCAAGCTTTTGTTCAGGCTTATATCACTGTGCTTATGCAACCTGTTAAAGTAATGGTTTTATGTGGAAATGTGATTCTGTTTGCAAAGCACAGGCAGGTTTGTTAGTTGTAAGTCTGACAGGAAGCTTTTAAAGTGCATTCTCAGGGCTTGGTTTAAAAAAGCGTGCTTAAAGCTACTTTTCAATATGTATGAGTCTCAAGCCTGTAATTTTTTATGAATTGGTGATTGCTCTCAGTTGAATGCAACTTCTTCAAATTGAAAATCACTAGTGTGTTTACTATCTGTCCTGTATCACTCTTCACTTGCTGAATAGTGAAGTTTGTGTAACTTGATTCATTGAAAATCATTTTCCTGACATACAGTTTAAAAGTGAAATCATTTAAGCTCTGAATTGCCATGTCTTTTCAGTTACTTGTAAAAAAAAAAATGTAAAGCTTGAATTCTAGTTCTATCAGACCATGGTGCACTTGAATGCTGGTTCTTATACTGTGTTCTAGATCAGTGCTGTTTCATTATTACCTTTGGTAATAAATACAATCAGCCTGGCAGCTGGTGACTGATGAATATGGATTGGGGGTGCTATATAAATATCAGAAGTATTCTGGGTTTTGGAGTCTGGAAATGCATTTTCCATCAACATGGTAATGAATTATTCCTTTCAAAAAGGTGGTAGAGGCAATTAACAAGGTTAATGTCATCATGTGAATTGTCTGTTAGTATTTCTCTTCTTACATCCACTGCATTTGGAGCTAGTGAAGATGAAATCCAGACTAGTTTGCCCTGATGTGAGATCCTAACAAAATCTGACTTACAACCACAGTTGTAGTTGTACAAAACCGGGTTGGTTTAGTAATGTTGTAGGCACACAGCTTGTGGCAATTGGGAGTGGGGCTGTGATTGACTCTCCTCCCTAAAGGACTACAGCTGTGTAGAGCAGATGCCTAGTATTAAAGGCAGTAAGCCATGTACTGACCAATCATAAAAGGGCACACAGGTTAAACAGGTGTCACATCAAGGATATGAGAAGCAGCACCAGAGAACGAGGAAGAAGGTAGTAGAAGCTTGCAGCATTCCTTGGTCCTGCTTGTAGCTCCACCGTTCCTTTGCTGCCTGTCTGTGACATGGTAGGGCTGGGACTATCCAGGACTGTCTCTTGCACTGGTGAGAGAAGCTGGAACCATCAGTATGTCTCTGCTGTGGCACAGGTGTCTGAGTATTAGGGAGTACTTTGAGGATGACTGTTCGGGGTGTCTTCTTACGTCAACGAGACAGAAGTAGAGATATCTGTCAGCAGCAAAGAAAGATATCACTGGCCTGGAAAAACTCCTATGTGGTGAGACAGAGGTGGAATTACAATACAAAGGAAATAAGTGGGGAGTATGCAGGAACACCACAAAAGAGTAAGATTAGGAGTTTGTTGCTCTGCTCTCACACCACAAATACCAGGCTATAACCCACAGCAGGCAATTCCAGATAGCAGGACATGTCTTCAGGCATATGACATGCAGAGGCCATCCCTGGAGTTGGGTTCAGCAAGGTTCAATTGTTGTTTGAATTTGCTTGTAGCACTTAGAATTCTAATGCCTTGTACTTGCTGATTAATAACTGCGTAGAAGGCACAGACGTTCAGGGCTTTTCCAGTTTGGTCCTAGTATACCTTCGGACTGGAGACATGGAAATGCTTCCCTCTTGTGCTGGGTGTTATTTACAGCTTTATCTTTTTGTCAGCTGAGTAGGAGCCTGGTGGAGGCCCTGCACCTACAGACACCTCTGCCTCTCCAAGTGTGCCCAGCTGAGGTGAGAGTGTGTCCTGGGATTTTTGGGTGAAGTTGGAACATGGCAGTCATAGAATCACAGAATGGTTTGGGATGGAAGGGACCAGGGACACCTTCCAATAGCCCAAACTGCTCCCAGCCTCACCCAACATGGCCTGGAACACTTCCAGTCCTGTATAGACATATATTTCTGCTTGGGAAGAGTGTGGAAGTTAGAGACAGGGTGTTAGGACAGGCTTGTCCTGTGAATCAGGGTGATGTTTACTCCATATTGGATTCTTGCAGATTTACAACGCTTAGTAGCTGAATACAGACCATTACAGGTTTACATAAAAACACTTTCAGCTTAAGATGAATCACAGATTAAACACTGTAGTCATTTGAAAGAAAGAAGCAGCTCTCTTCCACTGCACTAAAAATCCCCACACGTTTTGAATCCTCTTCAGGATTCAGGGTGTCTTCTTCGATCCCCCCTTCGCTTGGCGAAGGTCTCTCGACCTGTTTCTGCAGCTAGTGGCCGGGTCAGAAGGGAAGTGACTGCAGCATTGCGATGTGGGGATTCATGGTGGGGTAAGAATGAGCTGTCTGTGCCTTCCTGATCCTTCTTGGTGCTGAAGGGGAGCACTGAGGGTCTGGAATGCCAGCAGAGCCCTCTCAGCAGTCCTCCAGTCAAGGTGGGAGCAGGGCTCAGTGGCATAAACACCAGTGTGGTGTTTAACTAGAAGAAACATATTAAAAAATATCTCTTTCATGTTGATGAAAGAACAGATGATAGAAAAAAATTCTTACTGAAGTGGCTGCTTAATTACTGTTGGATACAGTGATGTAGTTTATAAAATTAAGTTGTTAGTGGAAATACTGTTAGGATAGAAAGTGTTTTTTCCTCTGGAGCAGTAGCTTTCAACTTGTTTGTCTGAATTTTCCAGTGTCGCAAAGTTTTGTGTGGCAAACTTAAGCCTGCTTGAAATCTGTCTGCTCCTCGTAAATGTTTCATTAACACCGTGGGAGTCACTTGGGGCATCTCAGTCTTCAGTGGCCTCAAGCTGAGACTCACTGCTGCAGGGTGTCTGACAGTGCTGCAGCTTCTGGTGAATGACCAAAAACATTCCCAGAAAGAAATTTAAATTAATGGGTTTAAGGTATTTGAGTAGGTCTTAGAGTATTTGCAAATATATCTGTCTTAGCTCGTGAAATCGGGCAACTGGGTGAATCCAAATAATTAAATGAGTTTTAATTCTTGATATTCTAAGAAAAAATTACCTGATTTGGTTTTAAATATAAAGAACATAGCCTTGTAAGTCGTTGAGAATGAAATTTCTGTGGTGTTTAAGACTGTTAGTAAAAGTTATAAAGAAATAGACAAAGCAGCTGATAGGCAACTTCGTGCTTTTCTTTGTGTGATGTTTTTCACAAAGTTAACTTAAAGATAAAAAAATGAAGCATGTATTTGAGCATGGTCTAGTGGAAGGTGTCCCTGCTCATGGCAGAGGGTGGAGCTGGATGAGTTTTAAGGTCCCTTCTGACTCAAACACTTTTGGGATTCTATGATGTGATCTTTAGATGACTGGGTGGTTTGCTGTCTAGTTTAGTAATCCCTGTAAAAGTATTGTGTGTCTTCAGTAGTTGCTGTAGTTTAGTCAAACCTTAGGGAAAAGCATGCATGGTGCTTTGGGTGTGCACTGTGGATTCTGGACGCACAACACGTAGCAGGGGAGGGATGTTCAGCATAAAACGTAGTGAATCTGGGCAGGAAAATCACTCTCTTAAGAACTAATTGAAACGCAAAGCAGACGTGCCTGTTATCATAGAAGATTTCCTTTTCCCTGCTGGAGTTCTTGGAAGATCACAGCAAAAGTGTAACTGAAGCAGAAGTGAGGGCCATGTGCTGCGTCTGGCACATTTCTGATGTTTGTGCAGCTGGTTTTGCCTACCAGCTCTGTCCTGCAGCTGAGTATAGAGGTGCATGTATGTAACTTACTTCTTCTTTTGCTGATATTATTAAAAACCAAAGCATAAACCCATTGATAAATAATTTGAACTTCGTGTAAGCTGATATGCTGATTGAGTACTTCCCTACTGTACGAAGTGATTTCTATGAAAAATCTATTAAATGTTTCTATGATTTTAATTCTGTGGATTTAAAAATTATTTTGACACAATTTTTTCCCAAATAGACAACAATAACAACCAAACCACTTAAGCCATCCCCCTCTTTGAGGTTTCATTGCCTGGAGATGCAACTTTTCTTTGGTTGTACACAAGGTTTGCCATGACCTTGTTGGAGCAAAAAGCACCGGAGTGTGCTGGTACTATTCATTAAATGCAAGAGGATTAACATCCAGTTTATTTCCTCTAAAACCACAAAACTATCAGGAAATGACTAAGCCCTAAAGTTTAAGGTTTGTAGAAATGATTTCCTCCTAATGCATGTACTTGTGGGGGGGGCAGTGGAGGAATTTCAGAATCCTGTTATGTAAAAGAGAGGCAGAGCCCTGGAAATTATGTTTAATGGCTTGTTTCATCCTTCATTGCTCTAAAGAATTCCTCAAAAATCAGCTGACCAGAAGTACCAGGGAAGTATTTTTACCTCTGTTGCTGCAACTGTTATCTCTCAGTAATTTCACTAATCTTCTTTTCAGTGAGATTAGATTGGAAATGCTTTGGTGCAGGGAGGACTTGTGTGTGAAAATTGCTTGGTACTGTGGGTGCCATCGAGAGGAAGTACCAGTAAGTAATCAAATGTGGTGTTCCAGTGCTAAGGAATGTATTGAGAAATGTATTGCCTTGGCTTTCCTTCTAGTTGACAGTGCTTCCTTGGAAGATGATGTTTGGAATGTGAACTTCAATTAATTGTGTTTGGCATATTAAGAAAATACTCATGACATAAGTTTGACAACATAATTGCTGTGGTTTTCTTTTATAGTGAGTGTTGGTCCCTGTTAAAAAAACCCAACATTTTCTTAAAGTAAAAATTGTTCTAACCCAGACTATGCTATGATGATTCTGTGGTTCTATGACTTAAGAGCTGACATATTCAGATGCCGCTTATGCATGTACTTTTTGTTTTATATGGCAATAATATGCCATATATACAACTAAAATATTTTTAAAATGTATTCCCTGCTAGATAAGGTATGAGCTGTGGGTGGGTGTGTGCAGCTAGGGGTTAAACCATGCAGAACAGCTGAGGTAATAGCTTGTGCTATGCCTTCTTACACATTTTGGAAAAGGCAAATAGTTATGTCCTTGACACACCTGGGTACTATTATTAAACCCTGTTTGGTGGTTTATTTACAGGCAGAAGGAAAAAAGTTTTGCTCAAATCAGGGCCTGAAGTACTGGTCATGGTGTAGAATTACGGACTACACAACTTGACTCTAAATTGCAGGCTTTCCTCTCTGCCCTACTTACTCAGTCTAAAAAAAACCTAATCCTGTGGATTTTATTTCCCTCTCTGTAGGGCAGCAGTGAGTAATTACTCTTCTGTGGTGAAGGTACAGATGCTGGAAAAGTTTAATTAATGCTCATTAGGAGAAGCTGCTCGTACCTGAAGGAATTCATTAGGGGGGGACTCGTAATGTTCATCAGAATAGCAAGTAAATGCCGTGAAATGAATGTTATTTATGCTGTACTGTGTGGTATATTTTTGTATTCTGCTAAATGTTTCAGAAAACGTGGGTCCTTCACAGCCAGAGATGTCTTCTAACACCTTTAAAGTGTCCAGATTCAAAAGGAAGTGTGGGTTTATAGCATAAATCTCTTAAATGTCCTGTCGCTTTGTTGATACAGAATTGAAGAACTTAGGAGAAAAGTTACATATGTTGGCTCAGCCAAGGTAAGGTAAGTACCTTAAGTGGTACCAGTAAGGTACCACACTGGGACCACTTCACTGTCACTTTGTTTGGGTGACTGAATGGCCTTACTCACTTGAATATTTCATGCTATCTTTCTACCATAGTAAATTTATCTCGCAGAAGGTGTTGAGAGCATGGTGACAACTTGTTTTGTGCTCCAGGGCCCCTCCGTAGTGCCAACACGAGTGCAGAAATAACATCACCTGTAACCTGACGTGCAGGTTTGGGTGTCTTGAGTTGGAAATAGCCTTGAACTTCCCCCCTGGAGCAGCCCAGAGAGCAGGTGAGGTGCCCTTGTGGCCGCAGCTCAGGTTGGCCTTTGGTGTCTCCCCATTGGTGGATGTTGATCAGATCTGATGGATTCAGGGTCTACCCTGGGTTTATTTAAACCCGAGTTGTGGTTTGAACCTGAAGCTACAACTGTTTGTAAATCAGATGTATTTTTATTGTTGAAACAATATTTTTAGAACATTTTTTAAAACTTAGGTTATTTGCGCAGCTCTTCATTTCCAGCTGTTAGCTGTCTGACACTGGAGCTGGCAGTTGTATCCTAAAGAAGCATTGAAAGCATTCGTGTTACTCCAGCAATTCCATATCGGAAATACTGAAAATTGGAAATCTGTGGATACTGGAAAACACTGTTACCGTGCTGTGATTTGCATAGCTTTAATAGATTTCGCAAGTCAGATTTTAGCACAAATTATGTAACAAAATACAGGCGAGACAGGTGTGTCTGGTAGGAAGCAGGAGGTTATTTACTTTCTCTGGCCTTTGCAGAGGGAGGGAACCTGGAATGAGGGAGCATGAAAACTGTTGTGTAGATGAGCCACTGTTTAAACTGTGGTGTTGGACACTGCTTAAAATGGAGTTATTTTTATCAGACATTGGCAGCCGTTCGGGGGCAGTGGAGGATAGGATCTTCGGGGTATTCATTAACCTTTTAATCAGTCTGTATTTGTACACAAGTGCAGGTAGTGTGTCCACAGGGAAGTTCCAAAGTATTCAGAACTACCAATTGTTCTCTCAGTGAAAAGCCTACTAAAAATAGGGTATTCTTCCATTCAGACATCAAAACCCGATCTCTAATGTGAACTGTCATGCTGTAAGAATAGTAAAAAAGCTTTTACCTGAGGAAGTTCTTTCTGTGAGCTGTTTCTTACAGTGGGTGAAATGCAGCAAAAAGAAAAAGGACTTGAATCACTTTCTCCTTTATTGAATTACCTTTGGGTGGCAGAAAATTTCTTTGAAATCCTTATTTATTGCATTTTGGCAAATACATACGATTTTTTTCTATTTGAACTGTGTTCTTAAGAGGTTTGCTGCTCCTCCTGGTGTGGGGCTGCAGAGACAGCACAACAAGCCTTGGCTTCACCTGATTGCCCTGACAGTGCCTCTGGGAAAGCCCCATTAGTCTCTTAATAAGAATTTAAACTTGCAGGTAAAGACAAGCTAATCTCTGTTTCATCCCATGATTTATTTGAACAGCAAGGTGTCTGGTTCCTTTTCTTTGCTGTTGCCATAGAGCTGCCAATGGGGACTGAACAATGAATTTGGGAATTTAAATGGATTTATTTATTAACAATCAAGTGCTCGCTATGTAATTGCTGCCTGACTCTGGCTCGATATGAGGAGTAAAATTGGGAAGCATCTTGACTACATTCCAGTCACAGTTTTGTGAGATGATGAAAGTGGTTAGGACAGGTGCCTGCTGTCAGATTTGCCCAGTGTAATTCTTATGCTCGTAGGTGCAGGGTGGGTTTTCATCACCTAGTTGAATGTTGACATTGGTCCATTGATATATGTCATATACTGCTCTTCAGACAAAATGTAACCTTTTAAAACTCTCACCTTCAGGTTCATGTGTCCTGGAAGTGAGGAGAAAAGGGAATGTTTTAAAAAGAACCATCTACTGTGCGTAACAAGCTCTGTGCTCTAGTGATAGTAGAGCATTTCAGAGCGATTACTGCAGAACCTATATGGTCAGACAAGGATTATAGGAAAGGAATGGTGCAATAAATACAGGAACAAACTCTGTGCTCTTAGTTTGGGTGTTCTTGTTGGGGTGCACAGCCATAGCTGCCTTCTGGTTGATTGCAAATTGTGAACAGAAATTTGATTTGGCTTTGCCTTCAAAGCTCTCTCTTTATTTGAAGTGCTTTCTTACAAGGATTCCATTTCTGTGTCAGTCTTGAATTTAGTGAGCTCTTTAAGCAAATATAAATGACTCCAGCCTTTGGAGACAGCTCCATACAGATGCTGGCTGGTGAGTTTCCCGAGTGGACTGCACTGAGAGCTCTGAATGCATTGAAACTTCAGTTATTGTAACTGAGGACTCTTTCTGTCTCGTGACCTAGACAACATTATTATTTTGCTTACAGCATTCACCTTGTGCCAAACTTTGTTGGGCAGACATTAACTTATAAAATCGTGGAATTGTTAAGGTTGAAGAAGACCTTTAAGGTCACCAAGTCAAGCCATCAACCAGCACCACTAAACCATGTCCTCAAGTGCTAAATCAACATGTTTTTTAAACACCTCCAGGGATGGTGACTCCAGCAGTTCACTGGGCAGTCTTAATTGAAACTGAAAGCAACTGGTGCAAGTTAATAACTGAATTTAATGGCTTATCAGCCAGACAGTTGTTGCAGACATCTACTGGGGAGCAGTTGTTTGCTGCCCTGTTCTCTAGACTTTGATTCTTGCTCACTGCTGAAATGTTTGTCATGTATTGTACTTGGAGAAGGGCTAGTAGGTATCTTTGAAGCTGGCCATGAGTGATTGTGCCATTTGTACCCTGACTACAGCCACAGCCCTGCAGCATTTTCTAAAATCAAATGGTTTAGGTTTTTGAAGTGTGTTTGTACATGGCTTATGCTGTAAATCATAGAGTGAAAATGAAGTTACTGTGGACTTGTTGCCCATGTTCTTTCTCTCTGCTTCAACTAGTTTTAGTTTATTGTACAGAGTAGTGGAAGAAGTTTGCTCTGAAGTTAAAAATAATTGGAAATACAGCTGTGGTGTTCCCCATGTGAAATGACCTCTCCATAGGTGAGGAAATACTAATGCGTGCCAGCTAGAGCTGAATCTGTTACACAATTGACCACTGAAAGAGCAAGTTTTCTTTTAATGTTCAGTGAATTCTGATTATGAAAATCAAATTTATCCTTTTAATGAATAGGTTATTTGCCCATTTTTAGTCTGCCAGTCTCTTAAACGCAGGTGTTCTGAACGCTTTATCGCAGAAGTATTTCTTGAAAGAAGATCATCATATGGCTGTTATATTGGGGTGGTTGTGTGCATGGCCAGGAGTTGGACTTCACGATCCTTGTTGATCCCTTCCAGCTCAGGATACTCTCTGATTCTGTGAGTTGGTTATTAATCTGAAGGCTTATGTTTTAATAGCTGTTGGTTACCAGCTTCTTTTTCCGTATACTGACATCCTCAAAGTTGAGACACTTCTCTTGCTAACTACAGATAGATAAGAAAAAGAAGAAATGCTGAGAAACAGATGTTTCAAGACCAAGTACCCAGCTGTGTGCTAACAAAATGAATCTCATGGTGATTAGCTAACAATTCCTTGGCAGGCAGAGGCATACATAAAACAGTAAACACAGCATGGAGAAATAATAATATTAATTTAGGAAAAAAAAAAAAGAAATTTCTGAACATTAAACACTGGCAGCATCAGTTCAACCACCTGTGTTCCTGAAGAGCTGACTGTATTGTGGTAAGTCACACTGAGGTCAGTTGAGCTGATTTTAGAACTGGTTTTAGACATGTTTTCCTGCAAACCGGTGATGGGGAAGTGCATGGATTTTCAACCTAAATGCTGCATCAGTAATGAGGAGGAGTCTGTCAGCCTCACCTGGCTGGGTTTGTTAGAAATTCCAATCACTGAGCCAAATAATGAGGTGAGCACCTCTGGCAGCTCTTTGAATGAGCTGTGGCTGTCAGTGGGATCCTGCACTACTCCCAGACAGGCTTTGGAGCTCGTCAGTCAGCACCTCTGGTGCATTTGTGCCAGGTTGGCTGCTGTGACCTGGGTTACTGCTGGGAAGGGCTGCGATGGGATGTGCCTGCACTGCCCGGGCAAGTCCAGCATGCTTGTACTTCCCTAGAAAGCAGCTGGATCTCAGAGGCTGAGCAGTTCCTTTCTTGCTGGCATCCAGCTCCTCACATGTGCACTTCTTGGAGAAAGCACTCTTTCAGAGTTAATTGAAAATCCTGGGTTCCATAACTAAAAATAAACCTTATCAAAGGAATAGCGATGAAATAATAGGATATCTTTTGCAAGCAGAAAGACAAATTCCTTTCATTTTTAATATGTGATGATTAACTGAACGTGTAGGGAAATAGTCTTCTCTTACTTGATTACTTCAACAACAGCCTGTGATAAAGATTGTAAAGAGAAGCTTCCCTGCAAAATTAGGTTGTAATAGAATTGCAGTTCATGCAGTGACACCAGAGGGATTCATGGGTGTGACAGATCAACATGGATCAACATCTCTGCTCTTTCTGTGCTGCACACTGGTGTGCCCCCGGTCCTCGGGTGTTGCAGCAGACTGAGCAAAGCATCCCTCGGTGTAGAATTGCTGTATGAACTGTGTGAGTCAGGCACTGACATTAGTCATAGCTGGTGCACATCTGGAGTTCCAGTGATTTCACTGACTGCCCGTGTTGTGTAGTGAGCACTGTGGGGAGGTTGTTTTCCAATTAAACTGTGAGATGTCTCTAATCAATACTGCTGTGACACAGCAGTTCTATGGGTTTGATCAGAGGAGTGCTGACCTGACAGTAGATATTGGTGATTCCAGGTTCCTGAGAGTCCTTCAGAGTGTGATGAGTCACAGCAGTGTAATCTGCAGCCTGAAGCATCAGCTGTCCCTTGGGAATGCTGCAGCCCACCCTGCAGCAGTGCTGGGATTTCCCAGGCTCCTTGAAAAGCTGGTTTCAGGAAGATCTAATTCCTTCATAAAGGTTACATAATGACTTGTGTTTGTCGGAGCAGGAATTGCTCCTTTACCCTTGTGCTCGGGGTTGGGGGGGGGCGGGTCTCTGTGCTAGTAAGACCTTGGGGAAGGGCTCATGGGAAAGTGGCATTGAGGAGCCAGTGAAAAGCCCTTGGGTGTTCCTGTATGGGCACGATCTGTTACAAGAGATGTTATACTTACAGGCAGTGCAAAGCAGGGATGTTCAGGACGGGGCTGGTATTTAAATGCCCAATTTGCTGTCATGTAAATTAGTTTATAGGTCCAGCTACAATGGTCCACGCACTGCTGCTCAGTGACACAGCTAGAGGACACCTCTGCTGGGACATCTTCCGTTTTCCATGGTGGATGGTCACCCCACAGGTTTGTCTGCTCAAAGGAGAACAGATATGCAGCATCTTTGTCAACAGAGTATGTTTGTCAGACTCCTGCCCTGCCAAACTCCAGACTGAAATAGGTTAGTGGGCCTAGAAATTATGCAGAGTGTAATTGCATATTTTGCTTTTTGTGGAAAGCAGGCTAAAAATAAACCTGTCTGTGATTTGCATAAATTCTATTCTGATCTAAAAAAAAAAAAAAGGTCTTGGCATGTGAACACATACCCTTCTGTTGGGAAAGCAGTGCCAAGTCCCAAGTAGATTAAATAGCTTGTGTAACAGAGCAGCTGCAAGGACGTTTTTCTCTGGGGATGTGATTGAAATGTGTCATTCTGTAGCGTGCACGCTGCTTAAGCAATGAGATACAGTATGTTAGACATACCTCACATCTGAAACATGATGCACTCTCTGGACAAACAGAAGGGTTGGTGGTTTCTGCCAAACACTAACCGTGACAGGTTAACCTGCACGGGTGCCCTGTGTGCGGTCCCTTGCTATGGTGTGATGTGGAATAATATTAAATGTCAGTAAGTTTGAATTTGCACATAAGCTGGAGATTTCCAAAGGGAAGCATTAATATTAGAACAGTCTGGGGACTCAAGTAACATTTTGTTCAGTTGGATATGTTAATTGTGCTTTCCAGACCAAGTGGGTTTGTTTGCTGTCTCAGTAAAGCATTTTCTCTAGTGTGAATAAATTAAAACCTCACATTGTAAATTTAAGGGGATGAATGGAAGATTATTTATAAATTGGGAAAAACAAGCCATAGTTAGCCCTAGGAAAATAATCTCCATTGTTCAGGTTACTTGTCTTTGTTTTGGGGCTCCACTTTTCAATTAAGAGTAGACTAAATGATTTATGTATTACTGTAACCTGTGACAGCTACAGAGGACTCTTATTTCATGGCTGTAAGCGTCTGTATTCGACTTCACAGTACAAGTGTTGCAGTGACAACTACTACTTACCCAGAATAGCTTTTGTAGTGTATTGAGCTGCACAGTGATTAAAATTCAGCAAGGCCTTGAGTGCATAATTAAGAAGTTTTAATAAAGTGCTATTATTAAAACAATTTTGTATTTTCTTTTTTTTAACATGTCTGTGTGTTACAAGTTCTGATTGTTGTTTTGACCTTTTAGAGTGTTGTAACATCCTTTTCACAGAGTGACTANTTATTGTGGCCAAAATGCAGGACCCGGCACTTGGACTTATTAAACTCCATCCTATTGGTCTTTGCCCATCCATCCAAACACTCCAAGTCCCTCTGCAAAGCCCTCCTGCCATCCAACAGATAGACACACACTCTCAGCTTAGTGTTGTCTGCAAATTTACTGATGAAAGACTTGATACATTTTATTGATGACATAGATGAAAGACCTCATCTATGTCATCAGTAAAAATATTGAACAGAGCTGGCCCCAGCACAGAGCCCTGAGGGACACCATTGGTGACTGGCTGCCAGCTGGGTGCAGCACTGTTCGCCATCACTCTCTGGGCCTGGCCATCCAGCCAGTTCTGAACCCAGCCAAGAGTGCTCCTGTCCAAGCCACGGGCTGCCAGCTTATCCAGGAGTACGCTGTGGGAGACAGTGTCAAAGGCCTTGCTGAAGTCCAGGTACATAACATCCACAGCCTTTCCATCTGACTTGAAATGGAAATCATGGGCCAGTTTACCCCATTTTTGAAAATACAGCAGATCTTTATAAATAGGCAAAGCATAGTTAATCTGTTCAGTGTTTTTTCACTTCTCAAGAAAATACTGAATTAAAGCAAAGAAAGTCTCCATATGTAAGAAAAAAAGGTCAGACTTCTCTTGTGTGAAGTTCTTTTGCATTTTTCTTCCCTACTGTTAAATTGAAGGAAATGGTTATGTTTGCATTTTATTTGAAACCCATTCATTATTTTAAATTACTTGAGTTCTGCTTGTCTCTCCTTCAGTGTCTGATCTTCTATCAGAAACAGCTGGACAGACCTTTGAGCCTTGCTGTTCTCCTATTTAATAATGGACTATTAAAATACTTGGCATTATCAGAATAAACCCTGGTCACTGGTAATTCTCATGACTGTATTCCCATGGTTAATGGATTTTTGTGTGCATGCAATGTATTACTGTAATCATATTTGATACTGGTGTGTGAAGCTGGAGTCTGAAAGTTGGAACTACTTTACTCAAAAGAATTTTCATTTTAAAAATCCTTAAGGTTGTAGGCAATTCATTAGCAAGTTTTTTTTACTGACAGTGCAGGGCATAAAACCAACTTGAAATGCTGCCTTTCTGTGGAAATCATGTATAGGCTGAGAATGTCTACAGATGTTACAGATGTAACAGAGAAGAAAAGTAGAGACCTGTGCTAGAACCATGTAAGTGAGCAGTATTGCTGCCCTACATAAGGATTTCCAAATGCAGCTTTTCTCAATTTCCTGCTTTTTCCTTAGTTCCGAAGTGGTGCGTAACCCCGCCCTGCCATGTGCTGGCTGGGGGTGCCCTGCAGAAACGTGGCCCTGTCCCAGGAGCAGATGGAAGGGAAGGGGCGGGCGTCTGCCCAGAGCTCTGCTGATGCTCTCCCTGCTCAGAATGTGTTCTGGCCTGTGAGCTGGGTGCTTGTGCTTTTAGGTGGTTTTAAAAAAAACCTGTTTGTTGTTGGTTGTTCTTAGACCAGAGCTGCCCTCTGGGAGTGCAGGAGAGTGTCCCCCCACCCTACCCATGGATACTCTGGATCTGGCAGGGAAATGAACTGAGGGTAGGTGGCTAATAGTTGCTGGGGAACATAATAAACTTAATATGTTACACACTAATTCTGACTTGGGTTTCCTAACACTGCATCCTTGATTTGTGGAGCTGAATGTTTCTTTAAACGGCTTTTGCTTAGTCACATGAAAAAATCACTTAATCTCAGTGGATGTATTGGCAGCCCAGTTTAATTCAACAGTAACTCTTTTCCACTTGATGAGCCCTGAGAATTCCTATTTCAGTTAGACCGTGAGTGAAGCCATGAAGCTGTTTTATAGCTCTAAATGTGTGTTTCACTGGAATTTTCATAGTCGGTGGCCTTTTGCAACCACATCTTATGTAACACATCATACAGCTGAGCGCTCCAGAGCAGTTGGATACTCTGGGATCCTGTTCATGTGTGGAATTCTGAATGTATGTGATGATACTCTGGTTACATTTCTCCTGTGCTATGTTCTAAGTGAGAAAGCAAAATTGCGCTGCGGCGTGTAATATGTGTAATTTTCAGCCTGTGGTGTTCAAACTCCCCTGGGGAGGGGAGTGAGGAGACTTGGGGGGTGGAATTAAGGGGATCAGCAGGAGGTGGTGGCAGCTCTCTGCGGCGTGGTCTGGGAGAGCTCCTCCCTGCCCAGTCCTTGGATTGTGGGGGCTGTTTTTTGGTGGATGAGAGGGCATGGACATGCCCTGGCTACATGCACTGGGACCCAGAAACTAACCCTACCCCCAACCCCTTTTCTCCCCCTAATATGTCTCCCTAATTCACCATGCTGTGTTTTACTGTAGTGGCATTTGAGCCTTTTTTTTTCCTGCAGTCACTTAATTCTCCTTCCCCAACTCCAGTGTGCATATCCTCATCTAAACAGTTCTTTATGGTTAATTTAAATTAAAATTGAAAAGAAGAGGCTTGTGCCTGTTCATCTGGCAGAACCTGAGTGTTACAAAGTATAATATTCCTCTTGACTGGTCCCTGTGTTGCCTGTGTCATCCTTTCCAAGTGGCTCAGCAGCACAACAAACACCAACCCAACATTTATGGAGTCATTTTGGAGAGGGTGATACATGAGGTTTTCCTAAAAGCCTGTGTGAAACAATGTAAAAGAAGCTTGTTCAGCTCCTGGAGGGAAAATAATCTGGCTTTTGCCAGAGGTTGCCTAAAGCATCCTTATGATTACTTTGTTTTTCTGTTTTCTAATGCACACCATTCTCTATGTGAATTTCTGTAATTTTTCCTCTGGTCACTATTATGTTTGACTTTCCTCTGTTTTCCCCAGGCAATCCTGTCAATCTTCAATTCAGTCATCTTGGTCTCAGGGTATAGTCTAGTCTCTAAGCTTTTATTCAAAGCTTAAAGTAAATTTATTTATTAAGATTAACCCCTCAGTGTCAGTGTATCCTTAGTAGCAGCCTTGCTTTATTTTTGTCTCTAAACTGAGTTCATATTTATCGGAAAGGGTTTATAAGCTTTTAAAATTTTGAACATGAAGAGGGAAAAATCAGTGAGTAGATAAAGTCTGTAATTCTACATCCAGAGCAGATTCTTGCATATCGCCTGGTTTTTCCAGGCTCTGAAAGTAGCTGATGACCAGATCCATCTGCCTCAGTGAAATATAAGTGTATTGATCTGCCTAAGTGAAATACATTGGGATTGCTGAAGTGCGTATCTGGCTTTGACAAGGAGATGGGTGAACCAATTGAGCAGCAAAACATTTTTTTAACATTGAGGAACTATCTTGTCTACAAAGAATAAAGTAATTTGTAGTAACAAATGGAAAATACTTTTCTTGCTGGAGATTACCCCATTTGTTTTCATATTCCATGACATGTTGTGCTCATTATGCTGCAGGAAGCAAATCCAAAGTTCTATAAGGAACAGTTCATGCTGGTAAAATAGGGAATTGAAGTGGGGGCTGCAGAGTTGCTGTGAATTCCTGGGAAGGGGTTGGGTGGAGAACTGCATTAGTGGGAATTGCTGTTGCCTGTGTAACTGCTGGACAGCCATGAGGACAATGCTGAGGTGTTGTCCCAATACTGCAAAATGCTTTTTGTGTGTTTGGAAGTAATTTTTAAATAAATGACAGTGTTAAAGCAGGTGAAAAATTGACTTCATTTGTAGCTCAGGACTTGTGTTCAGCACAGGATGTGCTGCCGGTTTAGAGGGTGTTCTGGGTTCTTCTCTCCTTGCTTGAGGGTTTAAGGTGGTTTTGTGTGTGTTTTGCTTAGTCTGTGGACACCACTGATCTCTCTGAAGGGCTGATAGGTAATCTTGTTCCACTTTGAAATACGCATCACGGCATGGTTTTGTTTGGAGGGAAGAAGGTGCAGTTTGAAATTCTGTTTGCTGTTGGTGAGCGGTGGTTGCTGAGGTAGTTTTTGAGAGTTGAGGACAAGGTGTGAAATGCCCTCAATGTGGCTAAAAAGGAAGGGAAAGTATAAACTTGCCACAACCAAAACATGTAGCCAGTTTTGCAGGAGTGACACATGGTTGGGAAGACTTGGTTAGTAGTGGGAGGGTTTTGATGGTCTGAGATTTTTTCCAAATTTGACATATACGTAAGTACAGTAATTGGTTGAAGATGTAGGTGAATGGGCCTTGTATCAGGATTGCTGTGGGTCTGTAACCTGTTTGAGGTGGTCTTCTCAGCAGCTTTGAGCTCACAGGCTTCAAAGGCTCCTGTCAGAAACGCATCAGCAGGTTTATGCATTTCCTAACCTGTTGGTGATGTAATTTAACAGGAGCAGTTGTCTGTTCCAGCCTTTTTCCCTGCTGTTGTGCTACACCAGCATCCATCTGCTGCTGCCCATCTCCTGCTCTAGGTTTGGAGACAAAGGTTGAGCTTTTTCCCTAAAGCCCTGAATGTTCTGGTGTAGTACATAACTTAAATTTATGAAGGTCACCGAACCCTATTTACTGTGTTTTCTGGGAGGCTGACAGGATACAAAAGATTGGTTTGTACCCTTCTGTCTGAAGGATGAGGCAGTAATACAAGAGCTCAGTTATTTGTGTGCTGAAGGGGCCGTGCTTCTCCAGTGATGTGACAGATTCACTAATGATACCTGATGGAAGTATTGCAAAGGAGTAATTATAAAAAACCCAACTCCCTTCTGTTATGCAATGTTTTTAAGAAGGAAATACTTTCTTTTTATAATTTAAAGAATGCAAGTTCCCATGTGACAAAATATTGAACTCAGGTGACTAGTGAGTAGGTGTAAATTGAATGGAAACTACTTCAAAATACAGTGAAATAGTTTCTTGTCTACTGTAGAGACTTTGAATTTTGGTAATAGGCTTTGTATTTCAATACTTTATATTGATTTTCAAACAATTCCAGAATATTGTCACTGTCTTGTTCAGGAGATGAGGAGGGATGGTTGTTAGTCAGCTCTGCTTAAAACCACTGTGCCAGAAGGAGTTCTTCCCTGTGATGATGGTGAGGCCCTGGCACAGAGTGCCCAGAGAAGCTGTGGCTGCCCCATCCCTGGTAGCATTCAAGGCCAGGTTGAATGGGGCTTGGAGCAACCTGGGAGGGTGGAAGGTGTCCCTGCCCATGGCAGGGGGTGAAACAAGATGAACTTTAAGGTTTCTTTCTAAGACAAACCATTCTGGGATTCTGTGATGTGATAGCACAAAATGGTATTTTCCATCAAGGTGGTTGTATTTAAATCAACCCAACTCTTCCAACTGCTTGCTTTTTCTGAAACATCTATAGCAGTGAAACACAATTCCTGTTGTGAGATCCTGCTTTAGAAATTTTTCTTATTTATTCTTTTAAAGGAAAAGTCATCAACAAGGACTTGCGCCACTACCTGAGCCTTCAGTTCCAGAAGGGCTCGATAGACCACAAACTCCAGCAGGTGATCAGAGACAATCTCTATTTGAGAACCATCCCTTGTAAGTATGTAAAGATCAGCCTCATTTCATCTGTTCCTGCTATCTCCCACATCGTTTATGAGCTTGAAATGCCTTCTCTCTTAATCTGATTTAGAGTTTTACCTTGCAGCGGAGACTTCTGGCTTTGCTACAGTAGTTTCACATCTGAAGTTGCCATGAATTGGTGCAGCCAGTATGGACAGAAAACCAGCAAAAACTTGAGAACTCAAAGTTCAGAGTGTTTCAGTAATATCTGTGTGTTGCTCTTCACAAGTTTGTCAGTAGTTGTTAGAATGACCCCAGCCACCACAAGAAATAAATCTTTCTCAGCATGATCAAGCAGTGCAAAAGCATCCTGGTTTTTGTCTATGTGTTGGGGTTTTTTTCTTCACAAAGAGCAAACTGAGACCTTGAGCGTCAAGTGCATTTGGCAGAGCAGGGCAGCTGGAAGGAGGGTGGGAGGAGGGGTTGGGTGCAGAATGGGTGGCAGTGGCAGAATGTACAGGCAAACTGTTTGCTCATCCTGAGAAGACTGATTAAAAAGGCTCATCATTGACTGTTTAAATATTCATTGCACTAGAAACTTACTTTGTCAAGTAACGTTTTTGTATCTACAGGAATTCTGCTCTCTTCTCTCTGAGCACACTTGAGAGTTTGTGGCTTTCTTAAACTGCATTTCACTATTACTAGCTTTTATTTACTAGCACTTGTTCATGCTGCCTGAAAAAAATGATACATGCCTTCAAAAAGGCTATTAGGTTGTAGGCAGTAATGAATAGTAATGAATCAGTCCAGTCCTTTCAGGAGAGCTTTAATTAAGCTGTTGTAACTATGGGAGGCCTATTTTCATAGACAAAACACTTTGAGAACCTCTGCATTAACACAGCAATTTACTGATAAAGTTTACGTACAGCCAGGGGTTGGAGTGTGGCTGAATTACACTCTGAATTGGAGGTTAAAAGATAAATTTTGTGCTGAGTTATGGATTTGGTGGCCCAAAAATCAAATGTGCTTAGTCATTATGACCTCATTGCAAATTAGAGAGTTGGTGCTGGTAGAAATAGGGAAAGATGCAGCACTCTTACAGCTGTGTTAAAATAAAATATCACAGCTGTCCCCAGAATCCCCGACTGGAATTGCATAGCCCACGTGTTGTCAGCTGCCACAAAAGTTGTTTTTGGTTCCCTAACCATAAGAAAGAATTCTCTCTTAATTGCCACCTCACCCAGCTTCTTCTCTCCTCCTCCCCCAATACCAGAACTGTCGTTCCAATGTAATTTACTGGCTCACTTTTTATACGTTATTGTTCACATTGCTCACATGCTCACCAGTTGTTTTAACTCTTACTGGAGTGACATTATCTTTGTATAAAGATTTGAAAATACATTGGTTTTTACTGAACTGTACAGCAGGCAGCATTTGGTAACAGGCAGCACTTAAGTATCTTACAAGAGTGTTTTCTCTGTCTTTGCAGGCACTACAAGGGCTCCCAGAGATGGGGAGGTCCCTGGGGTAGACTATAATTTCATTCCTGTTGAGCAGTTTAAAGCGCTGGAAGAAAGTGGAGCCTTACTAGAAAGTGGAACATATGATGGTATGTCAGTGATGTTTGATGGAATGGGAATAAGGACCCAGTACTTGTGTCCAGGATCTTAGTCCAAGTGTAGCTCCTTGTGGTACCTGCAAGTACCAGTTTTCCTGCTCACTTGATGGTCATGGCAGTAGTAGAGAGACAACAGTTAGTCTATTTTTGGGTTACTGTGAAGAGGAGAAGCAATCTTGTTGTGAAGCTTTCTGTTAAACCACAGATTGTCCTTTCAACCACTCTTAATCCCACCAGATTATTTTCGCCGTTACATTTCTGGGAAGCGTTCTGAAGAGGTTTGTCTGTGCCTGGTACAAATTTAAGAGAATTTAGTCAATTTTGTGTAAACCTCAGAACACAGAGCCATGTTCTCCTCTCAGGTGTGTATCAAAAGGACAGAAGGCAAGAGAAATTCTGACCCAGCAGGGAAACAAAAGCATTTTTCAGTGAAAAGTTGAACAGCACTAGACCAGATTGTCCAAATCTGTAGGAAAGTTGGGTTTGTTAAATGTGGTGAGGAAAAACATTGTAATGAAGATGGTGAAAAAAGAAAAGAAGGTGTCAAAAGTAGACAATCCTGTGAAAAGCTCTGTGCCTCTTGTTTTCCATATTCCACACTCTTTGTCCCATCTGTGGAAATTTCCCAAACAAATTTAGGTTAAACTAGTACTTTTTTTTTTTAATTCCTGAGCTGCACTTTATCTGGCTGTCCCCTCTCTGAGCCTTGCCCATGCTTGATATTTGCAGAAGGGTTTTCTTTCTTTATTTACATGATCAAAGCTATATCTAGGCACCAAAAGGTACCCCAGCAGGAATTCTGGGAAGCTTCCTTGCTTTGTGCTCAATTCCCTAATAAAAATCATATGAGCGGTCAGGAGAGAGGTCAATTGCTGAAATTCTTTTCAGGAAAACAGCAGATGATTCCTTTGTGCTTTAGATTAAAATATTGAAGGAAAAATCTATTCCTTTTTCTGAAGTAAAAATAATTTTTGGATGAAGCCATATCAACATCTTTGTTTTGCGAGTGTATTGTCAGTAGAAATTGCAAGTGCTAAAAATCAATTACTTGTTAACTGGTTTTATGGAAAGAAATACTTCATTTCTGCACAGAATGAACTTGCTTTTTGACTTCAGTATTTCTGTTGCTCCAAATCCATCTTTTTCTTTAGAAAACTTAGAGCAGGATAAAAGTTTTCAGTTAACCTCTTCTTTTCCAACAACTAGTGCTACATTGGCAAGAAGTCGGTGTATGAATAAATAGGCTTTGACTGTTGATTAGGTTTTGGTAGTGCTGATGTCTTTGAGGCTTTAAATTTTCTCCAAAATATGTTTGCATGGGCACTAAACTGATAACAGCCAGTGCCTTCAGCAGTATCAGTGCTTCAGTGATCTGATTTCTGTCTCATTTTCAGGTAACTTTTATGGTACTCCAAAGCCTCCAGCAGAACCCAGCCCCTTTCAACCCGATCCAGTGGATCAAGTTCTTTTTGACAATGATTTTGATACTGAATCACAGAGGAAAAGAACCACCTCCGTCAGCAAAATGCAAAGAATGGAAAGTTCTCTCCCTGAAGAGGAGGAAGAGGAGGAAAAGGAAGCATTTAATGGCAGCGGAGGGATAGGTTGGTTGACAAGAGGAGAAATTCCGTGGAGTATTGTATGAATGGATAAGGACTGTACAAATAACATTCATGCTTCTTTAGTTTTGGTGAAGTATGAAGGCAGTTTCGGTTCAGGCTGGTGATTCTACTTGATTTTGAGATGACCTTTTAAAAAGAGCCAGCTGTTCTCCCAGCCAGATGTGCAGTTGCATCATAAAATGCACTGCTTGGTCAAGAACATGCAGTGCTGGATATGGGCCAGTTACATGAGCGGGAAGGAAAAACTTGTCCACTCTTGAAATAACAGAATCCTTCACAGAGTAGAATTCATACCCTGCAAATGTTACTGTTGAATTTTGAGGCAATTACTGAATTTGTACACAGGAGATTTTAGGGAAGTGGTTGGTTGAAGGGGAAATGTTGGCTCATACTGTAAAATTTTCAGATGATTTTGCATAGGGGAACTATCACACAACCTGAAACCACCCGAGGGGGATCTTATGGAGAGAAATAAAGCCAAGCATGTTGAGGCTGGAGCAGTGTCCAGCAGGACCTTTCTGGGATTGGCAGGATGCCCTTTTCCTTTTGCTCTCCTGGTTACTCATCTGGAGGGGGGAGAATTGATGGTGGAGAGGAGCTGTCACATTGCATTTGTAGCTCATCCTCTGTGGGACTGTTTAGGACAGAATTACACTGACCAGACTGACCTAATCTTGTCATCTTCAGGGCTGGCAACACCACAGAGGGGCCAGTGGTCAGGCTGGTGGTTGGGTGAAAGTCATGGACATCCTCATGTCACAGAGGGTATCAAGCATAACCTCGGTTCTAAAGGGTAGAGGCTTCTATTTAAAGTTTCCTGCAGGAATTTTTGGGATCTTTTTTCTAGTTGTGGCTTGTAGGAAGGTGTTGTTTATTTTACTGGCAGTTTGAGTCTTCTCCACATTTCCTTCTGATTCTTTGAGGAATATTAGTAGGATTTTTGGGTTGTTCTATGGCATTACAAACACTATTCTCCCTGTAGAAATGGCCAGAGAGCGTAGTCAACTTGGATTTCTGCCAGTGTTGATTTTTCAGAGTAGGCTCAGACACATAATACAAGGTTAATTTTGTTTGGCAGGGGAAGAGCAGAGTTCAGTGTTTTCATGTCAGCTTTTCAAAGTTCACAGCTGAAAAAAAAAGGGAAAAAATGCACATCACATACAGGGACGTGTTTGACATGCACTCGTAGCCAGATTAAGAGGGTGGTTCTTTGTGAGAAACAACGTAAGCATCTGACAAACACTTTCCCTGAACAACTGCAGAAAACAAAGAAAAACATTCAGATTCTCCTGACTGGATGAAACCTGTTCCCAGCTACAACCAGACAAGCAGCAACATGGACTTCAGAAATTATTTGTCAAGGGATGAGACCCTGGAACCACTACCCAAGAACTGGGAAATGGCCTACACGGACACTGGCATGATCTACTTCATTGAGTGAGTAACTCGCTCCTTAGAGGAGAGAAATGCTGGTGGCTGCAGTCTGGAAAGCTGCTCTTTCACCTCTCTTCTTCTCTCGCTGCTTCTATTTCTTTATGAAATTTACTGTACTCCTACTGTTACATTCCTTACTCATAGTCCTCAATGTTGCACACTCGGTACAATTGCCATTGTGCAGGAAAACCTTATGGTTCCACCTGCAAAGTCAGTTTGTTTCTTCTGAGTTTTGTATCTCACAAATACAAAGCTGGCTGAGTATTACTAAGCGGAGTGTAACATGGAAACCTTCTCTATGTCAAATTTCTCTGAAATTTGAGACCTTGTTTAGGTTTTATTCTCTGCTTGTGTTCCTTGTCTGGGAATGGATGTTTCAAAATACAAGTAGCCCACATAAAAGCCCAGGATAGGAAAGTAGCTCATGTGTGCACATGTAAAACTGCCTCATTTATGAGTTCTAAGGCAAAAATGAAACAGAAACCTTCCTGAGAGTTAAGCATATGAGGAGGCTAAAAATATTTTTTTCCTATCAGGTAGAAACAGCTGCTGTTCCCATATGAGCTTTCTGGGTCTGGGGAGAGGACCTGTGCCTCTAACACTTCCCATGTGCCCTGGAGAGTCTCCAGTGTGCCTTTTCTTTTTAGTATTTTATGATGTGACTGAGACACAAATAAAGGTTGTATTATCTGAAGTCTTCAGTTCCCTGCAATGATAAATACTTGAAGGCAAGTTTCTTCAGTGTGAGGGAGTTCTCTTACTGGCATTTGTTCTGCTCCACAGTCACAACACCAAGACAACCACATGGCTTGATCCCCGGCTCTGTAAGAAGGCCAAAGCTCCGGAAGATTGTGAAGATGGAGGTGAGATGTTCAGAATGCGTTTGTCACCTGTCACTGATAAATGTATGAGTTTATCCCAGCTGGATACAATCCATTACTTCTGTGGTGGAAGCTTCTCCCTGGTACATGTGACTCTGGAGCTGGCAGTGTAATGCTGAGCATTCCCTGTTTGGTGGCAATAGGAATTTATGTAAGAGTGGGAAAGTCCATGGTGTATTTTCCCTGGAGTAGTATAATCTGGCTGAATGGAAGGTTTATCTGCATTCCTGAGCAGAATATGAGATGTTTTGTTCCGGTAAGTGTCATTCTTAAGGAGAAAGCTGCACGTGAGTGATGATCTCACTGGAAACTGTTGTATAGGGGGATATGGCAGGTGGAGAAGGTCCATAAGTAGCAGAATATAGGAATAACAAAGAATGGCAAAATACATATTGCTAATGATAACTGTTGCATGTGATATAGTATTTGAATGCAGAAGCTAAGGGAACAATCTGACTGATTTAAATTCCTTCAAGACTTCCAGGTCAGTAGCCTCCAGGCAATTCCTGCAACCATTTCCTACACAGTTGGGCAATTTAGTCTGTTAGAAAAGAGTATCAGGTAGGTCTGTCTTCAGCAAATGCCTGACACATTCCAAAAGCTGAAACAGGCTCGGAATGACCTGTCATCCTCCAAAATTGCCCAGCCTAACAGCCGTGTATCCATAATGGAGCCAGCTGGAGCAATGGCTGCGTACTGCTGCTTATTAAACGTACTTGCAGCTCTTTAAACAGAGATGCAGGATACCCAAATGAACAACACTTAAATTAATAGACCCACTGGGTCTTTAGTCAGACCCTGTGGAGCAATGCTGGTATTAGTAATTGGTAACATGCTGTCATATGCTAGGGAAATTCCTGTTATTGTCAAATTTAGGGCAGCCTCAAACAAGATTGCAGGGCAAAGTGATCCTTAAAATGTCTGGCTGACTGTATTCACTATTCTAATATTTAAATTTCGATGGTCAAGATAACTAGAACAATAAACTTGATAAGCTGACC
>VXAX01002913.1:0-20495 GCA_013399835.1 Leptocoma aspasia | reverse complement strand
GGTTTTCGGTCCTCACCTGAGCCGGGGCTGGTGTCCGACCCCCTCCGGCGCACACCGTGCCCCGTGCCGGCCGTGTGCGGGTGACACCAACCACCCGAATTAACCAATCTCGCGGCGTTTGTGGCATTTTTCGCCCCGTTGGGAGCCGCCGCGGTCGCTCCCAGGTCAGGAATTGGGATTTCAGCTCAGGCCCCGCGGAGGTGCCGGCCAGGTGAACACCTGCACGAGCCATTTTTGGCACCGAACCCCATGGGCGGCCGCGGGGAGGGGGGGGGGCTTACCGGCTATATAAGGGGCGGGAGCCGCGCTCCCCTCAGCGCCGTTCCCGCCACCCGTGAGGCCGAGCCCCGCCATGGCCGCCGCGCTCCGGCCCCTCCGCGCCCTCAGCCGCGCCGCGCTGGAGCCCCGCGCCCGCCGCCTGCACCTCAGCGCCGCCCGGTACGGCTGGGGCCCCGGGGGATGCCTGGGGATGGTTGGGAGGGAGGTGGGAGCAGCGCCCGCCGCGCTCCGCCCGGTCCCGGCGCGCTGAGGGCTGGCCAAGGGGAGGCCCGGCCCGGTTCGGTGCCCCCCGGGCCGGGGTCGCGGCCCGTTGGGCCCCTGCGGTTCCGAGGGCAGCGGGCCGGCCCCCAGCGGCCGCGCCGGGCGCTGCAGGCTGATGAAATCCCGCGGCCGCCTTGCGTGGGTGTGCGGGGCTGGCACGGGCAGGAGCGAGGGCCCCAGAGCGGGGCTGCCTCGGGCACGGGGGATGGAAACACCCCCGGGTATCTCCCGGAGTGAGGGACAGACCGCCCCAGAGCGGGGCTGCCCCGGGCACGGGGGATGGAAACACCCCCGGGGTGAAGGAGATGGAGACCCCCCGATCATCCCCACCAGAATGAAAGAGACCCAGACCCCCTGAGCATCGCACCCTGCTCCGAGCAGTGTTCTGTGCTCACTCTTTGCCCTCAGAGCCTCTGGTGCTTCTCCCTCTCCCTGGGAGCCCAAGGCAGCGGTCTCGGGGGAAGATCCCGGTGAGTTTTGGAGCAGCCCCCAGGGAATGGGCACGGTCCCAGGGATGCACAGAGCGGGATTTTGGGGTGTAGTACCAGGATCAATGACCCTAGTGGGTCCCTTGCAGCTCGGGATATTTTGATTCTGCCTCATTTGGTCCCAGCTTTGATGCTGGAACCGAGCCTAAAACGTGCTGCTGGACGTGACAGAGCACAGAGGTGCCAAAGGTCCCGGCAGAGCACAAGGGACGGAGCCTTTTCCCCCTGGTTTTCCTCCTCTGTCCTGCCCGGGGCTGGCAGCTGGTGGCCCCAGGCTGTGGTGACACTTTCCCCGCTGCAGGGGGGACGCCGTGGTGATCTCGGGGAGGAAGCTGGCCCGGCAGATCCGGCAGGAAGCGCGGCACGAGGTGCAGCAGTGGGTGGCTGCGGGGAACAGGAGGCCCCACCTGAGCGTGGTGCTGGTGGGGGAGGACCCGGCCAGCCACTCCTACGTCCTCAATAAAACCAGAGCAGCGGCTGATGTGGGTGAGTGGGAGGTTTCCTTCCCAAAAAGAGCAGTTTGGTTGGGAACCCTTGATGCTGGGAGCTTTTTTGGGATGCACCCAGCTGTTGGTTTTTCAGCTTCACCCGGAATTTGGGTTCTCGTGGCCGCCCAGTTGTACCGGGCTGTGGTTAGATGTGATCTGTTGGATCCTTCAGGGCAGCTCAAGCTCTGTGATCAGGGTTTTTCAGCTTGGGGTTTTCCCAGAGCCATAAAAAGCACAGGAGGGGACTTTTGGCCTCCTTTTCCCATCTGCCTGGGACACAGCCCCCGTTCCAGCCTTGCTGCCCTCTGACTCCTTCCCATCCTGCAATCCAAGGTCCTGCTCAGGGTCGGGGCAATAAATGGTGTCATGTAACCTGGGTCCTGAACAGCTGAAGCTGCTTTTGGAGCTGGGATTCTTAGGCAAACATCCCTCTTTTACTCTGTCCAGAGGCCTCTAAGGCTGTGTGGTTTTATTTTCATGGTAGCAGCCTTTGCTTAGGTTTCTCCCTGCTCTGGGAGGGTCCCACCCACCCTTTCCCAGGCCACCAGCCCCATGGAATCATGGAATGGGAAACAGCACCTGGCAGGGAGCAAATCCCAAGACTTGTGAAGGTCCCTCCAGCCTGGGAGCTGCACAAACCCTTCCATCCTCAAGGTGCACCTCCCAGCTTTAGCCAGGCAGCGAAACAGGGCAGTTTAAATCCACAAAATCTGGGCAAATCACTCTTTTGTGCCTCACTGATGCCATGGATTTGGTGACTGCAGGGATCAGCAGCGAGACCATCCTCAGGCCGGCCTCCATCACCGAGGAGGAGCTGCTGGAGCTGATCAGCAAACTCAACAGTGATGCAGCCGTGGATGGGGTCCTGGTGCAGCTTCCCCTGCCTGGTGAGCAGCTCAGTTCCCTCTCCCGCATTCCCAGAAAGCTCCCAAGGGTTGCAGGATGGGGCAGCACGGGGGAGGATCCTGCCCTGATCCTCCCCCTCAGCACCAGCTGCCTGCCAGGGTCACGGAATCTATTCCTGTGTGGGAGTATCAGCTTCCCAAGCTGGGAGCTGGGTGTGAGTGGCTTTGGCCTCAGTGTGAGCAGGGCTGGGATTGCAGAGGGCTCCCAGTGCCCTGGGCTGGGAGCTGGCAGCCTGGAACTGGGAGTGCTGGGGAGCGTCAGGCCCCAAACTGTGAAGGGGCTCTGGGGGCAGAGCTCTGGCTCAGGGTCAGAGCTTCAGTTTGGGGTTGCAATTCCAGCTTGGGGCTTGAAATTCCAGCTCAGGGTTCAAGGTCAGANCAGGATGGGGCAGCACGGGGGAGGATCCTGCCCTGATCCTCCCCCTCAGCACCAGCTGCCTGCCAGGGTCACGGAATCTATTCCTGTGTGGGAGTATCAGCTTCCCAAGCTGGGAGCTGGGTGTGAGTGGCTTTGGCCTCAGTGTGAGCAGGGCTGGGATTGCAGAGGGCTCCCAGTGCCCTGGGCTGGGAGCTGGCAGCCTGGAACTGGGAGTGCTGGGGAGCGTCAGGCCCCAAACTGTGAAGGGGCTCTGGGGGCAGAGCTCTGGCTCAGGGTCAGAGCTTCAGTTTGGGGTTGCAATTCCAGCTTGGGGCTTGAAATTCCAGCTCAGGGTTCAAGGTCAGAGCTCAAGGCTCGGGGTCACAGTTCCAGCTCAAGGCTCGGGGTCACAGTTCCAGCTCAAGGCTTGGGGTCACAGTTCCAGCTCAAGGCTTGGGGTCAGAGCTCGGGGTCACAATTCCAGCTCAAGGCTTGGGGTCACAGTTGCAGCTCAGGCTCAGAGCTCCAGTTTGGGGTCAGAGCTCCATCCCAGGACTCGGGGTCACAGCTGCAGCTGAGGAGCACAGCCCAGGTGCTGGGCTGGTCCCTGAGAGCTGCCTGCCCTCTCCAGAGCACATCGACGAGCGCAGGGTCTGCAACGCCGTGAGCCCACACAAGGACGTGGACGGGTTCCACGTGATCAACGTGGGCCGAATGTGCCTGGACCAGGACTCCATGCTGCCTGCCACACCCTGGGGCGTCTGGGAGATCATCCAGAGAACAGGTGAGAGCTGCTCCTGCAGCATGTGGTCATTCCTGGGAATTCCTGCTCGGGTGAGAGCTGCTGCTGCAGCATTTGGCTGATCCCAGCTCCAGCTTCCTTTGGAGGGGGAGAGGAGGAACAGACCCTGAGCTCTGTGTGACAGGGACAGGACCCAGGGAACAGCTGGAGCTGGGCCAGGGCAGGCTCAGGCTGGATTTTGGGAAAGGTTCTGTCCCCAGAGGGTGCTGGGCACTGCCCAGGGAATGGGCACGGCCCCGAGGCTGCCGCAACTCCAGGTGGGTTTGGATTTTGGGGTGTCTGTGCAGGGCCAGGGGTGGGATCAGCGATCCCTGGGGGTCCCTCCCAGCTCAGGACAGTGTGTGAGTGTGTGATCTGTCCCCTGCAGGAATCCCAACGCTGGGCAGGAACGTGGTGGTGGCGGGCAGGTCCAAGAACGTGGGGATGCCCATCGCCATGCTGCTCCACACCGACGGCAGCCACGAGCGCCCCGGAGGTAGGAGAGGGGTGGCCTCGGGGAAGGACCTCACAACTCTCCTCTTTAGCCTCCTAAAGCACTCCCAGCAGTTCCCTGGTCAGGGATCTGGCCCAGGGTGAAATAATCCTCAACACAATCTTGGAATCACAGAATGGTTCAGGCTGGGAGAGGTCTCCAAGGTGGTGAAATCCAGCCATCGCTCAGCCATGGCACCACCAAGCCATGGCCTCAGGTGCCACATCCACATGTGGTTTGAACACTTCCAGGGGTGGGGCCTCCCCCTTTCCCTGGGCAGCCTCTTCCAATATTTTACAAGCTTTCCATGATGAATTTTTTCCTGATATCCAGCCTAAACCTCCCCTGGCACAGTCTGAGGCTGTTTTGTCTCATCCTGTCCCTGTTCCCTGGCAGCCGAGCCTGACCCTGCCCTGGCTGCCCCCTCCTGTCATCCTGGAGCTGTGGAGAGCCAGAAGGTCCCCCCTGAACCTCCTTCAGCAACTCCTTGTCCTGTTCCACCCCAAATCCCTGCCTCTCCCTCCATAGGCTGATCCTGGGCTTCACCAGCCAGCCCTGATGTTCTGAGGAGCCCTGGGGTGGCCTTGAAGGTGAAGAGGCAGAGGACTGGCTGGGTTTGGGTGCTGGGTGTGAATCCCTGCCCCTTGTCCCCGCAGGTGACGCCACGGTGACGATCTCGCACCGCTACACGCCCAAGGAGCAGCTGAAGCAGCACACGATCCGTGCTGACATCGTGGTGGCAGCTGCAGGTCAGGGGGGCCTCAGCAGGGCTGGGGTGTTCCTGCTGGGAATCCCAGGCATGGAATGTCCTGGGACCTCTCTGGGAGGGGCTCAGGGCTGAGGGTGGGGGGCTCTTGCAGCTGAGACCTCCTGTGGTTGAGGCAAAAAGCTGCGGGTTTGGTGTTCCCAGTTTGGTGTTCTGCCTTTGGAATGGGAAACAGCACCTGGCAGGGAGCACCTGATCACACCCTAAACAGCCATGGAGAGTTGCGGAATTGGGGTGAGGTCGGAGGGAACCCACCAGGATCATGGATCCTGGCCCTGCACAGAGACCCCAAAATCCCACCCTGGGCATCCCTGGGAGCCCTGCACACACACCCCAAAATCCAAACACTCCTGGAGCTGTGGCAGCCTTGGCTGTGCCCATTCCCTGGGCAGTGCCCAGCACCCTCTGGGGACAGAACCTTTCCCAAAATCCAGCCTGAGCCTGCCCTGGCCCAGCTGGAAATGGGGTATGGAGGGAAAGTGCTGGAAAGCAGAGGAGGGGTGGGAGTGACCCAGGGAAGTGTGGGGCAGAGCAGTGGCAGGCTCCAGTGATGGAGGTAAAGCCAGGCTGGGAGTGGATCCCCTCGGTATCTGGCAGAACCAGACACTCACCCCACCCTAAAAGGCTGGCTTAGCCCCAGGAAGTTTCTCCCAGCCCTCCCTGGCACAGCCAGGGCCATGCCCAGCTGGGCTGGGGTGGGTTTGGGCACTGCCCCAGCTCCTCCTGCCTCAGTGTGGGTGGGAAATGTGCAGCAAAAAGAGCTGAAATAATTGCAGCTTTCCCCTTGCAGAGGGGATGTGGAGGATTCCTGTTCTGTGCTCAGAGATTATCAGGGAACACAGAATCACGGAATTCAGGCTGCAAGGACCTTAAAGATCATCCTGTTCCAACCCTCTGGACACTTCCCACTAGATCAGGTTGTCCCAAGCCTGGCCTTGGGACACTTCCAGGGATGAGGCAGCCACAGCTGTTGTGCCCAGGGGAAGATTCCTTCCATAAACCCAACCTGAATTTCCCCTCTTCCAGCTGAAATACCTGAGCTGGTTGTGCCACTGTGGAGAGATTTGCATTTCTTATGATGGTTTAGGTTGGGGGAAAAACCCCTAAGGCTCCTGAATCCCATTTTTTGGGGGAGGCAGGAAAGCCCAGGAGGGTGGGACCATCCTGGGAATGTTGGGCTGAGTGGGATCAGGGGGATGCTGAGCACCTCTGAGGCTGTGGCTGTGTTTTCCAGGCATCCCCAACCTGATCACAGCCGACATGATCAAGGAAGGAGCGGCGGTGATCGACGTGGGGATCACCAGGGTGCAGGATCCCGTCACGGCCAAGCCCAGGCTGGTCGGGGACGTGGACTTTGAAGGTGAGGAAAGGCTCAGGATCAGCTTTTTTGGGCACTGAGGAGGGGGGACAAAGCCTGGTTCGTGTCACTGAGCTCAGGGTGCATCCGTGTCCCGGCATATTCCGTGGGGATGTCCACTTCTGCTCCAACCCTGGGCTTGGATTTGACACTTCTGTGCTAGAAATCAGCTTTTAGGCCTGGCTTTTAGTGCTTTTAGGCCTTGGTGCTTCCTGGCCCAGCTTTTTGGTGCTTTTGGGCCTGTTTTTTTGGCGCTTGCAGATCTTTGTGCTTTTAGGCCCAGCTTTCTGGGACTCCCAGGCCTGACTTTCTGGGGCTTTGAGGCCTGGCATTTTGGCACTTTTAGGCCTTGCTTTTTTTGCTTTTGGGCCTGGGTTTTTGCTGTTTTGGACCTTTGTGCCTCTGGGACTGGCTTGGCGCTTTTCCCTACCTTGGCCTTGGCAGTTAAGCTCCTTTCGCACCCAGGCTGGGCCGTGCCCCCTCTGGCCAACAGGGAAAAACCACCTGGCCCCCATTCCTAAAGTGTTAATCCTGACAGAACCTGCATGGCTTTAGGCTGGGAAGCCTCGCCTGGCCCTTAAGCTGAGCTTTTCCCCTCAGGGGTGAGGAAGAAGGCGAGTTACATCACGCCGGTGCCCGGCGGCGTGGGGCCCATGACCGTGGCCATGCTGATGAAGAACACCATCATTGCTGCCAAGAAACTGCTGAAACCCAAAGAGCTCGAGGCTCTGCCTGCCTAACCAGGGCCCCCCAGAGCCGGGCTTAATGAGGGGTGCCTTGGAGCTGGGCCTAGCAAGGGCCCCTCAGAGCCAGGCTTAATGAGGGGCCCCTCGGAGCCAGGCCTAGTGAGGGTTCCTCAGAGCTGGGCCTAGCGAGGAGGGCTCCTCAGAGCCAGGCCTAGCAAGAGGCTCCTCAGAGCCAGGCCTAACCAGGACCTCTCTGGCCCACAACATTCCAGACAGACTCCCAAACAGGCCGATAGAAAATGCAATATTTTTATTTATTGTCTCGCACGTGGGGCTTTTCCCCACTTGGAGGTCACAGGTATTTATTGGAAGCGTGGCTGAGCTGGGAATATCCACACTCCTGCTTTGTGTTTGAGCTGGGATTACCCAAACTCCTCCTGGTTTGTGTTTGGGCTGGGATTATCCACACTCCTCCTGCTTTGTGTTTGAGCTGGGATTATCCACGCTGCTCCTGCAGGAGCTGCTCAGGATCCTGGCAGTTCCAGCAATCCCATGGGATGCACACCTCGATGGTTCTGTTCTCCAGATCCTGGCACTGGGTGGGTGCTTAGTTTAAGCTCTTCTGTAGAGTAATTACTTGAAAAAAAAAAAAATTAAAGCCATATTTGTGTCCTGGGCCTGTGCAGGCCCTGGGCTGGTGTAGCATGTTCTAGAGTGCAGCTAGGCTGGGCTTTTTTGCTCTTTGGATGGTGAATTTTTTAAAAGCCTTTTTTTCTAACCAAAGAACATCTTGGGGGTGGGGGGAGCTTTCCTGCACTGTGTTGTAAAGTGTGAGTGTTCAGTGAGTAGTGCAGGCTGGCTAAATAAAGTGTGAGAAGACCAAAAAAAAAAAAAATCCTTTTTGTGCCCTGGAATTATTACTGAGTGGTTATTTCACTTCTGGAAAGGAGCAGGGTAGGGTCTGGCTCCCACCCAGAGAGACAAAACTGCTCCACCTGGGCTGAAAAGTGGGAAAATCTCCTTTCCTGCCTGCACAAATCCTGTCCAGCTTCTTGAGTGTTTCCTGACTAAATCCAGAGGATGAAGGAATTTGTTTTCAGGCTCTGATTGTCTCTGATGAGCCTCAGGAAAAGCTTCCCTTGCAGGGTTATCCAGGTGAGTCTTGGGCTCTCCTCTTCCTGGAGTGACTGACCCCACCTTTCTCAGAGCAGGGAAGGTTTGTTGTGATGCCAGACACGGTGATCCAGAGGTTTTATTTTGATTTTTAGGGTTCCAAAAGGCTGGAGGTGCCACTGGTGCTGCAGCCCCAGTGCTGACCCCCTCCTGCCAAAACCCCATGGGGAGGGAAATGTGGGATTCCTGGACGTGTCCCAGAAACACACGGAGAGCTGAGACTTGTGGAAATGAGGTTTTTATTAGGTTGTGTCACCGAGAAATACAAAATGGTTCAAGTGGTGCCGAGCTGAGACTGCTGCGCTTTGTACAAAAAACCCCAAAAACCTCGTGGGGAAACTCACCAAAAAAGGGACAAACTGAGCCCAAAGCAGCCAGAAGCAGCTTCAGCTCTGCCCTAGGGACCAGCTCCCAGAGCCCACAAGCCTGGGCAGCAGAGAAAGCAAATTAAACCTCAGTTAAAATCTTAAATTAAACCTTGATTAAAATCTTAAAGCCTACCTGGACCACGCTGCAGCTAGCACAGGGTGGGTGCAAAAAGCTACAAAAGGAGCCACGGTGCCCTCGAGTTCTGGGAGCTCCTGGCAAGGTTTAAATACTGCCAGGGCAGGGCTGGGGCACTGCCACGTGTCCCCAGGAGCTGTGCCTGAACCAGAACGAAAATCTGCTATAAACAGGAAATGGCCTTCAAGTCTTTGTCAGATTTGGGTATTTACAGGGGCCTGTCCAAAGCCAAGGCTCAGACCAGTTTGCTGTGTTGAACTGGTGTCCCAGTAGCAGTGTTGAACTGGTTTGCTGTGTTGAACTGGTGTCCCAGAAGAACCCCAGTGCTGCTGGTGTGAGTGTCAGGTTGGTTCTGCTCACAGGAAGGGCCTGGGGGCTCTGGGAGAGGAAAGAACTAAAGGATTCATCCAGGACAAATGAGAAAAAAATTGATTCTAGGGGTGCTTGGGACCAGTGTTCCTAAACCACAGCTGGGCCTGGGCTGTGGGTGGAAAAAAATCCTTTAAAGCCTCAGCACTGCTGGAGAAAAGGTGGAGGGAGCCTGGCAGAGCCAGCCCCAGCTCAGAGCCTGCCCGGATTCCTACCCGCTCCTTTCCCAGGTGGGAAGAGCCCCTTGGGGACCCCAAAATGCTGCTGGACACTGGGAGGAGCTGCTGGGTGTAACTGGGAGCACTGGGGGACAGGGGCTGCTCTCCCCTCCTGGTCCCGGTGCTGGGAACAGCCAGGAGCCAGGGGAGTGGAGCCCCTGGCAGCAGAGCCAGAGGGAATCCCAGGATTCCCCCAGCCAGGGGATTCCTCCAGGGAGAATCCTTGGATTCCCCCAGCCCCAGGGGATTCCTCCTGGGAGAGAAGGGCTGGAGGAGGGACGGGGCTGTCCCCAGGCCTGGCAGAGGTAACGGGTGAGGATGCTGCAGCCACTGTTCCCATTTCCCTGCGGAAACCAGCCTGGATTCCATCAGAAACCCTTCCTGACTCCCTCAGGAACCATTCCTGACCCTGCAGGAGCCAAGGCCCCGTTCCCTACCTGGTTGTTGCCCTCAAGTGGCAAAACCTTCACCCTGAGCTGCTCCTCCTTCCCTTCCCTCCCCGAGCACCGACTCCTCTCCATTCTGCCGTGCCTCTTCCTCCTCATCCCAGGAGCCTCCTCCTCTTCATCCCCATCCTGCTGTGCATCCTCCTCTTCCTCGTCCTCTTCCTCATCCCCATCCCAGCTGGCTTCTCCTCCCCATCCCAGGTGCTTCCTCCTCTTCATCCCAGCTGCCTCCTCTTCATCCTCATCCTGCTATGTCTCCTCATCCCCATCCCAGGTGCTTCCACCTTTTCCTGGGCCAGAATCACCAATCCCATCTTTCCCTGGGCCAGAATCACCAATCCCACCTTTTCCTGGGCCAGAATCACCAATTCCATCTTTCCCTGGGCCAGAATCACCAATCCCACCTTTCCCTGGGCCAGAATCACCAATCCCACCTTTCCAGCCCCGTTTCGCCGCCCGCAGCGATGCCCAGCAGGAAAAGAGGGAATTCCAGAGCGTGTGACCCTAAAATCTACCGGGGCACGGGGCCAGCGGGGCCTCCTGCGCCCGGCAGAGAGACACCAGCCCAATTTCCTTTATATATATATATGAGTGCAGCCATATCGATATATATATATAAATTAAATTCTGGAGGAGGCGGGGCTATAGCGTGGTCTCACTGCCCATGTCCCGGGGAGCCTTTTCCGTGTCGGTGTCCTCGTAGTCCGACTCCATCTCGATCTTCACCTGGGGCACGGCACAGATGGGGTTTCGGGAGTAGTTAAAGGCGGGAGACGACGGGCACGAGATCTTCAGGTGAAGGGTGATACTGGGGGGCAGGAGGGGAGAGAGGGGTGAGCAGCCAGGGGTGCTGCCCCCACCCCAAACCCGCCCTGCCTGAAGATTTTGAGCTTTTAATATATTTTTCGTATGTTTTTCATATATTTTCCATATATTTTTCCTATATTTTTCATATAAGTTTAATATATTTTTCACGTTTTTTTCATATATTCATATATTCCTATATATTTCATGTATACATATATTCCGATATATTTCATATATTCATATATTCCTGTATATTTATTCCAGGCTACTGCCAAGAAATAAATGTAAATCTGACATTTTCCCAGCAATCTACAGAATTTGCAGAAGATACTCCCAAAATTTCAGGATTCAGAGTCTGAAAAATCCCCATGGCTGCCACTGAGCAGAGTTTTTATAGCTCCAAACCCTCTGGTGCAGCTCCAACCCCACAGCAGGGACAACAAAACCACCCCAAATCCGGAGGGATGCTGTCAAAATCTGCCTGGATATTTGGGAATTGCTCAGGGATGGTGGACCTGGGAGGATCCCAAACTTTTCCCCCCAGGGATGGGGCTGGGGATCCCGGTTACCTGCGATCCATGTCCGAACCGTTCGGGGAGGAGTCAGAACGCAAAGCTCCAGGTGGAGGCCCTCTTTCCTGGGGGGACACGGAGCTGAAACTCTCCCCAGGTGACCCCAAAAAATCCCCTGGTCCCCCACTCCCCACTGTGTCCTGGGGCAAAATCACCAATTCCACCTTTCAGGGCTAAAATCACCAGTTCCACCTTTCCTGGGCCAAAATCACCAATTCTGCCTTTTCAGGGCCAAAATCACCAAATCCAGCTTTCTGGGCAGTGGGAGGAGGAGGAAAACTCCTGAGAATTGCAGATTTTGGGGGTGATCAGTGAGAGGAAAAGCCCTGCCAGCCGTGGCAGCAGCAGTTGAGGAGTTAAACTGAGCTAAAACTCTCTGGGCTCGTGGTGCAGCCTGGAATGAACCCCGCCAAATTTATTCCGAGGATTTTTGGTGAATGTGGAGCCCAAGCTGCCCTTTCCCAGCCAGAAAACTCCAACACGAGAGGCTTTTGGGGGCTCCAAACCGTCCCAAACGCAGATGGTTTTCACAAACCCCCATCAGCACCAGCTGGGGGGTGACAAAACCCAGGAGCTTCCTGGATTTTTTTTTTTTTGAGATTTAAGGAAATCTTGGCGCTCTGCCCGGGCCTTGTGATGAGCGGTGCTCTGGTGGCTCTCCTGGTGGATTTTCCCTGCTCCTGGTGGTCCAGGAGGGCTCGGGGTGCGTGTCCAGCGGGGTTAGTGCCGAGCGGAGCCCACGGGGGGGTTAGGAAGAGGCTCCTGGGCTCGTTACTTACGGCTCAGGCAATGGGGGCCCCCGTTTTGGGGCTGCGCAGGCAGGGGCTCCATGGGGATCTTAATGACTGAGGGAGGTGGGAACTGGGGAGAAATGGAAATTCCTGGTGAAGGCAGCGCCTGGGCCCAAAGGGACCCAAAACCTCCAGGGGAGGAGGAGGAGGCTTTCCCTTCCCAAATCCCAGGGCAGGAGTTGCACAGAGGCTCTGAGCGATGGAGGCCGTGCCCTAAACCGAGGGATTTAGGCTCTTCTCCCTGAGGATTTCAGGGTTTTTTGGCTGTGATTTTCCAGCTTTAGGGACGTTCCGTGGAGCCTCCTGCCAGCCCCTGAGCCCCTCACTCAGCCAGG
Organism: Leptocoma aspasia; assembly: GCA_013399835.1. Lineage (NCBI taxonomy): Eukaryota > Metazoa > Chordata > Aves > Passeriformes > Nectariniidae > Leptocoma > Leptocoma aspasia. Next base: position 8,418 of record VXAX01002913.1, on the reverse strand, counting down.
TCTGTCCCTGCGCTGGAACAGCTCCAGGAATCCAAGACCTTCATCCCAAACCCGGAGGTTTCAGTGGGAATTTTCCCTCCCCACCATCCTCAGGAGCCCCCCGGTGACCCTGTGCTCACCTCCTCGTCGCTGCTGCTGTCACCTTTGTTGCCTTTTTTCTTCTTCTTCTTGTCGTCCTCCTTCTTCTTCTCCTTCTCGGGGATGATGTTGTCGATCCAGGCCAGGTCGTGTTGGGAGAAGACAAAGTCCAGGAGCCGCCTCACCAGGATCAGGGCCAGGATCTGACAGGGGAGAGGTCCAAGAGCATCTCAACCCAAGATCTGGTGGCCACCAAGCCAAAAATCCCTTAAATCCCTAAAAACCCTTTGGAGCGAGGATGAGATTACCCATGGATGGAGAAGATGATGGCGGCCATGGTGGAACCATGCCAACAATTCCATTAAATCCCAAAAAACCCCTTTGGAGCAAGGATGGGATTACCATGACAGGGAAGATGATGGCAGCCATGGTAGGACCATGCCAAAATATCCTTAAATCCCAAAAAAACTCCTTTGGGGCAAGGTTGGGATTTCCATGACAGGGAAAGATGATGGTGGCGACCACGCCAAGAATCCCAAAAAACCCTTCCAAGGTAGGATGGGATCACCATGACGGGGAAGATGATGGCAGCCACGGTGGATTTGAGGATCCAGAGCACGGCCAGGCAGACGATCTGCACCAGGGTGAAGAGGTGGATGCGGCGCAGCGGGACGTGCCGCAGGAACACATAGTCGGGCTGGTGCTTGGCCGGCATCAGGAAGAGCTTGCAGCGTTCCCAAAACTGCCAGAGGAGGAAGATCCATGTTAATCCTCAGCCCCACCCCACAGGCTGCCCAGGAAAAGCCTCTTTTATTCCCCCCAAATGGGGAATTTGCAGATTTTTGGTATTTCTCTGAGGGTCTTGGGTATCTGCTTTTTTTTTTTTTTTTTTTTTTTGGGGAGTAAATATCCTCCTTTTTGAGCCAGTGTGGGACAGTCTGTGGCCAGTGAGGAAAAGGACGAGGACAAGGACAATAAGGATGAGGAGGAGGATGACGAGGAGGAAGGGCACTCACCTGGATGCCGTTCAGCGACGCCACGCCCATGTAGAGGAAGACCCCGTAGAGCACTGGCATGGGAATGTACTGGGAACAGGGAAAAACCACAGCCCTGACCCCAGGGAAGGCAGCAGCTCCTCCCTGGGGACAGGGCCCAGCGCTGGAGGTGACGAGGAGGGGGCAGGATGCAGCCTTTTTATCCCCATGTCCCCAAATCTCTGCAGGGAGCGGGGAACGGGAATGTTTTACCTTCAGGATAGGAGCCAGGAAAACCGAAATCCCCGTCAGCACGAAGACGATGATGCCGGTCACCCTCTGCTCCCTGGAGTGGGGACAGGAGCAGGATCAGCCCCTGCTGGGTTCCCCACCCCGAGGAACCAAGGAGCAGGAGTGGGAATGGGATTGGCAATCCCTCCCTGGCCATGCTGTCCCCCCCAGCACAGGACAATCCCTCCCTGGCCCTGCTGTCCCGGGTGTCCCCAGGACAGGGATGTCCCCCCAGCTCCAGGACACTGCTCAGACCCACCTGGGCCTCCCCCAGGACCCACCTGACCCCCAGGAACTGGGGCTGCTCCCCCGGGGCGCTGGTCTCGGTCTCCATCTTGAGGCTGTCGATGTGGGCGATGGAGATGACGGTGGCGGCCACGTACCAGGGCAGCCCCATGAAGGAGCACACGGCCATCAGGATGCCCACCCAGAAGAGGTCCAGGTGGTACCCAGCTGCCTTCTGCAACACAGCACGGGGGGCTTTGGGGGGCTCTGCATTGTGGGGTGTCCCCCAGGCACCCCCTGAGGTTTCTGGCAGGGCCTTGGTGCGCCCCGAATGGCCTTGGGGCACCCGGTGTCACCGTGATGTGCCCCACGCTGATATGGGGCACACTCAATCACCCCATATCTCCCTGTATCGCCCCACATCCCCCTGTATCACCCCATATCAGCCTCCTGCACCCCCTTATCCACAGAACTTCACCCCCCAGGCCCTCCATCACCCCAAACCTGCAGCTGGCCGAGGCCAGGGGGCAAACCCCCAACCCCACCCCAAACCAGGGTGCTGTGGGGGATCCATGGGGTGCCCTGGGTGCTGTGTAGGGTCCCTCAGGGGTCTCACCCTTAGCTTGTGCTCCTTCCTGTTGACGATGACGGCCGTGATCTGCTGGTCCATGAAGATGAGGATGGTGACGAGCAGGGCGGGCAGGGCGCTGGCCAGGTACACCCACCACGGGTTCTTCCCAAAGGGGAACACGAACCAGCCCCGGTCCACGCGGGTGGGCTGGGGAGGACAACGGGGTCAGAACCTCGGGAACGGGGTCAGAACCTCGGGAACATGGCACGGATTGGGAAAACCCAAGGGTTGGCGTTTGGGGACAACCCCATCGCGGATCCATCCTAAATCCCGTGCCCCAAACCACCCCCAAATCTTCACTGGGATCCTCACTGGGATCCCCATTGGGATCTTTATTGGGATCTCCACGTCACCCCCTGGATGGGGGAGGAGAAATCCTCCCAGAATGGGGTTTTATGGATTTTTGGTTTTTTACCTTGAAGTCGGTAGGCACTTGGAGCTTTGGGGTGTTGAGTCCGAAAAGCACATCCAGCCCCACAAACATTAGTATGGACATAAAGATAGAGAAATCGCTAATGAGCTTACGGAGCTGCCGGCGAGAGGGAAAAAAGGGAGGGGAAACAGCAAAACGGAGGAAAAATGGCAAAAAAAGGGAGGAAAACAATAAAAAAGGACAGAGAGAAAAAAAAAAAAAGGAGAAAAAACAAAAGGATGAAAAAGAGGAATAAGGAAAAAAAAATAAGGAAAAACAACAAAATAAGAGAGGAAAGAAAGTCAGAAAATTAGAATATTGTTAGAAAAGACAAAGTAGCTTTTCAGAAGGTGCCTGGAGCTGCGATATTCCCAAAAAAACCTGGTGAGGAGCTGGAAAAAGACTTTGGGAGAGGAGAGGAGGCCGAACCTTGATGATACTGGGGATGTGGAGTTTGGGGGTGTCCAGTCCGAAACAGGCGTCCACTCCACAGAAGAGCAGGATGGAGAAGACATTGGAAAAATCAGCAATGAAAGCCCTGACCTGGAGGCAAGACAGGGAAACGGGGTTGGAAAGGGAATTAACGGGGTTGGAAAGGGAATTAATGGGGTTGGAATGGGAAATTAACGGGGTTGGAAAGGGAATTAACGGGGTTGGAAAGGGAATTAACGGGGTTGGAAAGGGCAATTAACGGGGTTGGAATGGGCAATTAATGGGGTTGGAGAGGGAATTAACGGGGTTGGAAAGGGGATTAACGGGGTTGGAAAGGGCAATTAATGGGGTGGGNTGAATGGGGGAGAAAAGGGAAGTAACGGGGTTGGAAAGGGAATTAACGGGGTTGGAAAGGGCAATTAATGGGGTGGGAAGGGAATTAATGGGGTTGGAAAGGGAATTAATGGGGTTGGAATGGGCAATTAGCGGGGTTGGAATGGGCAATTAACGAGCTCCTCTGGGCTTGCCCCAGCAGCTCCCCATCCTCCAGGTGGGGTCCCACCTGAGCGGGGCCAAGGGGCAGAATCCCCCCAGAGCTGGGGATCAGCCCAGGGCACCTTTGGGGTCGTGTCCAGCCTGTCACCCACCCCAAAATCCCTCTCCCAGCGCTCCTCTCCATCCCTCCGTCCCCATCCATGGGGCACCTCCAGCACCTGGAATGGTCAAACCCCATGAGATCCCCTGGAGCTTCTCCAGGTCCCTCTGGATGTCCCCATCCTTTGGGATTGTCCCTTGGTGTCACCTGCCCTTGACTCCTTCGTTTCCATCGTTAATGAACATTAATTAACTCTGGCCCTGACAGGGACCCCTGGGCACCACTGATGTCCCTCAGACTTTGGGCCGGTGACCACTTCCCTGTGGATGGGATCATCCCACCAATTCCTCATCTATCATCCCACCAATTCTTACCCATTAATTGTCCATTCATTGATTGTCCACCCTTTAATTGTCCACCCATTAACCCAACTCCACTTCAGAGAGGAGGGTGTCATCAAAAGCCTCACAGAACTCCAAAAATCAGGGCATAAAACCTCGGGGAGGATCCCAATTGTGACCAAAACCTCCCAAAAACAGGGATTTATTTTCCTGGAGTTCTTTGCCTCCACCAAAAACTCCCAGCAGCTCCCGTTTTCCCTCATTTTTGGGAAAGGGGCTGGCAGAACCTGGTTCTTTCCTTACCTTGGTGGGGAAATAGCGGCTGAATTTGAATTTTTTCAGGGTCAGGGTCATGGAGTAGGTGCCGAAGAAGAGGATGAAGGACATGAGGGCCAGGTCGGGCACAAATTTGCAGGATTTTCCCACTAAGCTGCCTCCGTATTTGAGACATTCCTTCTTACTCAGCTGGGTCCAGTCCAGAGCTGTGAGGTTGATAGCATTGGACTGGCGAGAGACCCCGAAAAAAGCAAAATTAGCAAAATTTGAAATTATTGTGGTGTGCAGGAAAAGGGGGAATTTCAGCCCAAGTGGAGCAAAATTGGCATTTTTAAGGTGCAGCATGGAAAGGAAATTTCCTGTCCAAACCCCCAAATTTGTATTCTAAGGGATCGCATTGTGCAAGAAAAGGGAAATTTCCTGCCCAAACCCCCAGATTTTATACTTTAAGGATTGCATTCTGCAAGAAAAGGGGGCTTTCACAACTGAATTGAGCAAAATCGGTGGTTTTAGCAACCGCAGCTTGCAAAAAAAAAGGAAATTTCTTGGTCAAACCCCCAAAAAGAGCAGTTTGAACCGTTTCAGCATGCAAGGAAAAGCGGATTTCCAGAGCTGCTGCCACTGGGATACCCAAAACCCCAGGAAAACCGCTCAGCTGATACAAATTTGGGGGGAAAACGTGGATTTGGTGCTGCTGAGCCCCTCTGGGAACCCAAACCAGCCCAAATTTGAGTTTCCCTCGCTCAGAGCTGGCCCATCCACCTCCCTGGCTGCTGCAATCCCTCAGCTCCGCCCTCCCGGATCCCAAATTTCCCGCTGGGACGAGCAGATCCCATTTCTTACCAGAGAAACGTTAGTGGTGTTCGGTGCCACTGGAGCTGAAGCATCGAACAAGGTCGCGTTGGCTGCGGGAAAGGAGTCGGTTATTGAGGTTTTGGGGCTAAATCCGAGCTTTTGGCCATTCACACCAGCTGGGCTTCACCTGCTGAGCCCGGCAGGGATCGGCATCCCGAGGTTTTGGGGGGAAATCCCCCTTTTCTAACCCCGCAGCGACTTCTCCCTGATTAATCCCACGCGCCGGGGAGGACGCAGCGGCTTCTCCCTCCGGGCTGCCGAGGGCCGGGGCCAGAGGGGATTTTTTAGGAGCTTCCCAGTTCCTAAAATTTCCAGGAGCTTCCCAGGGAAGCTGCCGGGAGTGGGGTGGACTTAAAACCACAGGGGGTGGAAGGCTGGGAAAGCAGCCTGGGGTGGTTTTTAGGGTTTTTTTGGTTGGTTTTTTTTGGTTTTTTTTGGAGAGGCGGCACCCAAATCACGCCGGATTTGCCTTTTTAAAATTACCATTCTTTTTTTTTTTTTTTTAAATAGTTTTGGGGTGTTTTGGTGTCATCAGTGCAAAATTCCGTCTTTTCGAGCCCCTGGCACCTTCTCCTCCTCGGCTCTTCAGGCGACGCAGCTCCGCAGCTCCGGGAGCACCCCAGGTTCTCTCGGGGTGCCCCTAAAAGAGGGAATTCGGGAATTCCGGGACCACTTTGCCGCCCCCCTCGTCCATCCTCTTCGCCAAGCGGGAATTTCGGGCGCTGCCTCCATCCCCGGCGCCGGGGATTAATGAAGGAGAAGCTGGGTCAGGACAGAGACCCCGGGGCGGCCGGGACGGAGCTCTGGGGAACAAACCCGGCCCTAAAAACACCAACTTTGTTCTCAATTCTCTCCTTCACAACCTTTTCTTTTCCACAAACCCTATTTTGGGATTTCTACGCCTTTAAAGGGTGGCATGGCACCGGTGGGATTAAAGAGAAGAGCCCTAACGGCTCTACACAAAGCTTTTTAGAGAGAGAGAAAAGTCAAATACATGGGAAAAAAATAACAACGGAACCCCCCCGTGGGGGGAGAGTATCAAATATTAAAATAGTTTTTAATATTTAGAAGGCGATACTCACTTGAGATTGAAATCAGCCCCAATTGATGTGTGCAGCAGAGACAAATATGGGACAAATCAGTTATAATAATCAAAAATCAGCACGGATGGAAAAAAAAGGGAATGAAAAAAAAAATTAAGGATGGAGGGGGGAATAAACATAATTTCTAGAGGGATTTTAAATCCAGCCTGGACACGGCTGCCTTGGGCAGCCAGGGCGAGGAGTGGGGTCGGGGTTTGGGGTGCAGATGGCTCTCAGCTGCTCGGGGTTTGCTCGGGATGGGGGCTTGGAGAAGAGGAAGACCTCCCTGGAGGCTGAAGGCTCCTCCTGCGGGAGCTCCTGGGGTGCTCACGGTTCCATTCGGGAATTCCAGCTCTGGGGGTTCCGGCTTCGCTCTCCCGGGTCGGGTCTGGGGGGCTTGGCTCGGGAAGGACTGGGTTGGTGCTGGTGCTGCTCTGGGGTCTTGGTTCCCAGTGGGATCGTGGTGCTCGTGGAGGGGTGGATGAGTAGGAATTGAGGAAAAATGCAAAATTCAACCCGATCACTGCAATTCCCATGGGGTGAGAGCTCTCCTTGGAATGGCAGATGCGGTGGGAATGCGTTGGGTGCAGGGTCTTGGGTGCTTTCCTTGAAGGAAGGAGACAGGCAGAACTTCACCATGATCTTCATCCACCATCACCTTCGTCCATCATCATCTTCACACACTGTCACCTTCATCCACCGTCGCCTTCATCCACCTTCATCTTCATCCACCGTCACCTTCATCCACCATCACCTTCATCCATCATCACCTTCATCCACCTTCACCTCCATCCACTGTCAGTCTCCTCTGGCTGCAACTGATGCTCCCCAAAATTTGGATTTTTGACATAAATTCAGCTCCTGGGAGAGCAGGTGGTCACTGCCATGAGCCCAAAACTATCTCCGCTCCCTTCCAGGAACGTCCGAGCCTCACAATTCGGATCTGGGATCATCTGGGATGTCTATCCAAGAGCAAAACCATGGAAGGACCATTTGCTCAGAGCCTGCTGGCCTCTCCTTTTGGAAAAGGAGTGGAAAAAGAGGAGGAAAAATGGTCCATGGAGGTTTCCGCACCCAGCTGGGACATCCCGGGGTGTCCCAGATACTGGAGAGCACAGAGCCACTCCAGGTATTTCCTGGAGTTTCCATCAGCAGCAGGCTGGAATGACCCAAAATGTCCTTTTTTTTCTTCCATATTTCCTTCTTATCCATCCAGGTCTGGCTGCTCCAGGCTGAGATCCTGACTGTCCATCCTCTGTGTCCCGGGAATCACCGAGGTGTTCATCCAAGGAGGACAAGGCTCTTCCTCCATCTTCACAACCCCCTCAGAGGAGGACGATGCGGACGAGGTCTCTCCACCCCAGGCAGCTGCCTCCTCCCACATCCTGGGCCAGCGATCCCGTGGGATTCATCCACGCCAGGACCCTCCCACCCCCGGCTCCTGCCCGGGTGGCCCCGGGGTGAACTCACCTGGGTCGGGGGCGACGCACTCGCACTTGTACATGGTCACGTAGTCGGGCTTGAAGTCGGAGTTGATGGGGTAGTACTTGAAGGCCCCGATCATCTTCTTGATGGCGTCGTAGATGAAGATGAAGCTGATGAGGGTGGAGAAGCCCTCCTCGGTGAAGCGCGTGATGTACTTTATAATGAAGCTGGCGTCGGTGGCCACCAGGATAAGGCACTGCAGGGCCGAGTGCAGCCCGATCCACAGGCGGAATTCCATGTAGTCGATCCCGTTGCCTCTGGAAGAGGGGACATGCAGCCCTGTGAGCGCAGCTGGGGGCTGGGGGACACATCCCACCCCTGCAGGGACAGGCGCTGGCGTCCCCTGGGGTGGCCCAGCACTCACTTGCTGAAGTCGAAGAGCAGCTTCTCGAAGATGAGGATGGGGCCGGTGCTGCTGAGGATGATGAGGGGCTGCCCGGCGAAGAGGCAGAACATGGAGCCGGCCATGGCCGTGCCCAGGAAGCTCTCCATGACCCCCTGGGGACGGAGCAGAGGCAACGTTACGGGGCTGCTGGGCCACGCCACGTCCCCACGGATGCCCCAATGGAGATGGGGTGAGGGACCTCGGCTTGGACCCGCAGGGGATGGTTGGGACTGTGTCCCATTGCTCCTGGCATTGCCATGGAGGGGACTCCAGCATTCCAGGGCTGCCAGTCCCACCTGGCAGCCAACGTCCATCCCCAGAAGCTTGGCATGGCACAAGTAGGGTAAAATCCATCC
>VXAX01002905.1:23284-148308 GCA_013399835.1 Leptocoma aspasia | reverse complement strand
CACTCCACTCCTAAGTGCATTTCTCACTGTCTTGTGAAAAATCTGATCTGCTATATTAACATCAGACTTCACAAATAACAAGTCAATTCTATCTTCAACATACCAGAAAAGTAAATCTCAAATATTAAAAAATAAATAGAATTTTTAAAAAATCTGTGAAACAACTTTGCCCTCAAATTTTATGTGTATTTGTACAGTGTGATGAAAGGACCATCATTTCTTTAAATAAACATGAACATTTGGTTAGACTAAAGACTGAGGTGTCCTTGGACAAAGGTGTTTTAGGCTACTCACTCATCTGAGGACAGAACTGCAGTTCCTGGTGCTGTTAAAAATCTAAGGGCAGCTACTTGGTAAGCACAGATGGAGCCCAGAGTGGCTCGAGAGCAGCTGCCTGCTGAGTCCCAGCAGCTCAGGATCAGCAAATGTTCTTTAGGTCAGAGCAGGAAATATACACAGAGTTTCTCTAAACTTGGTTACCCAAGAGATGTGATTGGCACCTCCAGGGTTTGAGGTTCCTCAGGTATTCCATGTGTCATTTTACATTGGTAAGTGGTTCTTCTTCTTCTTGTGTCCCCACTCCTCACTGGAAGGACAGCCAATAGCCACTATACACAACAGACTTGTAATATGCAAAGGCAAAACCTCTAAGCCTAAAACTAGTGCACAAAACCTGCTATAACCAAATATCTCTCCTTCATTTTCTCTTCCAATTCTAGCTGAAACATTTTTCTATCTTCTACTGAAAAATAACAGAAATTAAAGAAGCTTTTCTCTATCCCATGTATCCAAGGACATAGAAGGACATTTATGCACATGCTTATTTAGCCTCAAAGTTTTTTTAGAAGACAGGACTGCTTTCCTTGTCCTTGCCTAAGGCATTAGTAACACAACAGAACAGAGGGAAACACTTAATTTATGTGTTATTCCCTGCATCACCTTCAGTGTGCTGGGCAACCTTAATACAGTTTTCTCTCTTCCTGATTTTCTGCCATCTGTAAAATGGGAATAATTATGAAGCAATCATTAGAGACCAAAAGCACTCATATGAAATACCATGATAGCAGATGTTTACTGAAAACATTGAACAGTCCCATGAAAACTTTCAAAAAACCCCGCCCAGGTAACAAAGTACAACTAGAACACAGAAAGTCAAAAAAATAATACTACCATCATTTTCAAGGCCCCTGCTATACAGCCCTGACAAATATCTGAACTGTGCCCATGGTTACTGGAGGTCTAAACACCAGCACGTTCCCCAGACACATGCAAGAGTGACATCCAAAATACTGTACTTTAGAAAGTAATTTGGGAACTTGAGACTTTCCCTTTTGCCCTGTTCAGGCCTCTTCACTGAAGGGGGAGCTGATACATTCCACTTTCCCTGCTGCCTCCAGTCCCAGAGGGGCTGGCAGGCCAGGGTGGCACTCAGGGACTGATGGAGGTTCCTTTTCCTCCCAGTTCATTACAGCCACAAGGATGAGACAGACAGATACAAAAACTCACGTCAGGTACTGCCACTGCCTCCACTTTATTCACAAAAATCCACTGAGCAATGCTGCTGGATCATACAGTCTCCTACTTATTCAGTTACTATTTCATTTTCCACTGGAATAACAGATGCAGAAATCTCAGCAGATACCTTTTTGAAGGAATCCTGGTCCCTGAAAGATGCAAAGCAACTCCACTTGTCTTACACTGAAGTGTCAAAAAACCTACGTTCCCCCAAATTAAAAAAAAAAAAAAGGGGGAAAAAAAAAAATAACTGGGAGTGAGTTTCCACAGGTCATATACAGCACAACAGAGCTACAGTTCTATAACTCCAAAAAGTGGAGGAGATTTGAAGTAAATCAAGCTAACAGAAATACCCTCACGCTGTCTCTGTTCCTGCCTGAACAAGGAACCACACAGGGAGGGGCAAGCAAGAAGGAACTGATGGCAGAGGCTGGGGGACATGGGCAGCCTGGTGACCATGTCCTGGAAAAGCAGAGTGCTCTGAAGATCAGCTTAAAGCTAAGTCTCTGTCTGCAGTGGCAGAGCACTGTATGTTTACATATCAGTATGTATTACAAGTACTAATCATACTTCTTGTAGGAAAGAATCGATTCCATTTCAAAGAGTTAGAGATTAATAAAGTGATAAATGTACCCTCTAGAGGTGACACTGACAAGCACTGCCCAAAACACATTTCTTCCTTCCTCCACAGGTCAACAACTTGAAATACTCTAAACTCTGCACCTCCTGAGAAGGCAAAAGTTTAATGCTTCCTTTATTATCTGTAAAACCAGCTTCTTCAAAAACTTGAATGCCAAACAAAACAAAACAAAAAACCAAAAATGCATCTTAATTCTCCTTTTTCTCACTATTCACTGTAGTGGTCCCAACATCTCCTATCTCACAATTTCGCTGCTTGTCACTGTAACAGATACACTCATGGCAAAAACAAGCAGCAAATAAGTAAAACAAAAAAATAGAAATTCCTGATATATTGTGTTACAGGGACTAGCAACTGAAAACTGAAAGGCAGGTCAGTCAAACAACAAGCAAGGTTCTGAAAGTGAAAAATAAAAAACTTAAATTCAGTGGACAAAGATATGAAAATGTGTATTAATATTCATACCTCGTTCAATCTAAGGAACCTCATTTATTTTCCTTCAAATATATTCAGCAGGGTGTAAAACCTGCCTTAGCATATATTCAAGTTACGAAAACTCAAGCACACTTCAGAACTGTTCTTGGTCAGGAGCTGACCCAAAGTGAAGCCATTACACCACAGATTCCTTAGAGCTCCTACAGGTCCATGTCCCCCTGAGTTACCTCTGAGCCCCTGCAGCACAAGGAAATGTCCCCAGGTGAGCAGATATTCATCTCCAGGACGAGCCAACCTGCTGAGCTTGAAGGCTGCTCTGGGTAAGTCTGCAGCTGTATTATTCATACTTTCATTTGAACATTATGTAAGACAAACCTTCCAAAAATATTTTCATGAACAAGATGAAAAACAAAACATGCCAGAAGAACTTCTCTTGTCCCTCAGGACAGTCAGTTTCAGAGTAAGGACACGAACTTAGGACACTCGCCCTCAAGGTGAGCACACTACAAATGCTGAAATGAACATCTCTCTTAAAATTTCTAATTAGGATCTTAAAGAAAAAAAATGCAAAGGCACCTTGATAAATCTGGGTTTTTTTCATTTGAAAAGCCCCATTTTGGGGGAGGGGAAAAAAATCTCAGTCATGATGACATATATTTTAGCAGTTCAGATATTATTAATGAACTTCTACATGCTGAATCTAGATGTAGAACAAATATTCAAACAGTTGAGATGATATTCAGTGCAAAAGTATTTTTGTAAAATTTTGTAAAATATTTTTAACTGAAGAAATGGCATTTCTTTCATGGTTTGCTTATTTCTCCCTATTCCCTGAAGATGCTACCTTTATGACTTACATCAGCTTGAAAGAATTTAACTGTATTCATTTATTTTATTTAAATATGAAAGGTTTCCCTTTTGGGAGGGAACCTAGCTTTAATATTAAAGTACCAGCTCAATATTTTAATTGCTTAAATTATATATGAACTCATTTTAAATGTGTGCAATAGCTAAAAATTTGAGTGCTTAACTAAGTCCAAAATTTAAACTTTGTCAGGTTGAGGTCACTAAAAAAACCCCAAACTTCTAGCAGGTTATTTATTTCCTTTCTTGTTCATCTGTGTACATGTCCCTGCCTCCCCACCTGCAAGCAGAATGTATAAATGCTGCCAGCTGTCCTCAAGACAGGTCTGTCCAGCTGCAACGCTGCTTTCTGTCTAGAGGAGAAGAAACTAAGGCTGAGACCCCTGAAATGAGGTGCCCAACGACCAGAGCTCCACAGCTGGCTTGCTGGTAGCCCCCCGAGACCTGGCTGAGCACAGGAGCCCTTGCTTCCCGCTGAGCCAAAGAGAACAGATGGAGAGCAGCCATGAACCCGTGAGCAGACACAGCTTATGCAGCAGAGGCTGTGCTTTCCTGCACTGATGACAGCTTAGAACAGCAGTGATTCTGACTTTGTTTGCCAGAGCTGTGAATAACTTAACATCTTCTGGGAAAAGTAAGAGATCAGCATGCACTGATGAGCACTGCTGAGCTCCCGTCTCCTCTGTCTGCACAGTATTTGCAGGCAGCACAAGTCAAAAGCCTCTTTTGTATCTCTCATATCTCAGACATAGGAGGGCTCATGGCCATGAATTTTACATCAGGGTCAGGAGTCAGCTCTTCAGACAGATGCAACTGCAAACTAAAGCAAATGGCAAGTGTGAGCACACATCCAGCAGCTCCTCTGGGCCCACTCCAGCAGGAGCAATGGACTTCAGAGTTAGGCTCATCTAGAATATCCCACTCCAGGCACAAATCCATGAGTCATGTCTGAAGTACAAACACCTCCACTTCTATGTATGCCACAGTTTCTGTGGCCAAAGTGATCAGGCAACAACACAGGAAGACTGATCTTCACAGAAGGGAGCAGACAGAAATCATAGGCACAAGCAGTGACAACTGCAGGAAAGTGAAGGTCTCTGAAACATCTATAGCAGACCAGAGTAAGTTGGCTGCATGATATTTAAAAGGCACAAAATATCAAGCCAATAGGTTTTAAAGTAATGTGTTAAAAGGCAATGGGTTAATATCAATGAGAATTTAAGACAATTTGGCTATGTCCACACACAGCAAGGCCCAGTGCCAAGTCAAGCCCTCTCTCTCCCAAGCCATTGGTGATAAAGTCAGATGCAGGTAGAGGGTGACAAGGTGGGTGGAGGATCAGAGATAGATTTTCTCCTATGGCATGAATATCTTGGGAGCATCCAAAACGCAAACAGGAGAAGGAAGGCTGGAACCCTACAGCAAATCCATCTGACAGAGGAAAGGAGAAGCCATGACTCTGTAGCTTGGGGGACATAAGAAATCCTGTCGAATTCAGTTCCCCCTTGCTCACCAAAAGCACTCTGGGAAAGGTGCAGCTAACAGTGAGGTGCAAGAGGGGTTCTCTAAGCAGAGGACAGGTTGTACAGCTGGCTGTGGTCACCTCGTGCGTGAGGCAGTGCCCGGCTGGCGAGAGGCGCGGACACCGCGCCGTGAGAAAGCTGCTTGGGCAAAGGGACACCTGAACAGTGACACTGCAGTGCCAGGCAGCCAGTGCTGCTTGTTTTGGGTAAGTTTAGAACATAAAAAGGCTTGGTTTGTTGCAATAAACTATTTTCTTCAGAGCAAGCACAAAGGAGGTCCATGTGTCTTTGTTCCCCATTGCTACACCAGGCCAAACCTGAGCCAAATAAGCTGTGTTAACCTGCAGAAAGGCTCCTAAATGCCCTGCAGCCACAGCCTCACAGAAACCTCGGGGATGTCTGCCCCTGCTCCTCCACAGCTCTGGCATGCTCAGATGGGTATTTCAGCTCAGCAAATAATACAGCAACAGTAAATGACATCAATTATTCACTAATGGAATTATGTCTACTAAGTCAAACAGAATCTATAATCTGAAAAACCTTTTGCTTAAAAAATGCAGTGATTTTTAATTGGTATTATGTTCCCTGCTATGATTATTCAAAGCACTATATATACAAAGGCTTTGGGAAAACGAGTCACTTAATCCGATTAAAAGGAAATCACCTACCAGCTGGGAACCTAGCAACTCCCACATCTTCAATTCATTTGTATAACCTCCACCTGTAAAACACCCTTCCCAGGATATTGCTAAAGCTGCAGTCCCCTCATTAGCTATTTGCTCAGTTTTACTTCTTAAAGCAGGCAAAAAGGATGACCTGCAGTTTTCAAAAGTGCTTCTTAATATTAAGAAATGCCTGTGAAACTTAAGTCAACATTACACTCACACAGATGCTTGAGGCAAACTATTCTGTTCCCACCACAAACAGCAATCGTTACTCTGTAGACATGACAGATTTCTTCTGGAGCACTGCAAAGTTGCTGCCTGTAAAGAAGAATCTGATGAGCATAACTAAATTAGCTCACCCATTTTAATTATTTTGGCACCACATCTCAAGTGAGAAGCAGCCAAATTTGTCTTGCTACAAGTTTCTGTGTCATTTTTGCGGCGTTGCAGGATACTCTAAATCTATTTGCAGTCTTCATATACATCCCTGCTTCTCTTTTCCAAACGGGAAATATGGACTCCTAAATCTGTAACAAAGGGCAAGTAAAGGACATGAGAAAAATATTTCAGTTCTGTTTTTCTATTCCCTTCCATGAGGATTGTTTCTGCAGCAAACTAGAATTCTATGCTTGCAGCTGGAGCACCATTTCATCACCTTCTGTTTAACATCTTAGATCCTCCACTCCTGACCTCCCTTTAATGACTCTTGCCTGTTGTCCAGCCTCTGTGTACTGCCTGTATGGAGGTCTCATCCTCAGCTTTCTCCCCTTGGGTTTCCATTCCTTGACTTTAAGGAGAATTTCTGCACCAGCCTCTGAAGATGCTTTCCTAACCAAACCTTTCCTCTCTAAGTCAACTCGAGTTTCACCTATAAAGCCCTTCTGGACATTCTGACCCACTCTCGACCGCCTCAGTTGAGTGATGCCTTTGTATTACCTGACAACACCACCTCACCTTCTCCTTGCTCCTCTTCAAGTCAGCTCTCTTTAGATCCTCCCTACGCCTTAAACAAGATACATTCCATTATGTGATATTACACACATGCCAGTCAACTTCATAATTGCTCGTGTACTTGACATTAATCACAATTATGGCCATTCATGCAATAATTCTATGCATTGCTTAGAAAAAATGCCAATCTACATAAGTCAGCAAAGACACCAATTTTGCTGGTTTATTGTTCTAGTAGCCCAAATCTGTCTTTATCATCAGTGTCAGCACCTTCCATGCACTGCTTCACACTGCTCTACATAACTGTCTGCACAATTTCCCTTTCCCTTTCCCTTTTAAGGATGCTCACCAAGCACAGGCGTTCCCATATCAACAGCCAGCAAGACCCAAGACTACAATACCCATCCAGAAACTGCAGAGATCCTGTCCACAGATCATCCTTTGGGCCCGTCATCCACTCCCCCCACCTCAGCTCTAACCTACAGCTAAAACACCCTTCCTGCTTCCAGACATCCTGCAGTTTACACTGCAGTGCAGCTGCCCACAAATAACCATTACATTAATTTCCTCTTTCCACTCTCCTTCATCAAGGCACAACTGTAAAAACAAAACCAAACAAAAAACCTTTGGATTACAGCACCAGCCTATTACAGCTACTGTCACCCTATGGAAAATATGCTGACACTGTTTCTTTGTGCATTTGCCTGTCTGCATCCACCCACTGTCCCTGATCTTCCACTAAAACTATACAGTTAAAGTTACAAGTTGCTGAAACATCTCTCTTCACAACACATAACATTTAGTGAAGCCCCAAACAACAGTCCTTAAAATCTAAAGACCTTTCAGAAAAGGAGTCAAATTATTAGTTTTACTCCAAGTGCTGATATCACAGAAAGAGAAAATTATTTCACACACAATGCAGTGGAAAAAGCAAAAAAAAAAATGAAATCAATAGTTTGCTCCATGCAGCAACCAGAATGAGTACTGAAGGTGGAAGCCAACTACATGATTATGTACTTGCAAAGAAACTATTATTTTACTTTATGTGCATTTTTTCCTCTTCATCTTATTCTCAACACATACTGGCACAATCAAATGAAATGAAAAAGAACCACCTATTCACTAGTGGGTTATATTTAGCAAGAGGCAGTCTAACATATGAAAGCACTTTTCCCACCAGTACTGAACCTAAATTGACACTGTCAACAGCTGCTATAACCACAAGACATTCTGCAGAGTCAAAGAAAGCAGATTTTAAAAATATGTATCTAATTAAAGGTAAACTACCAGCTGAATGATGCTACAACCATCAGCATGTCACTTCTACAGTCATGTACTTCTGGCAAAGGAGTTGCACAGACCCTTGCCTGCAGCCAGGTGCTGTTGCCTGACATCAGTGAACAGAGGCTGTTCAGTTACACTGATTGTGGATCTCACTGAGGGTTTCCATCCAGGCCAGTGGCAGCAGTTTTGAACATCAGGAACACCATCACCCTTAGCAGAGTTTAGACCAAGACTGCACTGTAGCCAGACCCCAATATCCATGACTGCTCTCACAGCACAAACTGGGCTCTGGGCACAATAACCACAACAAAAGGCTAGAGACTAATTCAGTTTAGCAACCTCTATTTACATTTTCCATCCCAGCAGAAAGAATTCAGCCCAGCATCTGGCAGTTCCCAGAGTAACACTTCTCAGCCTGGGATGTGACACGTAATTCTTTTTAATAGATGGCCCAATAATTTTCTCCTCTGTTCTCAAGAAATGCAGAAATTAAACTTAACACAAGCCACACCAACCGAAGCCAATATTTTCTGTTTGTACCTGCAGAGTTGAAAAGACTGAAGACCTTGAGGACAGCAGGATCAGTGGAAGCCCTCACACATGTAAGTATAGCACACAGTGAGGAAAAACAACACGCCGTCACAAGTTTAAAAGTCCAACATTGACCCTTACACACACACCAGGATGCAGCAGACTGACACCACTGTACAGCACTGCAGCTGACCTACTTGTCTGCCCAGTGTCTTCTAAACCCACAGCTTACTTGAGAAATACAAACAGTCTCATGAAGTCACTCCTTTGAGAGGGCAAAGCTGCATGGAGTAGACATCACTTCAGGCTCAAGTACAGATGAACCATTATCCAGAGGAGCTGTCTACCCTGGAAGGAGAGATTCTACTGCTTCTTTGAAGTGTTCTGTTACTACTACTACTAGTTCAAAACTACTTCTAGTTTTGAAACTAGAAGGTTTCAAAAGCAGATGTAAACATGAACCAACTCCCACTCTTTCACTGACAGAATAATCAGAGATTATCTACTCAGGAGAGCTCTTCCCAGTTAGCCCTGTATATGATCACATATCGGGCCAGCATAACATTTTCAAAGATGACCTTTCAACATACAAAAAATCATCCAGACCTAAAACTTACCACAGACCACATCCACAGTTAAGAAAATCCCTTAGCATGAGTAAAAGACTGGATGTTAGAACAATGCCACAATGCCAAAGTCATTATTACCTTGGTAACACCTCCAGTTGAGGTTTCAACCCAATCAACTTTTTTTTTTTTTTTTAACAGAATAAAACATAAGGACACTTTCAAACAGCTTTCATTTACTAAGCAAACCATACCAGTTACGACTTTTCTCTTTTTTTTTTTTCGGCAGAACAGAACAAGTAGTATATATGCAAAACAAAATGCAGCCATCTAAAATGCTTGATTGCATGAGCATGAGGTCCAGATCCAAAAGTAAACATAATTTTCTGTGACTTACCAGAATTTCTCTTTGACACGAGCTTCAAATTCATGCTGACTACAGTACAGATCACAAGAACCAAGAAAACAAGAGGCTTCATCTTTCACTTTCTGTGACAGCTGAAATGCAAACATAGTACAGAGTCTGAATCACATCTTTTCACTACAACAAAGCAGCAGCTACAGTTAAACATTTCTCAAAGAACCATTACAGGGCAATGAATTAATGTAACAATTTCTTGGTTTATGTTTAGGCAGGAGTAGGAAAACCTAACAGTTCAAAGTAACCATGTATGAATGATTTACCTCTTACTATCACACAAAAGGGTGTGGTTTGGGTTTTTTTTTTTTTTAAACACACCTCAAAAATATCATTTTGCTCTCAAAGAAAGAAATCACAAGATGTAACAGTTTATTTGAAGTAGCATGGGTCTAAACTGGCAGATTTTTGTATGTTATTTAAGGGGAAGACCCTGATGGTTGTAATTAGCTTTGTCTCATACAAACAGGTCACACACCTAAAAAAAAATTCATATTGCTCAGGAAAAGACACAGAGTAGGTTATTCAGACAATCTCTCATACCAACCTTACTTTCCCACTGGTTGCATTGTAAAAGCTCTTACAATGCCCACAATTCCCTACAATTAATGCTGTTCCAGAAATTTCTCCCATACAATGAGGTAAAGAAAGGTGAACAAATTTGATTCAGAAATCAATGAATGTAAGTCTCAGGAGTCTCACCTGTGAAGTTTACTACTTACTTTATATTATGTACATTAAAAAGGAAAAAGGGAAAATCTAGTTTAGAATTTTATTTTTAATTTTATTTAATTACTGGAACTAACTCCGTTTTCATTAACAAGTACCAGAAAACATATCAAGTATGATAAAAATATATCAAAAGCAAACTGAGGCTCCTTCTCTGCACTTAAAAACAGGTAGAACAAATCTGAATTCATCAAAGCCCATCTCTCTTAAAGACAGATGCTTAATTATAAGAGTCCTCAAATATATGCTTAGCTTGAAGTCGTGGGCCTTTAAGTGGCCTGATACATTTAAACTCCAGGAATTCATCTCCATATAACATACAGACTTTAGATCAGGATTCCTATTATCAGATAAAGTGGGCAGTCATCTAGATCATGTGAAGTTATTATTCAGCACACATTTTACAGCAGTTTCAATTAAACAGAAATGCACAAAACTACCAGCACCAGTAGTGAAAACTGAGGCCATTGAAACGGAATCCTCCTGTAAATGCTGTAACACATCTGCACAGCCAGCTCACTCAGAGGTCCCAAACCCTCAACTTCAGGAGGAGCCCAGACCCCTCCAGCTCTGAACATTTACCCAACACAACAAAGCAGCAAGAGGCTGCAATGTCCTGCTGTTCACTGATGTTTATTCAGTTTAATTTGAGTTTATTACATCAAATATTCTTCCCTTGTAATTTTATTACTGGCCTATCATTCTGTGAAGAAAATGCAAGTAACCCTGTGTAATCTTTTACAGTATAGGAATTGTGCTGCTGTTCAATTATTTCAAAATTACCACTTAAAACTGAAGTTCTCTTCCTCTCACCTTACTGTATTACAAGCTATAAACAGGCAGTGGAATTTTTTTTCCTCCCTGAATTCTATGGCACTTTATGCTTATTGATTCCTCACAGTAACAATGCTAAGGCATTTTCAAAAAACAATATGCGCTGAAGGCTGTCTGACAGTGGTTAATGACAGAATTAGCATTCACTCTTCCTTGACCTCTCCTTGGAGTAACACAATCCTGAAACCAGTAAGGCCATCTTGACAAGAGAGCTTAAAAAAGTAATTGAACTTAATCTTTTGACAGATAATTGCAATGATGATGTTATGCTAGAATGATTTTCAAGTACAGCATTGCAAATTAGTTTCTCCACTTTTCTCCCTTCAGTAATTAGAGCTGAAATACAGAATTCCTAGGTCCATGTGGGTCTGTACATCTCTACCCAAACAAGCTAGGATGCATTAAATACATTTAAAAATTCAAAGCAAGTTCTGCCAACCAACATTAATGCTAGGCAGAGCAGAAAATTCTTGGTTCTGTCAGTATTGATAGGAGTTTTACTTTTTGAAGCCCTGGATTAACCAAGGCAGTCAGTCTCTGTACCTCCACAAATCAGGAAAATATAGAAGGAAAAGGGCAAGAAACCACAGCACCACCCAGTCATTCATAATCAAGCCCAAAGCCTCAGCTTGTCACATCTGACACAACTCCACTGAGGCTGGCATGGAAATACACATCAGAGTCTGAGCTGTCACCTCCACCAGGGTAGACATTCCACCATGGCAGACATTCCTCCAGGAAGTGGGATCAGTCACACCAGTGTGACCAGTGGGTCAGCTGGTGTCTGTCCTGAGACAGCAGCCAGCTACACACAGCCAGGCTGTTCAAACTGCCCTATCAGTTTGGCTGTTTTGAAACATTCAGGTTAACAAAGAACACAAGATACAAAATAAGCTGTATTTCCCCCAGAAGAATGTCCAGCAGCCAGAAGAAGAAAGGTTGTATTAGCTCAAGACTAAGTTTCTAAATTTGCTCAGGAGTGTGCCAAGCCTCTCACCGTGTCTCCCAACAGGACCAGTCTCAACTCTCTCCTCATGGCCATTCACTCACCTACCAGGCAGTGGGATGGACCACGGACTCAGGCCAGCCCTGTGCCAGGCTTCTGGGAATAAATGTCTAGTGGATGCCTATGGTCTGATGAAGAACGTGAACAAAACTGTGCCACCTTGACAAAACACAAGATACAATAAACCAGACCGAGTTCAATGCCATTTCCCTGCAAGCAGGGGCTGATTTTGCCATTTGACAAAATTTCCCCCTCACAGGCACTGAGCAGCATTTCCCTGAGATGCTGCTTACTCTGATGCTGCAAACTCCAAGCAGGTGTGAGTAGGGGCTCACAGATGTAACAAGAATGTCATACTCCACTGGATATGCCTCATAAGAGGGGAACCAAACTCATGCCATTCCCAGAAGACTGAAGACATCTTACTCAATAAGGACATAGAAATACCAATTACAACCAAAATCACTGAGAGGAGGGAAGAGAGACACAGAATGAAGTGCTTGTTGACAAAGGTGAAAAAATCAGTAGTCCAAGCCTTGTTGTGACCAGCCACGTTGTATTTGAATCCAGGTAAGCAAAGGGAAGTTGCTGCTATTAGAGGGAGAAGTGTAGGAGAAGCACTGCCAAAAAGGTCTCTCCTTCCCTCTTCCCCCCATTTGTGCTACAGACCTGACTTCAGGCAATGGTCACAGTGTCCTGTAAGCACCCAAAACTACAAGGGGACCAGGCTGCAATGCAGCACAAATTTTGTTCTAACAAAAACCACCCTGGCTCCCATATCCTGCCTAACATTCTTCATCTCTTTTGAAAAACTTGTTTCTTCCACCCAAATCCTCAGAAAACAGAGCTTGGGAAATTGCTCTGTTCTCGTTTCTTTCACGTACTGCCTGCTGTCTTTCCAGCACCCACTTAGGCTCATATGGCTTCTGGGACTCAAAGGAACTTCAGGTGACAAGGTTAGAAGGAGGCACTTAGAAATGAGAAGAAAATCAGAGCATTAGTATTTTGCACAAAATCCAGCACAGAGATTCCCAAGTTCACGCTTTAAATATAATTTAGCTTCGCTCTAATTTGTACCACAAGCTTTGTTTATGCAGTGCTCCTTCCTGAAAGAAAATAAGAGAAGAAAAGCAGTGCATGTGCACTCAGGCACATGTCTGTGCACAGGCTGAGATTTGCTGACACACCTGGAGGCTCTGTAGGTTCTGGTTTCTCCACAGAAGCTGTGATGCAGAAGGCATTCATTAAAAACAGCGACCCACCTCTTCAGTGATTTCCAATTGTCAGGTTTTGTTGCTCGGATATCTCACAAAAATAAATTACTGTTTTCACTCCACACACAAAGGATGAAATGGCAACAGTAATTTTCATTGTTTTTACAGTAGGCTAGATGGTGAGTCCTGTTTCTTTCTTTTCAAACCATTTCCTCACCCCACTTTTTAAGGTTTTAAATTTTAATATGAACTCACTCTCAGACCTTCTCTTTTGCCAACATACTACATTGAGCTGTTTATTACTAAAAGATTTTCACCCTATATGTTGGTTGGAAGCAATCCACAATGGGCACCAGTTCCTTTTTGTTGATACCTCAAACATAAAGAAAAAGTACTCAAGATCAGAGATAAGATACTCAAGATCAGAGATGCATGCTAGCTCAAATAATGTCTCTTCAGCTCTGCTTGATATGGGTCATGCAGTGTTTGCTCTGCTGCTCAATGAGCATCAAAGAATATTTCATTTTGCCTAATTCGCTGCGCATCTTCACCATCATAACCAGGCACTTAAGTTGTCTAAATACACAAGGAGCATTAATTCTACAAGGCAGTGTGCATTCAGCATTTGTCTTGCAGAATTTAAGTCTCCACTGGACTCAGGTCCTTAACTAAACTCACATCTGCCTAATTCTCCTTGTTCAGCTGAAACTTAAAGAGAAATTTAAAAATGAGGTGTCCTAGGGTGATTTTATGCTGATACTTTATTCCCTAACCATCTACTTGATGCCCAGAAATGGCTGCTGTATCTCAAAGATAACCCAGGCAGCAGGGCCAGAGCAGGAACTTCGGGGCTCTGTTCAAACTCTCTCTCAGGACAGCATGGCCTGGGGACCCTACATTGTCCCTTTTGTCAGATTAGTTTTTGCTAGCTTGAAACCACAAGTTTTTTTTCCCTTCCCTTACTGTAGCCTGGAGGCTGTACTGGGAATCCTTTCAGTGGCTTTTTGGTTTTGGCTGTTTTTTTTCCCTTGAACTGTTTCTGGCTTGGTTTGTTTCCCTTTTCGGCCCATCGGGGAGCCGGTGGGATCACCCAGAACCCGAGACCTCAGAGGAGCTGAACCAACATGAGAAAGGACAAAAATCCACCAACTTCGGCTGCTGGGAGGAGAAGACCCACACCAGAAATCCAACAGGTTCCCAGCTGCTGCCCTTTTCTCCTCTGTTCCCAGCGACAGAGAAGTGCAGCTTCCACCTTTGCCTCCCAGCTATATGGAGAGGTGGGGCTGAGGTGTAAGGTTCCAGTTTTTTTCCTGTGCTTTGCAGGTACCTTGCTTTGTTAATAAACGGTTTTACTTTTTTTCACTTTCATCCCCTGGTATCAATTTCTCTCATTGGCAGAAATGAGAGTTATTGAAGCCCTTTCTCTTTTGAGGAAATGCTCATTCCAGAGCGTTTTCTCCTAAAATTTGTCTCCAAAACTGAGACATGAGGGAAACATGGTGTGCCTGCTCAACACAGTGGTTGTGTTAGGCAAACTGGAAGTAAACAGCAACAAAGAGACAACATCTAAACTGTCTGGGATTATTACTGGCTCAGCAGTGTATCACCCGCATGACAGTAACACAACAAGGAAAAAGCAAGGTCTTGTCCTGACAAAGCAAAGGGAACCCACAGCTAAATACTGACAAGGTTGTAATACTTATCTATAATGACTCCCCTAAAGGCTGAATGTCTGGATGTAAAAGAAAAGGAATAAAAACCTAAAACTCACAGATCTTCTGTGATGTGAAATGAATAAACTCAGAATCTTACCAGTTATTTCAGAAGAAACAAACAGTACCACCCCTTTGGTGTTAACATGCAGATTTTGTTTGAAAATATTTTAATGTTTGCACTAAAAGGTTAAATACCTTCCAAATGGAACTGTAGAAGACACCAAGTGCAGAATCTTAAAGTTTCAAAAATAATCTTACAGTGTAACACAGAAACAAAACAAATGGGTTTCAATGCCAAGCACAAAAGAAAAATACTGGCTACATGGATGGCCAACACCCCATTAATATGTCTGGCTGCAGAGTGCAGAAGTGATTTTAGTTATGGTAAAGTGGCAATCAGACTCAACACTGAGCAAACTGCTGGCTTGCCCTGTAGAGAAAACCCTGCAAGCATTAACACAAGAACATTTTCTTACAAGAATTTTCTGATCCAATAGCTGCCTAAAATAGTGCTCATTTATGGAAAAAAAACCACAGCAAGAAATCGGAAAATCCCCTGAAATAGTCTGAATATAGATAAAGATTACAATATCTGTAGCATCAAAACACTAAAGACAGTGATGAGCATACAATGTACACACACATCTAAATTGCTGCCAATTCAATATAAACCTAAGCAGCCCATCTTAACAGGTTTGTAAACCAGAAGAACTAGGGCTACTCAGCACTGATTAGCAGATGGAGTTCTGTCAGCCCACACCATACACTGACCTTGATTCCCTAAGCAACTCACACAGAATTCCAGTTCATTGTATCTTCACACCAGATTTTAAATCCCTGAATCGTACTCGCCCCTAATTGCAGCAGCTCCTGCGCTTGGAAACACAGAAAACAACTGTGAGGAGGAATGAGAACGACAAAGGAGTGGAAAAGTTAGCTACTGTTTTTCAAGCTTCATACCCAGCTTCACCATCAGTGATGTACTGATTCAGCACTACCCTGGATTATAGAGAAAACTATTGTTCAGCCTTAACATTGCACACTCTAACTGCACATCCTAGGATAGATGGATATGTGTGTCCAGTATCACAGCTTTTAAGTTTGATTAGTCCAGGCCTTTTACAGACATTCAAAGTGAAATACATATTGTAGGAGGAGGATTACAGCTGTACTGCAAGCCCTCATGGTTTATGAGGTCAACATAATGGAACAATTAATTTACAGCCTTTTTTTCCCCCTAGAGTAGAAGCTATTAATATTCTACACATATTTACTCCTGCAGATTGTGGTTTAATCAATACAGTACTTCAGGCAACATGAAGTACTGTAGGAAATGTAAAGACTCTCAAAGCCAGAGTTTAGGTTTACAGAGTGGGGCTTAGCCTCTCACCACCTTGCAGAAGTACTTAAAAGCTTACAGAAAAGCCCAGTGGGAGAGAGAAGAAAATGTGAAGCTAATCTACATTTGGAAAGCTAAACATGTACACTAGCACTGAGGAAAGGGGAGAGATATTAAGAACCACCTTGAATCAGCCTAAGTCCTAGAATCGATGCAGTTACAGCAGGAAGCTCCCAATGCAGAGCAAGGTGCAGCAGTAATCACAGCCATCTGAGGGGAGAGAGGAGCCCCAGCCATGGGTGACCACACATGCTTCTCAAAGCAGACAAGGCTGCTGGGCACTGCCCCAGGATGGCAAATTTCTTCTGGGCTGGGACAGGCTGAGACTGCTGTTAGACCCAGCCCAGCCAGCCTGCCCTGGGCTGTGGAGAAGCCCTGGACAGGCAAAAAAGGACTTTGACTCTTGCTATTCAGATCTCCTGAGTGAAAAAAAACAAGTTGCTGATGAGAACTCTTAGGCTTCAGAGTCATTGCTAAACCCATAAATCCCAGAAAAACCATGGCTGTATGTGACTCCAGCTCTTCAGCTGCTGACACCCAGAACAAACACCACTGCTCAGGTCATGGCTGTTTTCTCCTGAGTGCTTTAGACAGTCCTGCCAGCGATCACAGGTCCTCTCTACAGAGCCTCAACCACAAAAGGAGAAGACATTTCAGATTAAAAGAGATGAGAAGAGACCATTCTCACCCACACCAATTTCAGTCACTGCTCTCTGCTCTTATATCAATAAGGAAGTCTGTCCAATTCGCAGCTGCCTACACCAGGGCATTATTAAGCCAAAAGATTAGATGCTTTGCTTCTTTCATACCCATTCTAACCCTGCTCCCCAAGCAGCTTTTGCAGGAAAGCTATTAAAAATGGAGAGAGACAGTTCAAAGGGAGGTCTCAATCCTGAAAGGTAGCATATCCCTCCTCTTTCCCCCCCCACCACTTCTCTCCTTCCCCTTGTGCTTCTCAAGGCTCGTTACGGAGGTGCTCAGCACAAACAGAACTAGATTTTAGACTGGGCTGCCATCTGCATGCTGAAATGTTCCCTGCTTTTACAGAGCCTTTAAAACAGGCCTCTTTCCATCACCACACAGCAGAGAGACTACAGCTGTAACTGTCAGCCATATCGACATTACCCCTGCTCTTATATACACTCGGCAATATTAACAAAATAACAATATTTGCACTATTCATGGCAAATCTGGTCCAAATTCACTCCTGCACGTTCATGAAACAGGCTCTGTGAGAATACAGTTCTGCATGCAATGTGCTGAGAAATTCATTCCTTGATCTCATCTGTGGCCACACACTTTCCTAACTAATACATAATGCTCAAAGAAGACAGAATTACCAGGAAAAGATGCCATACCAGCTGTCAGGCTCCTTATAAAACACTCGTCTACAGCTTTCCACTTAGTCCCAGAGAAGCCAGACATGGCACTTTGCTGTCAGCAGAGGCAAGTTGCTTTCACTGAACTCGGCATCATCTCTGTTCCTTAAAGTGATAAACAGATTCTTGATGGGGATTTTTTTTTTCCCTTACATAACCAGAGACTGGACTTTACACATATGTATTGCCAAATTTGTCTGAGTGAAAATAAGAATATAATTAAGTAAGCAAAGAAACAACATCCCCAGAACATGAGAAACTGCTTATAGAATGCTACTTTGACACATTTTATGGAAATCTTGAAAATAACGGAGTTTTGTTCTGATGCAGCCAAAATAAAAGTAAAATACATATTTTATGTGCCCTGAAATTGCTCTGTCAAATAGACATCCTTGTTAATTAACAGTTACATAAAACAAAGAAAATAGGGGTGGAAGGAACTCTCTGTAGTGCTTTTGGGGTGGAAAGGATTAGCCAAAATCCCTACAGAAGTTTCTAACACACAGTCTCTCTCTCTCTCTCACCAGCTTTGTTACTGAACACATCCCTCAGTTCTCCACCAATTCCAAGAGGGTTTACCTGGATCTAGTACCAGATGCCAGGGGAAACCCTCACCATCATAGCTAGCAAAAAGATTTTCCTTATTCTCAGCAAGATCTTTTCTCTCTGTTTTCTTTTCAAGGCTGTTTAAAGAAAGATTTATTTTTAGTTGGACATCCTGAAAAGCAAATTGCCTCTTAAAGTGCCCCTTTATTTTGTGATACACTTTAAATGTTCACTTTCCCTTCCAGCACTAAAAGAGCTCCTGATAAATAGCTCAGACTCTTATTGTTTGAGGAAGGCTTAGAAATGAAGAGCAGACACAGTTTCCCATACAGCTCTTTAAGGCTGTTTAACAATTGTTCACAATTTAGCATCCCTTGATATTTTCAGCTTGAGCCTCAGTTTCAAGTGAGAGATTACTCAGAGCCTGAATGTTTCAGAGAGCAGGGAAAGTCCATACACTATAAATGCTTTATTTGTACTTCTCACAGTGAGTACAACTTCTCAGCCTTTTCCCTCAGACACACGGGTCAAGGCCACCAGCCCCAGCCATCCCTGGCAGCTTCCCACCTCAGCCAGCAGGGATGACTAACTCCACATGCTCCTTGGAACTTTTCCTCCACCTCTGGTCCCACAAGGGCATCACAACCCAGGGCATAGAAAGTTTTGAACAGCCTCTCCCTTCCAAATGCCACATAGAAGACACTGCTCTCCACAGCTTTAAGTGATTACTGTAACACGTATTCTTCTCTCCCCAGGAAACAGCTGAGAACAGTCATGGAAAAAAATTACTCTGCCCATGCAAACTAACCAAATCCCCTTACATGAACATCCTATCCAGACAGCCTGGATGCTCCTGTCCTCTCCAAGCAGGCAGAGCATCCCAAGGGGTACAAGCTTCGCATGCTGTCCCCATTCCCTCCTCCTTGCTCTCCAGCAGCCTATCTGCATCTCTGCTGGGCTCCTCACACACACACTGTGTCCAGCAGCTGCCTGACACCTCCAGACAAACCCACTCCTAAACCCTCCATAGCCCAAGCTTATCCCACAGCAGCACAGCACAACACCCACGAGATCCT
Source organism: Leptocoma aspasia (assembly GCA_013399835.1). Lineage (NCBI taxonomy): Eukaryota > Metazoa > Chordata > Aves > Passeriformes > Nectariniidae > Leptocoma > Leptocoma aspasia. Next base: position 129,018 of record VXAX01002905.1, on the reverse strand, counting down.
GACACCAGCAAGTGTGTTCCTACCTGCCTCCACTTCCACACTCCTCTGCAGCCCCATCCAGGCTTAAGGCTGCCAAGTCCAGCTTCTTCTGATGCCCAAGCCTCCAGCCTCCATCAAACTGGGAATCTTCCTCCTCCTTCTTCCACACCACCAATCCCTGCCTGATCAGAAATGGTCTGTGCCACGAGAACAGCCCTTCTGCTGAGCTCACCTTCACCACACCAGCCTATGAATCCCTCCTGACCCTTTCAGGCTCTTTTTTGATCTGACTTCTGTTTGGAGAGTGGTCAGTCCCACCTCTGCTAGTTTCCAACAGCTTCAGCTACTGCACTGCTTCAAAGTGCAGCCACCAGACTGGCAGCTCTGAAAATTAAAAGGCTTTCCATTCCTCTGTGAGATACAGAGCAGTTCAGACAACACTGGCTGATGCCATTCGTGCACTGAGGCTCCAGCAGTTGTGTGGCATCCACTAAAATTGACTCATGCTGGCTAAGTGCATTAATGTGGCACACCTGGCCTTCCATCCTACCTCTTGTGCAAGCAAATCTTCCTCCCTTTTCCCTCCCCCTCCCATTTAACTGCTAAAGCATCAATCACCAAATAAGTTGAAGACAAACCTATGAGCTTCCAGGTACTGTGAAAGGAAAAAAGGTTCTCTGCAGAGAACTCTTAAGCCTTACAAATAGAACATTCAAAGATTCATCTCTCTCTCCTGTGCTCGCCTGCAGCCCAAGTAGATGGATGAGTATAAAGAAGCCTTGCTGTCAGCTAACAACCCTGAACCTTCCCAGCTGACCACCCCTCCCCAATACCCGGGAGCAAGCAGGAAGTGCATGCACACCCACTGGATATGTGCTTTCTACCCTTAGTCACCAGCTAGAAAGCTTTAGTTCAGGAGAGGGAGGTCTCCCCTCGCAGTCTCGGATCTGGAGCACGCTGGAGGTGCAAGCTGCTGCCTAGCAACACAGGCACTCTGCAGGGAGGTCGGCCCAAGCCCCGTCCTCCCTCTGCAAGAGGTCTCCTGTGCCTAGAGGAACAACCTCAGAAGGATGCGATCCTTAGTAATTTCTCAGAAAGCCATCCTGCACATCGCCAGTCACAGCCCCCGATTAACCACGGAGTCACTCCTGAAGACCACTGCCTGTGCCTCGGGGAACTGCCAGAACTCTCACTTCTCATGCTCACTGCACACACATCACCCCGCTGGCTTAGGGAGCCCAAAATCCCAAATCCCTGCGTGTCCCACTGTCACCTCTGCAGCCACTCTATTGCAAAGCAAGCGCTTGTCTATCAGCTTCCACCCCAGACTTACCTCCTGCCTCGGGTCTGGCACGAGCAAAGCTTTTCAGACCCCATGTCCCCATCAGGGCTGGCCCGCTCCTGCCTCCGGAGGGAACTTCCTTCCTATGCGCTCTACAGAAGCAGGGCAGGCATTCCCCTGCTCTTACGGACACCACAGAAAGCCACGCAGCTGCAGAGGTTTAACCCTGATGAGAATCAACGTCCCCTTTTCGGCACAGACAGGAAGGGTCTAGGGTGAATGTCTCGTGAATGCAACAGCCGCATGCACTCACAGCACCTGGGCACCGTGAAACTGCCCTGCCCCGCAGCACCTCACCTCGCCTGCCCCCAGCACCAATGCCCTGAAAAACCTCTAATCTACCTGCACTCTGGTTGCAATATTGTAACATCCACAAACCTTACATAGACGCTAAAAATATGGTATTGTTTTTTAAATAATCAGGATAAAAAACAAGAGAGTATGAACACTGCCGAGGAGCACTACAAAGTGCTGGCTCCTGCCACGATGGGTTTTCCCTCACGGTACAAACCTAAGTTTGAGTGTTAACCCAACAGACGCAGAAATTGCCAGAAGTACACAGACCTTACTACAACTTTGAGAAACCGCAGCTTACAGTATTTTCCATCAGAAACTTTTGATTCCTTGAATTCTAGCAGAGACAGCAGTCCAGGCACAGGCTCTCTGAAAACAGCCGCTGAATCCAAGCCACTTCAGAAATATTTGGTGCCCTTCGGCAGATTTCCATCAGACTCCAAAGGAAACCAGAGCAGCTTTGTTGTCACGGAACTTTCAGAGGCAAACAGAGGCTTCAAGTCCCAGTGTTCAACACTCCCCACGGTAACTCAGAGCAGCCAAGCCTCCAAAGCACCGGCACCACTTCCACAGTCTCCACCGCGCTGCAGCATCCCAAAAGGCAACTGCTCTAGTGCTTTTATTTTAAATCCCCGGCAGTAACACTTTTCCCAGGAAGCCCCACACGCGTTCGCGAGGCTGAGAGACCTTCGGTACCAACCGAGACCCCCCCACTTCATGACAGAAACATTCCCGGTGCCTCCAACAGCAGCAGGGATCGATCCGGGAAGCGGCGGAGCGGCCGCGCCGCTACGGACGGATCCGGCCCCGAGCATCCGCTCCGAGACCGGCGGGGGCGGGGCCCCCCCGGCGGCCCCCCGGGGGGNGCCCCCGGGGGTCCGCCCGCCCGCCCCGGAGCTGCGGAAGGGTCGAGGCAGTAGCCGCAGCTCAGCCCCGTCCCGCGCGCGGCGGCACGAGGAGGGACGAACTTTTCCTTTTCCGAGGGATTTTTATTTTCTTTTTCTTTTTTAATAAAAAAGGGAACTGCCGCGAGAAGCGCGGCATGCAGAACTCACCTCCACAGCAGCTCCCGTCTACGGCTCCATGCCGGCGCGCTGGGGACGTNGGACAGCAGCCCCAGAGCCCCGTCAGGCCCCCACGGGGAACGGACTGCCAAGGGACCCGTGCGGCCCCGCACGTGGCTCCAGTCTCGGCGAAAGATGTGGCCAAGAGAGGGATGGACGGAGCGGCAGCAAAGGGCTGCGGAGGGGTCGGTGCCTTACCGGGGGATCGGAACGGGCGGCACTGGACAGCCACCGCCGGGGGTAGCGCACGGTGCCAGCGCACATCGGGGCGAGGGCTGCGGCTCCCCGAGGGTCGCAGACGAACGCTGACACTTGGAGCATCACCCGGAGCCCTTCCGCCCCTGCCCCGGGCAGTGCTGCCCCGGCCTCGGGCTGCCCGCACAACTCACAGCGGTTTCACCGCGGACAGAGGGACAGCTCGCCCCAGGGGTTACAGCATCTGCGCTGAACGGAGAAGCCGCTTTCAAATCCGCTGAGCATCTTCACACCATCATTAGCATCAATTTAACCAGACTGCCTTGAACTGGACCAGGCTAAGTTTCTCCTCCCTAACTCTGCTTCTGTCACGGCACATTCATGCTTTCCACAGAATGGTAGTGTTATTTTTAGTTTCCCTGTGCTGCTTTTTATTCACTTTTAAATATCTTGGAATAGCTCCATGCAGACTATAATCAACTGCATTTTGCTCGGATTCACAGGAGGACACAATTTTGTCAGGCAACTGAGATACACGCAGAAAAATCATGGGACAAATTTGTGTAAGTGGCACTTTAGTGCCACTTTACAGTGCCACTGCTTGGCCTGAGTGGTGCTCTGTCACAGGCTGTACGATCATCACTCTTGCACATGACCATTGAGAAGCTGCAAACACTGAGCAACACAGCAGTGAGAAAAGTTTAGGTTAAAATCTAAACATCAGCCAGCCACAGGAAAGCATCTTCCTCAGGAGACGCTCACCAGTGAAATCAGCATCCCCTCAGCACCCTGCCCTCAAGCCAGAACAGATGAGAAAAGCCAGATCCTGCTCAGTCACACACTGCTCACCTCAGCTATGCATCAGCAGCAGCATCTTTGCAATTATTGATGTCAAACTCAAGAAAACACTCAACTCTGGTTTTGGGTCTTTATCACATATGCAGAGCTGACAATTAGAAACATTGTCTTGTTACCTACAGACAAAGCAAATCCAAACTAGGTACCATACAAGAATAACAAAAGTAGCAGCATTTTTAATCATTTCTCTGAGTATTTCCATCCTTTAAAGCCTCTGTAGGCTCAAGGAGACAGTGTTCAGCCACGTTGCCCTGCAAGGCCCAGAACAACCAAACATGGTGACTTTTCCCAGTCCCAGATGTGGGGAGGACTCAGGCACACTCAAGGTATTCTTACCTACAGTAAATGAGCAAAATTATTGTAGAGCAGGAATGTGACAAAGATTAATAAATATTTTACTGCCTGTATAATTCTTTTAACTAATTTGAAAGAGACAAAATGTTGCCAGGGACTTCACTTCTCCAGATGACATAGACTTCACCAAGACCCTGATACCTTTTCTGCAATTCATAACCTCTGACACTTCAGCTACTCTTTCACTTCTCCTGGCATGATTACAGTGTAAGAGTGCTATTTTTTAAATTATTTATCAAGTCATTTACTAAAGTCACTTTTTAGCTGAATTAAAATATTTAAAGCCTAGAAATAAAACATTCCATGAACTTTGAAATGTAGTTAGGTGAAGCTGTATTTAACAATATTTTGGAATTATACTTTAACTTTAAATGCATATATAAAGTGATATCACTAGACATTCTTCAGCATTTTATACCAAGTCAAAAAACATTAATTATTAGAGTCACTATATGAATGTATATATTATTCATTAAAAAATAGGGGAACATATCACTGACCGAAGTAACTTTGTTTCCCTTATTCTGATGTTTTGTCAGCCAATTGTGGAAAATAATCCATTTTGCAGACAAGAATACTATGCTATACAGCTGTCACTCTTTAGCTAGGAAAGCAAAGAGCAATGTGGCATTCATGGAGTTGAATACAGAGCAGAAGAGATCAGCCTTCAGGGGAACTGTAGGAACAGCCTGCCTTGCACCAAGCCTTACACTTGTTTGTGATGTACCACTAAAGAAGTAAAGACATCTGCTTTGACCTTTGTTTCTGACCTCTTTTTTTGTTGTTGTTTTTTCATGTCTGGTAAAGCAGGTCAGGGACCCCAGCTAAGAGCTCCCAGGTGCACTGTGTTGTAGACACACTGAAAGAAGAGAGAGTTGACCTCAATAAAAATAGAAGAGAAAAATTATTCCCACTGTCGTATCTGTCCATTCTAGGAAGGGATGACCAAAAAGACCAGTGAACTTGAGCAATGCCAAGGAGTAAATCTGTGAAGACCCAGGAACCAAATGCATCATTTCAAATTTAGTTCTCCAGTCCTTGATTTACTAAATTTCTCTGTTTTTTCTGCCAACCAAATTATTTCACAATGGGGTATTCTAGACCTTTAACTCAATATCAGAGAATTCAGGGAAAAGGATTGTTTTCCACTGACTTCAGTTAGCTTTGGAAGAGTCAGGTAGACTTTCTTAATCAATTTTAATCAATCTATGGGTGGACTCACCCACATCCATTACAATTAGATTGTAGCCAAACATCCTCATCAGACAGCCACCAGCTGAGGCTGCTCTCCCAGCTGCTCACCTCCCAAGGACTGATGGATCTGCTGCTTTAGTGTGTTGCACTGTGTTCCTCTTCAGTCAAATTGGAAAGGTTTGGTTTGACTTTACACAGCAGAAATTAAAGAGCTTCCACATGAGCAGCTTGCTGTGGCACAGCGAGCAGCCTCCAGCAGGAAGAAGGTCATTTAGGGGACACGAGTTGCCCTGATGAACCCTACCACTAACTCAGCTATTTCCAGAGGGGGCCATCCACTATGCTACGACCAGGAGAGCCCCAGCCTTGCCATGCACCTCTGCTTCTGAGTCTAAATAATTCTCACATATTTCTTGTCTGAATGGGAAGATGACAGGATGAGAGGATTTACAGCTGTGTGGAGTCACATTTATTGACTTTATGTCTAGTCTTTCGTATATAGCAGCACAGATTCAGGTCTGATCTTTGGGAAATATGGCCATGAAAACTGTGCATGTGTGTGTGTGTATGCTCCTGCTCAGAAGACACCCTGTGATGACGACCATAAGCAAGAGGAAATAAGGCTGAAATCGAAGTCCATCTCTGGAAACACCATCAGCTCTTCCCAGCCATTAATTCCAGCAGTGATGCAAAGCTGGTAGATGACCCCCTGGCAGGTGGGCACAAGCATCCAGCCTGCCTCAGCCCAGGTGAAAGTTGCAGGTCTGCAGGGCTCCAAGACATCACCCAGGCTGCCTCCACCATCTCCAGCCCCTCTGTGTGCTGCTGCCCAGGGCCCTGTGCTCTGCCAGCAGCACCCACATCCCTGGAGCAGGGAGAGGTGGAAGCACTGAGCCACAAGGAGGGGAGATGCTGATGCTGCAGCAGCAGAGCACAGAAGGGAGCTCATCACAGAGGGACTTGGCAGGGCTGTGTTTACATGGGACAAAAGCCAAAGCAAAGAGTGCCTGTTGTGAAGGGAATGAGGAGGACAACAACAGCTGGATAACACTGGATGAGGGATTAGCTACAGGAAGGAATAAACTGACAAGGAAAGAATCCTGCCTGGCTGGGAGCAGCCGTGATTCTGATCACCACTTTTTGGGAGACAAACACAGAGCTGAGTAGTAACATATTTCCCATTCAGCTCTGCAAAGAGGGATTATTAATAGAGTGCCAATTCCCTTCAGTTGGAGGGACTTGCACAATAATGTCACTGCTGTTGACTGAAGTTGCACACATAGAGTATAAAGCAGCAGTAAATGCCAAGATTTCAAAATTCATTTTGCATCTGACATTCTCCTGGGTTATTTCAAGTGAAAGATAAATGCAGTATCTTCCAAGCAGTAATATTATTTGATACCAACAACATACACAAGTAGTTAAGTTTGGAATAGGGTAACTTTCTCGCTTTTATGCTTGAAAGCTGAAGATAAAATTATTAAGCATTTTGCATGTACAAAGTGTAAGAAGAGTAACTGCTCTGCATAGGTATATGGATGGGAAAATAAGAATTTCCTTCCCCAAAGAATAACACGACAGCTTTACAGCACAGCTAACATCTTCCTGCAGTAGGAATATTTCCGTAAAAGAGCAAAAAGATATAATATATTGACTGTTTACATGTTTCTCTTGACTGGCCAACAGCAGAAAGGGAATCACTGTTTGGGATTAATTAAAATCAGACACAAATCCTAACTTTGCCTTAATCCATCAAACAGCTTGCTAGGGAAACTGCTCAAATGAGGAGCCTTTTTTCATGTGCAGAATAGTTTGTGGAGCAGAAATGTAAAATCCACTGATAGATAGTGGAAATATGCTTTCTATTTTCCACTGGCAATTTCTCAGGCAAGACTAAGACAAATTCTGCCTTTGCCTGGATTTTTGGTGGGAGAACCAATAATCAGCTAAAAAAACATGTGGAGGAGTAAAAGCACCCACAAACTCTTGTACTGATTTCTGCCCTCTGGGTGGGATGCAGCTACACAATCAATTCAGCAGTTCTGAGACTTCTGGTGAATACCAACAACATCCTAAAGCACATCAGCACCTAGTAATATAAAAGTCCTCCATCAGCTCCTTGGTTCTCCCCCCTTCATCCCCTTTTCATTGTGCTGATCTACCAGCACAACTGTGGTTGGCAGAGACAGAGATACAGAGACAAAATGCAAGTTGTGCTTCTCCTAACCTCTTGTGGGATTGAGAGAAGCTAATCAATGTTGCATTCACTGGTATTCCAGAGATCATTTTTGTTTGTATCTAATCATAATTGCAGAAATCCCACTGCGATACAGAGCTTGGCAAACTCATCTTGGAACAGCCCATTTGGTGCAAACTTAGATTATGTTTTAACTTCGGTGACGAGAAATTACTGAGATGATGACAAGCACGGTTGGTTTTAGATGCCACAAACTGAGGAAAAAGAGGGAAGTTACCTAAAATGATCTCATCACATTTTGTTCTCATAAAATGCAAATTTCTGCAAGTGAACACTTTGAAAATCCTAGTTTAAAAACTAAAAGGAAATAAAACCTAAAAATAAACGAACAAATACTTATGTTGAACTATGTTTTTCTGTTACAGATTTCTTTTCTGCTCTCCATTTTTTGCTGCTGCTTCTAGAAAAGAAGAAATTAATACAGCACTTTTTTTTTTTTTACTTCTTTGTGTTTGTAGCACAAAACGGAAGTTTTAAGTCTGGTTGTAAAAATTGTCCTATTTTGCATTTCTGTTCTGCCCAGATTATCATATTTCAGGCTGCAGAACAGAGCAAATCATAAGTATGAAAGGAAAAGTACCACAAATTGTCTGAAACTCTGGACTGATGGCACAAAAGCATAAATTACTTTTCTGGACAGAAGTTACACGTATTTGGGATAGCTTATACTTGGTTGAATAATGGATTTTCCAGGTCATGTGACAAAAGGAGAAGAAAAATGTTGTTTCAGATGAAAATGAAATGGAGTTTCAGGGCAAGGGAAGTATGTGATAAAAATAATAATGATCAACTTTAAGTGTTGTTTCACATCCTTGTTCACAGACAGATAAATTAAACCTACATACCTCAATCCCATACTGAACAGGTGTCTCTCTTTGAAGTTGACCAGTTCCATGACTAAAATGCAAAGCTCAAGGTTAAATTCTACAGCCCGATTCTTTCGCTTCCCAAGAAGACAACTGGGTTTTGACTCAAGCAGAAGCACCAGGCTGGCCTGCCATGTAGAAAAGGAGAATCTCCTGTTCCCACTTGTGGCTCACAAGGGTCCTCCCTGGCCCTGCACACCCCCAAGGGCTGCCAGGGGGTGCTGAGTAGTCAGGCAGGGTAAACGAGCCGTGGGGAGCTCCCAGCACAGCTCCCGGCCGCGGCAGCTCCCGCCAAGCCCCAGGTGTGGAGGGCAGGAGCCTGGCTTGGCCCCTCTGAGCACATCCCTCTGAGGCCGTGGCAAAGGGGCTCATGTGCCAAGACCCCTTCTCAAGCCCTCACTTCATCATGAGGATAAAGACCCTCAAGCTTTCATGCAGCAGAGTATTTGGCAGAAAAGACCTTGCTTTGTTTTTCTAGGCGTATGTACAAGAAATGCATTTGGCAAGACAAAGGTGCTCTGCACTTGCATACCTGCACTTCCACCCATTCACCTGGCAGGCTGCTCCAGCATGACCTGTTCAAGTGGTCCTCCAATCCAGCCCATCAGTAATTCAACTCTGCTCTCTGTGTTTCAGTGTCTCTTTAAGCATCAGTGAGCATGTCCTATAAATGAGATGAGATTAAAAAAAAGGGAAAGAAAGAAGTCCAATAAATTCATAGCAGTCAAATACATTTTTGGTAGCTAAAATATTTTTTTACAACCTTACCTGTTTTAATGCCTGGTAATAAACCCTTTTCAGGACATTAGTTTTCAGGCTTTGTCATCCTCAGTCGTCCATACATTTCAAGGCACTGAATTACCTTCTCCCAGTACATCTGCAAAGAGAAACATTTATGGAAATAGAGTGATATGATTTAATTTCAGACTCAAAGACTAAACAGTGGTGTTGTGGTTTCTCTCACTATGCCTGAGCCAGTCCTGCCCTCCAAACTGTCAGTGAGTTAATTTCCTCATAAACATCATGTTATCAAAGAGAAAAAACTAAAACAAGTCAATGAAACTGGAGTTAATGGCTTTAAAAACACCTTTGATTGCCAATGCTTTTGGCTTGTGATAACACGGTAATATTCGAAAATTGGCTTGAGTTTCTGTAAGAAGCTGGTAAGTGTATTTCAGACTTGAATATTTCTTACCTATGTAAAAATGCCAGTACTGGGAAATACAAAGCACATTACAGCTATACCCTGTCTTAGAGGAAACAAAACATGCATGCTGAAACTACTTGCTTAATTTCTGTTTGGAGTATTAATATTCCTTGTCAGCAAACAGGTGGAAGAGAAGTACACAGACACCTCCTCTCCTTGCAGACACACATTGCTCGTGCTCTCCAGCCTTCACCTCCATCAAACTTCCAGTGTGCAGCTTCCATTGAACTGCCCAGGGCCAGGGGCACCTCTCGTACTTCCAAAACAAAGAAACCACAATTTGGAAAAAAAAGTACAGCACGAGTTGCCCACGCAGAGCGGACATGTCAGCAGTTGTTTTGGAATGTAAATAACCACAGCTTTGGAGTGGGCAGATCAGAGGCAGACCCAGCCTGAGTAGAAGAACCACAGCATTGACTTCAAGCACTTCATAGGCTCCAAAGAAACTCCCTCTGAGGTGTAAACCCTACAGTCTGAAACCTTCTGAGAGGTCCCAAGACTTAAGAAAAAGGCAGGAGCTGGTAAACAGAGCTCCTTGCTGAGAACAACATGAAGAAGAGTCAAACAGCAGTGTGAAAGGGTGGGTGAGGGAAACGTGATAAAAACAACTCAAAAGTGAAGCACAGGTTGCATCCTGGTGGAGAAAACCTGGTCAGCATCTCTCATGACCATGAGAGGGGGAGTAGAAGCAGATTAGGTGTAAAACTGAGTGAAAATCATGATTTTTGGAAGGATTCTTGGGGCTCAGCATACTTAGAGGTTGTTCATCAAAAGCCCTCAGATTGCAGGAGCTGCTCAAACACCCCATCTCATGCAATAAACCCAACAACACTTCTCTGGAGGGATGAAGACAGACCTGGTCAAACACTGAACTCTGCTAACACCAAGGGAAACACAGAGAGTACATCTGGGGGGGAATGGGAAGAGGGGCAGGAAACGGGTCACAGGAAGCACCATATTATTAAAGATGCCGTGAGGAATATCAGTGTAAAGACCACTACCACAATACATTCAAAAGCACCAGTCTAACTTGAAAGCTGCAGATTGATTGACAGCTTTCTGAAGTACATTTCAAGTGCTGTACCCTTCCTAAATCCTTGGACTCAGTGCTTCAGATTGTCAGTGCTTTTCCTATTGAGGGTACCCTGGGGGTCGCTGTCATTTCCCCATCCCTGAGAGAGGGACTCAGACTGTGTTGTGGTCTCTGGAAGGATCAGAGATCACTGAATCATGTCCTTCCTAGAGTAATCAGAAGCAGAAAAAAATAAATAGAAATAACACTTTCTGCAGTGAAGAGGGAAGACAATTCTTAAGCAATCCTCAATTTACAGAAGTGACTTTCCCACTTCTCCTCTGACAGAGCTTAACATTCCTTCTTCTGCCATATTGTCCCCACAAACCTGGTGCAGCTAAGGCAGCAGAAGTAATCCATTAAGGGTGATGAATGCAATATGTGATGCCTTCAAAAAGTTCTTAAATCAAGGTTTCTGAAAAATAAAAGTTATAGAGCAAGAATCAATGTTCAAGGGCAGTCAATCAGATGTCTGAATTATGTCCTGCCTTTAAAATATACAGTGGATAACAGTTTTTAAATAGTCCCTGTAAAAGCTTCTATGTGTACTGTACCTTGACATTAAGTCCTCACTGAAGTACTTACCTTCAGGATTCTCCCCATTTATTGGTCTTTTTTCTGCTTCAAAATAATCAGAGCAGCTGCTCCACAATGTAAAAAGAAAAAAAAAAAAGCAGACGAATGATTTACTGCCAGACTCCAAGTGAGGAAAAGGGCACACACCCATCACTGCAGGCAAGCAACAAGCAAAGAAAAATGACTGAGCAACAGAGGGGAGGCAAGAGGGAAAAGGTGTGGGCTGGGCAGGGAGTTAGTACCTGATAACTCATTAATGTGGGTACAAGGCCAGTCTGACATCAGGGAGGCTGTTACAGGATTGTGGTGGAATTATAGCATATATATATATATATATATATTCAGGCAAAAGAGGCCATTAGGCTTCAAAGAACCACTTACTTATTCTTTTGAGTAAAAACCAGCAAACCCTGAGCTCACAAAGCACAGAGGAAAATGTTGTTGATCCATAACAAAGTGTCAGAAGAACCTCAAAAAACAGCAATAAGTTCCTTTTAGCTCCAGAGAATTTCCCTAATGACTGCCTCTGGATTTACATTAGAGCTTCGTTTTTACTGACCCATTCCTTTATGGAATTCTCCATGTACCTGCCATGCTGCACACCCAGAACTGAGGCTATTCCCTCTCTTATTAGTGGTCATTTGTGGGCAGGCTGAAAATAGCTTGCCTTTGCCTGTTACATGAAAATCACTTCAATTTCTTCCCAGGAACTTCACTCTTGGCAAATTCTTCAGTTCTTGGCTAAACCTGACAGCTGATCACTAGCCTGTTTTGAATATGTGAGCACTGCAGAGCTGGGCCATTTCTAAATTAAATTGCCTCTGAGAACCACTGAGATGCCCTAACAAATAGCAGCACCTTTAGGTCTTACCTGTGCTGCCATGGGTCAGGTTAGGGGTTATTTATAAAAGTGAAGTTTTGAGCCTCTGTGTCAGCAGTGAGCAAAGTAGGAAAAAGGAAATCTAGCTACAGAAAAGCATCCAGGAGCCACATCAGCCCTGCTGTGAGCCCAGGTCAGGCAGGAGGTGAAATTCCTGGGGCTCCATTTCACTCTGCCCTGGGACAAGGCTGCAGCTCCAGCGTGTCCCTGGACGTGAGCACCCAGCCTGCAGCAAACACAGGGTACGTGGGGGCTCAGCCTCACTCCCCAGGGTGGGGGCCTCTCACACCCCTCCTCCAGTCTTTTCCAGAGCCACTGGCTCACCCTCCACTCACTGGCCAGCCCAGACTATAAACATTGCTGTGCTCCTGCTCTGGAAATATCTTCCCCAACACTGACAGTCCAGCCTGGTGAGGAGAAGCAGATTTGGTCCCTCAGTGTGTCACCTCATGTTTTGCAGTAGGAAATTTAGATTGCACATATCTAATTAATGGAAAACACAGATAAATAAAAACAGATTGGTTACTTCAATTATGTGCACAGTGCCTGCAGGGTTACAATTAAAATGAAAGAAAACAGTCAAAATGGGTAAAAATGCAGGAGAATACAATCTGCAGCTTACCTTAATGACTATTAAAGACACCTCTCCACCAACTGTGAAATGAGGGAGGTTATTCTTGACAAATGAGTGTAATACAGCATTTTTTAGCCATCTGTAAATAACATTTACCTGGTGCAGCTTTACATAATTAAATAACTTCCTTGTGAGTATTGCACAGACCTGTCTTCACAGAGAGCGAATAACTTGTCTAAAATAAAAACAGAGAATGAAGGAAAGCAGAAGCTCTCTATTAATTTATTTAAATTTCTCCCAGAGGCAATTTCTCCAAATTTTGTGAAGTCAAGCATCTGCTTTCCTTGCAGCTTAACTTACTGAAAGAAGCATTACCTGCACAAATAATCCTCTCTCTAAGCAGCTTAACAAGTTTGTGCAAATGTTTGAGCTGCTATAAAGAGGCAAGAAAGTAATTTCATATCCTATTCAGAAAGGTAAACAATTTTCTTGTTATTTTGAGTCCTTCCACTATTTGCACTACCAGATGGATTAGATGAATACTCTGTGGGATGGCTTTTCTGGGTGACATGACTCATGTGTAGCAAAAGGTTCAAAACTGTGAGTGAAAACTGGTTTCTAATTCAGTGATTTTAATAATTAGGTGCAAACTCAAGTCCTTTGAGTGACTTAATTTGTATTTAGTTAGAATGTTAGTGAGACCAATTATCAAAATTCACTGTTCGGCTGCATTTGAAAATGTAAATGGCCAAAAATGCCAGCACATTGAACTCCCTGGCTCCTCCCCTGTGTAAACTAGCTGTTTGTAAAACAAACACCAGAGTTATTTCTGTTGCCTTCTGTATTCAACAGATGCCCATGTTCAGTGCTGAGAAGGACTGGTTGAGATATCTGACATTTTACCTTCCTCCTCTTGATCTGGTTCTTTTCCTAAGCACCTGTGGGACTGTCTCCCTCTTAAAAAAGAAAGTTAAAAGTTTAAAAAAATAGCTTTCCATTCAAAGGTTTCTATGGAACTGAAGACATCTCATTGACCAAAATTTATCTCTATAATAGCTTTAGAAGTAAGCACTCCACTAGTATTGTAGTTAGATTCTTCACTCAAAATAAGCCAGAGGACCAACTTCTTTGCTGGTTTAGACATGGATTTCAGTGACTGCACCAGAAATCTCCAGAGACAGAAAGAATTCTATTTTATTGCATCCATGCAAAACCTGTCTGAGAAGACAAACTTTTTGCCTTTACCAAGTGCCCAGTGCAGTGATCATCACCTCAGATTTAATTGAATTAATGGGATGAAATTAAATAAACTGCTAGATTACAGTGAGTATCACTGGATCATTATTTGCATTTTCTCAGCTACAAAGGCATTATGTGACTGGAAATAATCTAGTACCAAACACTCCAGGAAAAAATTCACCAGATGTGTTAATGGTTTTGACTCCCAGAATGAAGATTTAGGAACAAGGTTTAGTTAGGCACAATCCCCTCTGATAGAATGAGTAAAAAACTTATTATATCATAACAAAACAGGGAGCTTGCTTTCTCAAGATAGCTGATTCCAAGGAAAGTACAAAAATCAATTGTGAATTCAGTATTTCTGAGCCTGCACAGTTATTTCAGAACACATGGTTCAACAAGGCTCATCCACCTTTACACTACCTAGCACCTCTTAGCAGAAATAAGGGTAAGGTACAGCTCTGAACATTACATGTTGTTCTTGATATAGCCTTCAGTTCATGTTTTATGTTTTTTGAAGCAAATTGCTTGCTCCTGAAACACAGCCACCTCTGATTTCTAGCTAAAAGATGAAGATCAATTCTTTTTAAATGAACTGAAGAGCTTTAATAAGAGTGGTGGGTAAAAAACTCACCAGTTTTGTATTTAAGGGTATCTCATAACAACACAGCATCTTGTGGAATTGAGATTTACAGATTAAGTTTTGCACTGCATAAAAATAACTCATTCATCTATTTCAAGCCTGTCACCTTTAAGTTTCATTGGGCATTCCTTTCATACACTGCAAACAAGCAGCGAGGAATAGCCCTGCTGACCTTCTCTGTGCCATTCATTATTGTACATCCTTCCATCATACTTTTGTTTATTAGTCTCCTCTGAGAATTAAATGGGTTTTATCTTGCCTAATATAATCTCAAATTAAAGCCCCCTTATGCCTGTAATTATTTCAGTTGCCTTTTTTGCCCCCTTCCACTTTCAGCATAGCCTTATTTGAAAGAATATTTTGCATCCATTTCTCCAGCTGTAAATGATCAGTAATAAGAAGGCTGAAAACAGGAATGTAGTAAGCAGGGAGGCTGCCATGTTATTAATATTTATTTCATGTTGGTATCTAGAGGCATCAGCTGAGCCAGAGTCCTCTTGTGATGAGCTACACAGCCTTGTAGTACATGACAGTCCTTGCCCAGAGGATTGCATCATGAGGGATGCAGGAATCTTAGAGAGGGAGAATTCCTATTGCAAATTTACTTGTCTAATGCAAACTCATCACCTTTTGATGTCAGCCTGCACTCGGTGAGAGCATGGTGTGTGTTTGATAACGAGAGCACTTTCATTTCATCCTCGACAAAGGGAGATGGTCCCTGCTGCCACAGGTCCCTATGAAACATTTGCCACAAAGCTACAAACAAACCCTTCACAGCATCTGCATGTGGTCAAAAATTAGGCCATCATATACCAGAGAACTCCACTGCGGGCAGTAGGGAGGGGTAGAAAAACTCAGTCCTCCAGGGAGCAGCCTGCCTGCTGAGCAGTCATGGAGAAGACAAGCAGAGATCCCCTATCACATGTAGCCATCATTATAAAGCATGAAGCATTTCACTGACCAAAATTACTCTAATCCAGGCCCTGAGGAGAATGTATTAGGTATTAAATGGCCTGTTCCCAGAAAATTTAAGTGGTTATATTGGCAATGTCATCAAGGAGAGAGCATTTCAAAAACATCAAGCAGATAAATAAAATATCTGAATCTCAATTATAACGTAAAAATTGAAACACCTAATTGACTTGGACACAAAAGCTGATGCTCACAACCTCTGCTGTTTTCTGATGTCACCAGCTGTGGCTGCCAGGACAAGCCATGTCAGTGCCTGAGCTCATCCCTCTCCTCCCACCTGGCAGAGGGTTCCTGCCTTGCATCTTCCCACCCCACTCCTCCTAAGCCAGCCCTTTTGCCCTGTGCCACGGGGCTGTCTCCTGTTCACCTCCCTGCTCTGTGCTGGACAGTCTGCAAGAACCCCTGCAAGTGGACAGGCACGTTTGTTTGCCTGCATTTTTCTGCCAGGGACAGTGTGTGAAATGGCCCTGTTAGCACAGGAAAATGCAGGATGTTTGCTAAAACATAAAGGTGGCTGTACAACAGCTCTGCTCATGGTGTACGGGATCTTGTTAGCAGGGAGAACAGGGCAAGGTCAAAAAGGAGCACATAAAAGTAGACAAACATCTTCAACAGTGCACGAGTACCAGTCCCACAAGCACCCTTGCCCTTGGAGTACACTTAGGAAAACACAAAAGCAGGCAGAGGAAAAGAGCAGAAACACAGCTGGGGTGGTCCTTGAGGCATTAAAGAGACCTTGGAGTAGACCAAGGTAGTCAGACCTTGATTATTTGTCTTTGGTTAAAGGCATAATATTAACTAGTCACTTATCCAAGGTGCAGGCAAGAATAAGGAATAAGGAATTTTTATCAGTTCCAACAAGCTCACATCTTAGGCCAAATTTTCTTTGACGATTAAGGAAAATGTTTTACCTTGCTTCCTAAATAGGTCAGCAGTTCACAATTATTTAAATGGTGACAATGCCCAGGTTATTCAAGGATGTTTCTCTTACCCCCATGCCCAGCCTTTTCTAACTATTTTTCTGATTTTGGGCACGTCACTCTCCTTCATCTGCCTGTTTTATACCACAGGCATATTTTTAATTATGAAATAGCAGGTGGGTTAGAACACACAGTGAGAAATGGAACACAGGTGACTGCAAAGCTCCAGGTAACAATAATTCCTGCAGTGTTTCAAGATGAACAGGGCTTAATATGGTTTTAACGCAATTACCCCATCACAAATTTGTCAGATTCTTCATCTTGTACTTGCAATTTCCCACGACACAGCCAAATCTACCAGACACATCATCAAAAGCAGTAGTAAGGGATATATTTATCAGTCATTTCAAAATGGATAATAAGCTTTAAAAATCCCAGGTTCCTGTAGACTTTGGGAGATAGAAAGGATAGAGAAACAGCTGAATAGAAGCAGTGCTTGAGCTATGAAAAAGACATAGCAGTGCAGTTAATTCTGGTTTAGAACAAATGCATTAAACATTTATTTCACCAAATGTTAGTTTAAAACAGTCATTAAAATCCATTTTCTCTCTGTCCACTGGAGATCAGTTATTTATTCAAAGTTGATGAAGCTTCCCTAATTTCAACATTATTCTATGCTCACATAACAGATGTCACTATATTTTAGCTTCACATAATAATGTTGCTCAATTTATTTCTCAGACTTTCTATCTCCTGTTGCAAACCTTTATACTGATCACAAACATTTCATTTAAAAGTGAGTCTCCTAATGACCCTGTTCTGGAAATAAATGTACAGCCTGTACGAAGAGGAAAATTCAGCTCAGAGCAATATGCACAGATTGATTATTTCTGAGCCAGATCATCTCTGCCCTTTTCATTTTCTTCGGACTTTAACTAGTCAATTCATTATAGCATTTTTGCACTTCATTATTTGCCAAGCTTTTCACTTCCCCTCCCAGATGAAAGTGAGAATGTGGGCCCACATTTTCCCTTATCTCTTTTATCCCCAAAGAACAACCCCAGAGATGGCTGAGGCTGATGTACCCATTGCTGGTACATCACCAGTGGCTGAGAGCCTGGGCCAGGCTGGTTGGTGCCAGCTGCCTCTCCAGCACAGAGCATCCTGGGAGACACTGCTCTCTGCTATTGCCCAGCACTGGAATAGCTGGGGAACAGCAGGGATGATATCTTAGTTAACAATGTTTGCTGAAAAGGGCAACTGAAGACTTTACCTTTTGAAATATAGTCATTTTCAGTAATTAGCACACAGATCTTACCAAATTAGAACTAAGAAAATTGCTGCCATCTACTGCTGGAAAGAAATATGTGAAAACTGAAAGCCTTTTCCAAAAATGTTGGGCTGCCAGTACCCTGAAGAAGTTTATTTCAAGTGGCAGCCTAGCTCTGAAAAGGAGGGTTGTTACACACAAGCAAGGGAAATGTGTCCCTAAAGTTTGGTGGCCAGGATGTCAGGCTGTTGTGACACACAGACATTTCCCACCAACAGAAAAAAGGCTTAAACCCTGGGAAAATATTTTACTTTGGATACCCCATTTGCTTGCAATTTAGTAGGTATTTTTTTCCCTCCTTCAAGTTCAGCTTTACTCATTTATAACTACTCAAATGTGTTGGAGTTCATATATGTCACTGCTGGCTGGGGGAGGTTAATCCAGTAAAGATGCTACTTAGTCAGGGATTCATGGACAAACCTTATACTGGTCTGCAGGCAGGTATTTCTAGCGAGGAAGTCACAGAGAGGGGAGACAGCTCTTAGAAGGGGGACAACTTAAGAGTCTGGAACAAGTTTATACTCATTCTAAGTTTTGGGGATAGAGCAGGAGTCCACAAACAGGAATTCCAAAGTCCTTTTCCCAGTCCCTCTGGCCATCAGGTGTCCTTGTGCTACCTTTTGGCCTCATGGTCACTCTGAAAGCCATACTAATGTTTTGCACTTACAGTGTATTTTCCCTCAGAAGCATTTGCTTTAAAAGCCTCTCAGTCCCTGCAGCACCAGTGCCTCTGGGGATTTTATTTTGTTGTAATCATAGGAAAGCAACATGACTCCATCAACCTTCCTCACTGTCCCTAGTGTGCTGCTTCTTTAAAGGCTAATTTTTCCACTTAATTTTCAAGTGTATAAATTGTCTTCACTGCATGTGCTCAGCAGCCTCGGGAATCCTGCTGGCTCTGCTCAGCCAAATGCCCTCTAATTGGGCATGCTTCACCCCTGCTCATGGTTCAGCTCAAAGATCACCATTCCAGCACTTCCTCCCCCTCTCTGAATCAACTAACAAAAAATTGTATGAGAGGACAGAGAAATATGTTCATTACATGAGGGTCCAATTCCATCAAACAAGCCATTGTCTTGTCACCTTTTCCAGGAAATTGCTCAGCTAGTGGGTGTGTTACTGTTGCCCTAGGTGAGCTCCACTGGCTTCAACATTTGCCCAATTTCATCACACTGTTCTTTCTCCATGGTGAAGAGAGCAAGCAGCAAGTTTTAACCTCCCTCTGGGACAGCCATACCTGAGCACCAGGAGGAGACTGCAGCAGAGCACCTGTGACTGCAGTTCTCACAAAGTCACACCCAAGACTTTGTCCTACTGTAAAGATCAATGTCAAGTTTGGTGAGCCCAGCTGTGCAGCAATCTCCCAGAGCAGCTCCTGCTGTTCAGTTCTGCTGGGAGCACAGAGATGCCACCACCCATCTGTGTGAGTGGCAGTGCACCAGGAGGGGACAGACTGACAGAAAGGAATGAGGCTGAATTAGACCTATCTGAACTACAAATCATTTTCCATTTCCTCTTAATTCTTTAAGCAGCTGAGAAACAGCACTTAGACATCAGCCTAGACCTCAGAGCAGCAGTAATTAAGAGGGTGAAAAGCAATAATTTTCTGGAGTGTGTCGTTCTCTTTCTCCTGTACACACATCATGCACCACACATTGATTCAAGTCAGCAGTGAAGGTTCTATTCTGCAACATTTTCCTCATATAGCTGATAGTCAAAAGTATCTGAAATGCCAGAAACATTCCCCACCATCATTTGCAAAAAAGGGAAGAATTAGAAAAAAAAATACCCTCACACTTTCTAAAATATATTTCTACAAATCTAGACAAAACCAGGCAAAGAAACAAGTGTCAGAGACAGCAGCCACTATGCAGAGGCACACTGCCCTGGACCAACACACTTTTCTGGGCCCCTCCTTGCCTGACTGCCACTGGTTCCTGACACAAGGTATCCAAGTATCCTTCATCTTTTGGGAGACCTTGTCACTCTCCACAGTTCCCTGAAAAGTTGGAGCCAGGGATGGGTTGGGCTCTTCTCCCAAGTAACAAGCAACAGGACCGGAGGAAATGGCCTCAAGCTGTGCCAGGAGAGGTTTTAGGCTGGAATAGTAGAAAAAGATTTCTTCACTGAAGGAGTGGCCAAGCACTGGAACAGGCTGCCCAGGGCAGTGGCTGAATCCCATCCCTGCAGGTATTTAAAAGATGCCCAGATGTGGCACCTTGGATATGGTTTGGTGGTGGGCTTGGCAGTGTTCTTTCACTGGCTATACTCAATGATCTTTAAGGTCTTTTCCAACCTAAACAACTCTGTGATTCTATGTTTCTGTCAGATAACTTGCCTGGGATGATTCAATGCAAGACAGCTGTTTCCAGGAAAAAGTCCATCCAGCCAAGCCAGCTGGAAGTGCTGCCAGTGTCAGATAGCAAATCATTCCACTCATCTTCACTCATAAGCTTGTACTTGCAGCACTTAAGGACCTGGTTAGGTGAGCAATCCTTGATGAGCAGGCAAGAATCTGTCCCTGTAAATATAGATTTAATCATGTATTTTACAGCTTTTCTGAACCAAGATTCTGATGCATTTAAAAGAAAAAAAACGGGTGTTTTTTATTTGTATTTTCCTGACAGAACCAGGTGCCTGAAAAATGTTTTCTCAGTAGGAAAAAACCATAGAAAGCTCTTTTTCCTCCTAGGAAAAGAGTCAACAGTCTTTCAGTGATACAGAAATCGGCCTAACAGAGGCATTTATGTCAGGTAATCCTACAAGGAGCCTTTCAGCTGTATTATCCAGAGAAAAACATTTGTACAATATTTGCCTGCCAGGAAAAAAGTCTCTACTGCATTTTCCCAAAAGAAAAAATTTTATAACCTTTTGCTGACAAGGAAGTAATAATTATCCACATAGAAGCATACCATTAGAGTTCCCTTGACAATGACTGATTGGTTTACTTATAAATATTTGCCATGGAAGGAAAAAAAATGTGATGAACAAAAGCCTGGTAGGTTTCTTTTGCTAATAGAGCTACAGTGGAAGGGGGAAAAAGCCCCAAACCACAAGCTGCAGTGTTACTAAAGCACCTGAAAGCACAAATAGCACAGCAAAGAGCCACAGGACCACAGAGATGCTGCCAGGGACTGAGCACAAGGATGTGCCCAGCTCTGAGGTGAGCACCTCACAGCACTCAGGATGGCATTGCCTCGAGTTTAACAATGCTGTGTCTCCTCTGCCAGCCAGGATTCCTGGGGGAGTGTGTGAAGGCTGAAAAAGAGGGAAAACAAGAAAGACTTGCAAAGTTGTTTTCCAATCACTGCCGTTGGCATCCTGCCCACTGATCCTCCTTTCAAGTGATCTTAAGAAGCTGACATGGTGCCCAGAAATTATATACAAAACACAGTTTTACATACTCATTACTCTGAGAACAAGAGAATGCCACAACTAAACATAAGGCTACCACTGTTGTGAGATGAAAACACTGATTTTTCTTTAGATGTTGGGGTTTTTTTATGTTTCCTTTCTAGCTATTGCCATAGAAGTCCTGTTATGTGAATCCAGAGCTCTAGTCCTGTAGCTCTTTTATAAAAAGACAGGGTTGCAGTTTTATAGGTTCCTCTTGGATGAATATCACTCTTCATTTTTTCATTTTCCCTATGGATGTCCATTTCTCCCAGCCTTTGTCAGCTCTGTTAGATGTCCTCAATAATCAGGGGTTAGCTGGATAGGAGAATAATTTATATTACCCTGCTGTCTTCATAGGCTTCACACAAAATTTTTGAAACCAGCAATTTCCAAGACCCTGGGTAGAGAAGCAACAAGGGGAACTCCTCTCCATGTACACAGATATATATGGCACCATAGTGTCTTCCTGCCTTTGCAGTGTTCTGCCTCATCTGTGCTTTCACTGTCAGTGCCCAGCAGGATAATTCACTAATTTCATTGGTGCAATGACAGTGATTAATATCCCTCTGGTAATGGCACTGGGAATAAACCATGGCACATAACTCCACTGCTGCTGCTCAAACAGCCAACAAAGCAAACCCAGGCCATGTCAGAGCCACCCCCCATGATTTATCCAAGGCCATGGATAACCTGTTGGAATTTTTTGCTGATCTTGGCACCTAGCTCCTTTTCAGAAACTGGTTTTAGAAAAAATAATTTCCAGGGTACTGGATAGCATGGAGATACAATGACATCCTCACCACAATCAAGAACTTACAGAATCTTTGTAGTACCCCTTGGTTTGGGGTCTCCTTCAGGTACTCAGCTGGAAGAAGCAAGAGATGGTTTCAGTCTGTGTTTCAAGAACCACTCAGATATTGGTCACAAAATAGTCAATGAAGGAAAAGCCTTGAGTCAGGACACACACCTGTCCTGTCCTGGGGCACCAAGCTTTAGGAGCATAACCTCTTCCTCTTGGACTCAGTGAGTCCTGAATTCCAGTGCACAGAGCTGGAGCCTGGGGCTGTGCCAGCCCCTCCTGGAGGGCTGGAGACCACAGGAGCTTTTGCTGATGAAACAGGAGGTGTAAGTTTGCTGCTGCAAAGGAAGGAAGGGAGATGGAAACTGAGTCCCTTCTCACATCTCTGCCCATGGGCCAGGTGTAAGCTGACATTTCCCAGCCTGTGAGGCAGCCAAGCACTGCAAAGTGCCAATGCAGGTGCCCACATACTATTACAGTTAATTCACTGAAGCAAAACAAACTCTAAGAAAAGGATAAAAGAGATCTGTGTCCCGTTCTTGAGGACAGCTGAGTGCTGAGACATCAGTCCTGTAGAGGATGGCCAGGCTCTTGAGGTCCTTGCTGTTGTACTGTCCTGAGCCCTAATCCTGGCATCTTTACTGCCCTATTCACTACAGAAACACCTGACGGGAGCATTGCCTAAATAAGGATGGTAGAATCAGGAACTTGAAATTTCCATGAGAATATGATCACAATATTTGGCAGAATAATGTCTCATGGCTCCTCTAGATTATTTATATCTTTGATTTCTGCTAACAGTCTTGTCAAATGGGGAGAGATTTATTATTTTAATTATCTCGAGCTTGTAGAAATTTAAACATCTGTTATAGGTGTTCAATAAGTATTGGAACAGCAATCAATTTTTTTCTTAAACAGGGGAGTGATTCATGGTGTTCTGTGAATAGATAAACTCTCTATGGTCAGTACCAGACAGATACATTGTAAGAAAGCAGGAGGTTTTTTTAATTAGATTCTAGTTAACTCTATTTAAGAAGACTAGATGAAACATAACATTTAGGAACACTAAAAGTCATTTAATTACAGGATTTGGTGTGTTCTTCTCAGATCTTTCATGGCCAAAGCAGCAGTGTTTTCTGTTCTGTTTCCCAGCAGGACAGTGGTTATGGATTATCTGTACAAATTTCATTGAACATCCTCTGTCCCACAGGGCTTTCCTGCTTATGTAACAGATTTATCATTTAGCAGTGATAGGCCATCGGAAGAATTCAGCCCAGAGCTTTTCTTGATGTGATTTACATCCCCCTTGGGCATGACTTAACATCAATAAAAATCAAAAAGGAGGAGACTTCCAGGTTTGACTTGGCACAAAGGGCTCTGTTAAAACAGCACATCCTGTGGAGACCACAGATAGATCTTGGAGTCTCAGCCTTTGTGTCTAGCATCTGTTCTGAGGTAAAAGTTCATCTCTAGATATCATCTTCCTGTGCAAAGCCATGGGAATTCATTCTCTGGGTTGCTGTGCCACAGGCCACAGGAGGGTGAGAGGATGGCATCTCTGCCTCTGCTCCACCCCACCTGGGTAACCTTACCTCCATCACCTCCTGGAACATCTCAGCTTGGGCCAGCCCAGGGGTTTGCACCTCCACAGTGCCTTTTAATGCATCCCCAACTCCCTCTCTCCCATTCCTGATTCTCCCACACAGTAACATTTCCATCCTTGCACCTCCTCTGTTGAGGATCTAGTCCAAAATAAAAGGAGGAAATTAAAGGCAGAGCTAAGACGAAGATTGTTATTACTTTCTTACTGTGGGCAGTCCTAAATTAATTTTCATGTGAGATTTAAGGTAAGAAGGAGTAGAATTCGAAGATAAAAACCTATCCTATGAATAGGAGACAGCAGGAAAATGAGACACAGAGCTGTTTATGGGAGAAATGGATGAATGGAGCATTGAAACTCATCAAGTTAATGAGACAAAGCCAGATGTCTAAACAGAGAAGGCTTTAAACAGGATATCTGAAAGATGCAGTGAGCAAAAATAAATAGTATAAATCTGATTGCTGCTCCCCAACAGAAAGCAGACAACTTTTAGCTCAAATTATCCCCCAAAGCAATGATAGGAATATAATTTTCTCCTCTACAACAGATTTTATCAGTTGCCAACCTTTAAAGTTAATCTTTTCTGCAATCAACAAACAAAGCCAATATTTTTAGGAGTTAGAATACAGGTGCAAAAACAAAGGCCAGCTATGAGTTTTAATAAATTCACCATCAGTTCCAAGAAAGTCTTTGACTATGTACTGAATAGATGAAAATTAATACACTGGGTTTGTCAATCAGTAGAAATTTAATACTGATGTAAACCTGTCTTTAGGATTTCAATCACATCATACCACAACTAAGTCTGAGGAACCCATGCCATGAGCTCAGCCTTCACTGAAATATGATTAAAAGCACCACTGGACTATTTTGCTGATAAGTTATCTGTCTTCCCAAGTCCTTTTTGTCTTCAATCTCCATTCTCTGAAAGAGAAAAGGGAAACAATCCTCTAAAGACAGGTGGGAAAGAATCCCAGCCATCAACCAGGAGTGAGTGAGTTGCATTTCCCCTACACACACGATGTGCCTACACAGCAGTTGCTCCATGACTCTGCCTTTTGCTATGAAAAACAAGAAACAGTTCAGCATCTGAGATGGTGCCCAAAGCACTGGGAACCCATCCTGAAGTCCATCACAGCAGGGATTCAGACCTGAACCTGTAATCTTTGCACCAGGTACCACAGATCCACTGACTTCTCCTATGGACTTCCATAATTGTGCTGTGGTTCTAAATAATCCAAGCATCTGTAAGAAATCTTAAGACCTATTCATTTGTCAAAAGCAGGCCAATAGATCCACAATGTGGAGCCTGACAACATTCTCTTTTCCCAAACTCCTTCCGCTGCAACAGGGATGGGACTGACTGCTTTGCTGTGACCCCATGGAATATGACAAAGATTGACTCATGCCCAAATCAAAGTGACTCAAGGGTGGCATTTCTTCAGCATCAAATGTCATTACTGAACTTCAGGAATCTTATATTAGGAAGCAAATCCCCACTGTGTCAGGTGCAGGGGACAGCATCTGCAGGGGGAAGTCAGCAGTCTCAGCAGAGGAAGCAGCCAAGACTCTGAGGGGACATAACAGCACAATGTCCTTAGGGTTGCAGTAGGGAAGCTGGGTACAGAACCAGGTGTCCTGGCTCCCAGCTCTGTGCTTACAGCACCACACCACTGTGCCAGACACACAGATGCTGCAGTTTGAAGCCTGTCAGTCTTCATGTCAGGTGTTACCTCAATTTACATGAAGTAAAAGTGTCATAGTAATTCCTACCAGATTTCTGTAACTTTTTTGGCCTTCCCAGTTGTGTTCTGTGGACAGAAAGCAGTCCACAAACACTAGTACTTGGGATCTTTCTATTTGTGCCTTTTCTCAGAACTTTTGCATTGTTTTGTTTCCCTGCATATAAATTAACACCAACCATTTACAGGTGAATATAAAACCATAGACACATAACAGTTTTGGGTAGTGTTACATCTCTTCTACCACTCACAGCATTTGGCTATCCATCAAGGATCATGCTGGATTGTTTCACACTCAGACAATCTAATTTAGTTCAAAAGAGTCCTCACAGCAAAATAAGACTTTGCAAAATCAGTCAGTACACTGTTGTCAGGAAGCTTATCCTAACTAACTTCTCCTTCCAAGCTGATTCCAAAGTGTCTCTTGCTTCTGACAGCTGGCTGTGCATAAGAGGAAACCAGCATGCAGAGAACACGGCTAAAATCAGAGAAGGAGGTTAAGAGGAAAAACAGCAGGGAAAAAAAATCACAGTTTAACATCCTAGTCTTCAAAGGCTCTGCTGAGTTACAGGAGGTCTATAAATGCTCTTAGATGCTCTCTGAGAGAACAGGTCACTGAGAGGCTAGGGAGAGGAAGAAAACCTGATGAAAGACCAGAAAAATGAAGGAGGGCTATAATTTCATCTAAAAGGAGAGCTGTGAATTTGATGGAGCTGCCAGAGCATACACTACCACCCATCAGAACTTCTCTTCTTCCCTGTGGAGAATAAGCAGATTTGTAAAAGCTCCACTATCTTCAAAGATTGTCTCATAATAAGGTACAACAATATCTGCAGCACAGCAAGAAAGCAAGAGGTAAGGTTGCCACAGTATCCTCCTTCTGAAATGTTATGGCAGGGATTTTTCACAGGAGCTTGAAACAGGAAGGGAACCAAATCACACAGATAAAAAGCAACAGGAACTGAGTGCCTCCCAGCTTTCTTTGAGGGAGGAATCCAATTAGCCATCCCTATACAGGTTCATCTGGTCTATGAAGAGCCCCAACAAACTGTCTTGGCCTAAATCCTGCAAGGACTCTGCTGGTGGTGGGCGCTCTGAAAATCCACAGGAATTTTTCTTCTGCCCCAGAGTTCACAAGTAATAGTCAAAAGCAAAATCATAGTCCTTAAAAAATGGACACAGCCCAAACACTCAAGTGAGGTATGCCATAGGGCCACAACTGAAGGAGTCCTGTAATTCTTCAATGCTTTAGGGTTTCTAGAAAGACCATGATTATTTTATGGCTGGACATAAGACTCACCAAATGCTCAGTTTATTCCTCTTTGCGGACGACAATATGGTTCACCCTTTAGGCAGGATCTTAATGAACTACAGAAACTCATTCCATTCCTCTTTCTCTAGAAATTCACTGTACAATAAAATAAGTATAAATTGATTTTAATTAACTCTTCTTCTCTCTCCACTATTTCTTCTTTCTCACTCTCTTCCCTCTCACTCTTTTAGAAGGAAAAAATGCAATGCAGACACCTACATGCTCCACATATTCCCAGGCTGAGACCTTCAGAGCACAAAATCTCTCCCCACTGAACTTCTGTAGATGATGTGCCACACATGAGTTCTCCTTACCAGGGGAGAATTCTGACTGGCCAAGCTAAGCTTAATGCCTGAGCTCTACAGAAGTGCAAACAGCCAAAGACTTAACCTAGCATGTATTTTTTCGTATTTATCCCTTACTCTGGGTATCAATCTGCATGCAGCAACTCGGACAAGAAGTAAAGGATTTATTTCAGGTGGATTCAGTGATCTGTGAAAACCTTGTTCCTTCCTGCCCCATGGCCCCCAGGAGCTCCCAGCATCACACAACACTTTGTAATAGGCAAGAGAAAGGTAAAACTCCAGAAAGTGTGGAAACAACATGCAAGATCAAGACTGAGGCAGTGACAACAGAAGCTAAATGAGATGAACATGCCAGTGCAAAGAGTGCTTGCTTTGCTCTAGGGCCACAGCTCAGAACTGTCACAACAGCACTGCCTAGGTTATTGTAGCCAACATTAAAGAGAATCCAAATACAATTTTTTCTGATGAAATACTACTACCACACTACTTTAAAAAGACCCAACAGTACATCCCCCAACCTCTCTGTGACTCAAGGGATCACAATACAAATGAGGGTTTATGGTGAAGTCCCACACATCTACATAGGCACCATAGTTTGAAGAGGCAGTTGTCTATTTTAATAGTCCAACAAATGTTCTTCCTCTAAAGTGCAGGAAAGACACATGGTGAGAAACTTATGTAGAACATATGGTGCTGAAATAGCAAGCTGATAATTCTTTAACAGCTTTTGACAGTGGTAAAAGATCAATTATTGCACCATAAATATTAAAAAGTTCCTCCAGCCTTTTGCTGGGATGAACGTGTATTTAAAAATCAGTGCTTCCCTTTAATGGCAGCCAAGTTGCCTCTGAATTGCAAAGTTGTGCAGCTCCGCAAAGTTAAATTAAATGCTCAATTGCTGTATGTTTACATCTCCAGCTGCTGAAGAACTAGCCCAGTGACTGAAGTACAAACTCCTGAAGGCACTGAAGGTGCAGACGTTCTGAAAATGGCCCTTCACCTTTTGTTGAAACTGAAGTGTAAAATGGAATTGCCATTCCTTTCCTTCCCCTTCCCTGTAATTGCAAGAGTGTGCAACAGAAATAACTAAACGTGACTCTAAAAAGTATTAGGGAAGACAGGTTGATTTCCCAGCTTGATTGCTGAGCCAGCTGACATGAGTATAGTTTTATTCTCTGAATTTTTTGACCCATGAGATTTCTGCCTTGGACTAATACACATGTGTATATAAATACGTGTGTGTGCGTACACAGACTCACACTCCTACAAGTATTAGCTTTAATCATGAAGAAAACAGCTCTGTTTCAACAGTTCCCTGTGCAAAGTCACCAAGGTAAACAATGATGATACAGGTTTGCTACTCAAATCAATAGTATATGTGGCATTCTTTGTGCAGATTTTATGACAGAACCACATATAATGACCCTGGGCTCAAGTTCAAAGCAGCAGATACAGAGCTAATATGTCATATTGTGGTTCTGAAATAATTCATATAGATCCACTTCTATTCCTTAAGGGCAGCCTACTCCAGAAGCATATCGGCTTCTTGCTCTGAAAAGCTTCCCACCAAGGAAAGGTATTGTTGCATGTTTTGGGTTTTAAAAAGTGCCTGTCTTTGCTGACTGCTGTAGGTAGGGCTGTTATAAACTGTATACATTATTTATACCAGTGGCATCACACGGTGACAGCAGTGAAGGTCATGGCTTTGTTGTGCATCAATGAACACTCCCTTGCCATGTGAACAGACAAAACAAGGAGAAAGGGAGAAGAATACAAAGGGTAATGGACACCTGAGTTCCAGCACAGCACTGGTGAAAAGCAGAGGGGAGTTTCCTTGCTCCCAGTACATCACCTGCCAGGCCAAATCACTGCTCTGCTTCTCACTCATTTCAATACTGCCCATATTTGACCCTCTGTGATCCAGATTCCCAACCTGCCCTGAGGGCATGGCTGACCTTACACACAGCAAACTATCCCATGAACAGATACTGTTTTAGTGGAACTCTTCTGTCCACATCAGTGTTCTATATCTGGCTATGAAATTCCTACAGTTGTATTAAAGCCTAGCAGGCAAATTAAAAATAGGTTACCAATAATAAAGGGGAAAAAAGCTTAGGTCAAATCTATCATGGGATGGTGTGAAACAGCACTTCCATATATAAAATGCCAAGTGTGTCACGGACCCACACTTCTCCCACTTTGGAATCACTCATTAATTTTTTCCTCTTGTGGAAAGACACACTCTAGCTGGAAAGACACACTTTGTCTTCAGGTCTTGCCCCATCTGTCTTTTCCATCTATACCTTTCCTCTTCTCACTAACTGAAATTCTCCAGCCTGCTCCATTTTCCACCACATTAAAGATTCAGTGTGCAATCAGCTGCATTGTCTTAGTTGAACACATTTAATTTCCCCTTTTCTCTGTGCCATTTTGAGTACAGCTCATTAGACAGCACAAGCAAAATAGCTGTTGTTGGCCCTTGTATCTCATCACCTAATGGCAGCTTTGTCCAGCAGTCTTAAGTGTTCTCCTTTCTTAGCAGTTGTACTTATCTTTGTTGGAAATGACAAGTTAGATCCATCTGCTCTGAAGCATCCTTAGCTCTGCAGCCTCCTGCTCTTACCTTCAGGTCAGACCTGAGCCAAAGTTTAAGTATGTCCTAGCAGACTGTGACGATAGCAAATTCTACTATTTTTTAATATTTTCAGCCAAACCTGCTGGGGAAATTAGCTTTCAGGGCAAAGTCAGAGAACACAGCAATCACAGCAGCTGGAGCAAGCTAAACAAAAATGGAAAAAAAATTCTCCCTTTTTATTTGGAAATATTTATTCCCTGTTTAAAATAATTTACAGTGCTCACAAAGACACCATTTCCAAAATATGAGGTGTCATAGTATAGTAAATGAAATATTTTGATTTCAAATCTTAAATTATCAACAGCAATTTGAGATAAGATCACCTTATCAAGATTACAATGTCTCCTCCTGGAAGAGGAGGACTGCCACAATTAGTGAAACATTAGCATTTACTATTAGTAATGCGTCAGGCAACATGGTCTAACCTATAACACAATGAAAAAGGAAAACAGAATAATTTGCAAAATAGTATCTTATAAATCCCTTTCAATTAATTTTTTTTTGTGCCTCTGGCATGCACTGCAAATCAGGCAGCTGACAGTGTGTGGTGGCAGTTAGGGACTGGAAACACAACCTGAGGTAGGCACAGGAATCCTTCAGTAACTTACGAGAATTTAAGTGAACCTGCCATTATCTGCTAACCTGTGAACAGTTTCTCTGTTTTTTATCATTGACAGGATGTTTCTCATCAAAGATTGAAGATAATAATTTTTATATTCCAAACTAACCAGTTGAAGTAATTAACATTGCATAAGCCAAAAGTAATCAAGCATCACTTCAGGATGTTTTCTGGGTCTTTCTATTGGTTTGGTGTTTGATTTTGGTTTGGAATTTTTTTTTTTTTTTTTAGTTAGCTGGGCAAGCATGTTCAGGAAAGTAAGGAAGTAATCTCTTTGCCTTAAACCAGTTGAAGTGAAATGCAGCACCTGCCTGTCAGATATTTTAGACTCAACTGCAGGGCTACAGTTCCTGACCTTCCCTTCAGCTCCAGCTGCAATGGGCCAGACTGAACAAAACAAATGGGCATAAATGGAGATTACAATACCATGGAAATCAGACTCTGAAGGTCACCAGCATGGTCAAGACAATCATGTACCTACATTAATGAAAACAAGTAAGTGTTCCACAACCCTTCACTCTTGACAGAGCCTAAAATGTCAGTGGAAATGTGACTGAACAATACAAAGCACAGGAGATGAACCTGAGGCTGAGATGAGATGGGATTTCAGGGAACAAGGTCCACAGGAAAGAAAGTTTCCCAAAAGTAGAGTAGGTTTGAAAGCAATACTAATCTAATACAACTCCTAGAAATGGCACATGATGTAGACAGAAACATTCTGTAGAAAAAAATTCACCTAAAATACTGTCCATCAATGAAAATACACCTTTTTCAAATCAGGTTTGATTGACTTTAAACAACCCCAATAAAAGGTCCAGTGGTGAAACCTAGGCTGCAATGAAGTGCAAAGGTACTTCTCAGTGTGGACCAGCCAGAGAAGCCAAGGACCATTGCAAGTCCAGGTGACACCAAGTGTGCATGCAGAGGACAGGCCTACAGTCAGCAGCCCAGGACTCCTCATCTCAAAAAAGGGCCCTGAATGACAAACAGGCAAAGACCAGAGCCAGCAAAAGCAGGAAAGTGAGTAAACAAGGGAGGAAGAGAGGCACAGGAGGAGATGGAGCAGGCTCAGCCAGCAGTGGCACTGCCTTGACACCAGCCTGGCTGATACCCAGGAGCCTGCCATGACTCACAGCACATTCTGTGGAACAAGCACTGGATCATCAGCCCCCCAGCTACTCCTGCCTGTTTCACAGCTTGTGTCAGCAGTGCTGATGCTGAGAAAGAGAAACACATTTTGCCTAAAAGCAGTGTGGGCCAATGGGAGTAAATTCACAATGACATATTTCAGCATTTATAGAATGATATTTTGCCAGGATATCCAGTTCATAGGAAATGTCAAAATATTTAGTAGCAGTCTGATTTAAACTGACACAAAATTTAAAAAAAGTTGTTTTACAACATGGGAAATCTGCCTTTTGGCCAGCTCCAACTGATAGCCCAGTGTCAATGCAAAAAACTGGGCACGTGTTTCTTCCTTCCCTTGTTGCATTGCACAACTGTAAGAACAAGGAGGTAACTTGCCTGTTAGATTTCATGAGGCTGATATGGATCTGATCCCATTTTCAATCAGCAGAATTAGCAGTCAATTAGTCAAGTTGTTTTCTAACATCAGTGCAGGACATTCAAACGGTTGGCTTTTTTTTTTTTTTACAGCAGCTAGGCTACTTTTAGAGATTTATGTCCTGCTTTCATGCCTTACAGCACTCCCTGAAACATTAGTAATACCATCTAGGCAGGAGCAATAAAATGCCAGAACCCCTAACCACATGCAACAGTGCCTGACACCAAATCAAGTTTCTCAAGTGAAATATAGATTGAAGAAAGAATTGGTGTAAGGAGCAGAATTAAATTCATCTCAGTTATGCTCCACTGATGTCAATATATTACATCCCTACCATGTTAAACCAAGGGTTTCTTCTGAAAGATGCAGGAGTAGAAGCAGAGCTTTGAATCAGAAACAAGACTGGCACAGAGGTCTGCATCTATGTTTAACATTACATACTTTCTAACTCTGAATCACTCTTTTTTATTACAAACAAAATTCTATTCTTTCTGCTTGAAGCCATCTAAAAGATTTAATAAGACTGTAGGAAATAGAGAGAGGAGGGGTAAGAGACTGATTTTAATCCTGCAATTAGTCAACAAAAAGATTGTAGACAAAAGACTGCAGATTAGTCTTTTTGGTCTCTGTCTCCGATTCCCCAGATCTGGTGGGAGAATTAAATGTGAATTACAGCCATAGTCGAATGATCACACAAGATATTTATTTTCCAGACACTGTTGAGAAGAAACATTTATTTCAGCAGACTTTATTTCTGTGGAATCCTGAGCACCAAATTGCCCCCAAGAAAAGACCTTCTCCTCACTCAACCTAAGACATTTCATGTCACTCTGACAGTACTAAGAGCACTTAATACAATCATGCTTTGTAGCCCCTGACATGCTGTCAAAGAAGGGGAAAATACTTTAGTGCAATTGAGACTTGAATTGAGAGTGTATTAAAACAAACAAGAATGAAATCAAAATGCCATCAAAAGAATGACTTACGTGGAATCCACCCATGGATATTGAGGGAGCTGGCAGCTGAGCTGTCCTAGCCACTTTCCTTCAATTGATGCCTAAAGAGGCTACCTGGAACAGAGGCTAGACAGTGTTAAAGGAATCAAGTAGGTATTTATTAAAAGGCCTTTAAAGGATACACCTTGGGCAGTACAAGAGCCTGGCTGTGGCTCCACCCAAGATGGGCCAAAGATGGACAACTGGTCATGAGTTTTCACACTTTTGTAAATTTTGGTCCATTTACTTATTGGGGTTAATTGTCCAATTACAGGTTCAGGTTATGAAGTCCCATCCTCCCAGATTACTCTCCTCAATTTGCTGTTGTTTATACTTTTTGGGCCTGAAGCTGTAATGGTGTCCTTGGCTCTCAGGCTGGAAAAGGATTGTTTTGTCTGTGAGGAGAACTTGCTAACACTTTATATGAAGTTCAGAGTCACACACTAAGGCAGTACAGAATCTGAAAAATATAAAAGCTAAAACTTAAGCCATCACAATTACCAGCAATCCTGGTGAACCAAGGAGGTCCCAGCTGAGTAGAGGTTAGCAAATGAAATGTTATATCAATTTCCAAGAGGGGCTGGAAAGAGGATGTGGTGAACTAAAGGGCCAGGGCAGTGACCATCCCAAGGGCTGGGCTCAGATCCTGTGTTCAGCACTGGGCCCTTCACTACAAGAAAGACACTGAGGGGCTGGAGCCTGTCCAGAGAAGGCCAGCAGAGCTGGGGAAGGGGCTGGAGCACAGGTTTTATGAAGAGTGACTGAAAGAGCTGCGAGTATTCTGCCTGGCAAAAAGGAGACTCAGGGGGACTTTACTGCTCTCTAAAACTCCCTGACAAAAGGGTGCAGCCAGGCAGGGGTTGGTCTCTCTTGTTCCCAGGTAACAAGAAATAATACAAGAGGAAATAGACTCAAGTGTCAAAAAGAGGAGGTTTAGATCAGATATTAGGAAAAAATCCATCACTGGAAGGTTGGTCAAGCACTGAAACAGGCTGCCCAAAGCAGTGATTGAGTCACCATCCCTGGATGTGTTGGAGAGATGTGTAGATGTGGCACCTGCAGACATGGTTTAGTCATGGGCTTGGCTGTGCTGTGGTAATGGCTGGACTTTATCATCTTAGAGGTCTTTTCCTACTTAAAAAATGTTGTGGTCCTCTGATTTTATAAAATGTCTGAGAGACAGAACTCAACCATTACTCAGGGTGTTGTTTGAATGCCATTACATAAATGCCAGTTTTCATCCTTCAGGACAGGCCAGCAGCAAGATATTAATATATTGTCCCTCTTGAAGATTTCTGCTTGTTCCCAAGCAGAATTTTAAGGCTTTTCCCTGTTATGCTGCCCTTGACAGCTGTCAAATAGGATCCAACTCATGCCAATAAGGCTGTCAAAAAAGACACACTGGTCAAAGCATTTTGTCCTTAGCTCACACTACCACTTACTGCTTAGTGCTGCCCAGTTACTTGCTCTTGTAAACCCTTCTTCATACTCAAATTTAAATTGCTTCTTCCTCATAACATGCAGAAGTCCAGGGAGACCAGAGCTCAGTATGCCTCCAAAGAAAAACACTTATTAAGACATATATTACTTCATTAAAACACAGGTTGAAAATTACTGGTTGATCATAGCCAAAAATCTCATGCAAATAAGGCCCCAGCCTTCCAGGAACGGTGCCTTCCAATAATGAAATAATGACTTTATAATGCAGAATGAGGTCTGAAGCACGAAGACTCCTGCCTGTGAGGGGCTCTGCTGTAGGGCTGATGAACAGACACAACCTGTTGCACGTGAGGCCAGCCCTGAGTCCCTGGCTCCAGGGGTTGTATTTCAGTATTTAGCAGGGTTCACAACTGCACCTTCTCCCCCAGCCCATAATACATGACCAAAACTGTCTAACTGTCAGTGTCCATTGTCACTCTGATCAAGTGACAATGACCAACAGTGCTTGGTCATGGCTGGGGGCACATTGCAGGTGGGCTATGGTGTGCCCACCCCCTGCATGGACAGCATCACCACGCTGCAGCATTCACTGTGTAGTAAATGCTACACATTCTCTGTGTAGTAAATGCTACACATTCGCTGTGTAGGAGCACCCTCTGTGTGATTCCCTGCAGCCACAGCTGCCACCACAGCAGAGCTCCCCCTGATCCCACCTATTGCCTTAGGGCCCAGCCTTTCTGCAGGCTGAGAAACTGCCCCAAAAGGGAGCAGATTGGTGCCTGGGCCAAGGACTGACTGTGCAGACAGGTCCCAGGCAGCTTCACTTTGAGCCCACACATATCTAGAACTTAAGTTTCGCCTGCTCTCTCTGCAGTGAATGTTGAGAGAGCACAGTGAGCATGCATTGCTTTTTAGAGATCATGATTGACAATGATTTATGCTTAATTAGCAAATTCCCTATGGTTACTTGATAGTACAGATTAAACCCTAATAAATGTGTTTCCTGCAGGTTTAAGTGACTAACTCTATGATCTATTAGACTTGTCTCATAATTTTTCTTGGTAACCGTGGAAATTTCAAAAGAAGTGGCAGCATCTGTGCCTGGAGTATAAAAGAGATCTATTTTTATTTGAGGAATTTTGTACAAATTAATTCCAGGCTTGTATATAAAATGCTAAACATTGTATTATCTCTGCATATTTATTAGAAAAATTCAGGACAAACCCTTATAATCATTAAAAAGTTAAACTGTGAGATATTCCTCAAACATTATAACAAATCTTCTCAATCTGCAGTTACATATTTTATTTCCTAGTTGTTTTATCTGTTTCAGTTACACATTTACAGCACATTCTGTGTTATTCTTCCCCATTCCTAATACTTTTATGCGTTGATCATTAAGGGGAAGTTTTAACATGCAGCTTCTTTTGGTTAACGTCTGTCAGAAACGCAAAAGATTAATGAATCCAGTGCTGAGCAGCAGGTCCAAACTTCACAAACCTCCACTAATATTTTGATCACTCTGGGGGAAAAGGGTATTTAAGAATCTCTCTGAATGCTAGAGGGAGGGAAATAATCACTTTGAATGAAAAATCCAAATTCACTCAACTGGTAATGAAATTGCACTGAATATTGATTCAGGATTCTAATGAGCTCAGAATTTCAAAGCAAGCACTGGAAGGCAAACATTCCTTCTTCTTCCTTTAGAGAAATCTTCAGTTGTACCACAAAGTAAGATTTCACTTTGTTCTAAATATACAAGATTATAGAGTTCTGAAAGCAGTCCTGCAATAACAATCTCTGCCCTCCCCTTTCTCTCTCCCTCATTTGTATGCTGAAAAATTTAGCATCAACTAAATTCCAAACCAGAGCAAGAATTTTAAAGTGATTTACAGCTAAATGTATGGTTTTCTGTCTCCCTTTGGTTTTCAGAAATTATACAATTGCCTTTTTTTTTAACTAAACCAGACTACTCTGAAATTAATGTTCAGCTAAAGCTCATCCTTCATTCCTCCCAGCTATGCCAGAGACACTAATGACAATGTTAGGAGTTAGTTTTGCAGAGGATTCCAGTCACCACAGCAGAGAAGGAGAGTTACAAACAGTAGAAAGAGATATCTTCATTTCTTTTTATTAAATCAGTTACCAACTTTTCTTTCCCCAGCAGATGGTGGGACACCTCCAGAAAGAAAGGGGAGGAAGAAAGCCTTTTTGTCAGAGTTTTGTCTGATTAAGGATTTGCACATATGACACTGATCAGAGGAGGGTTCCCAGTGGTTGGCCTTCCAGGTTGTAACTCACAAAAGATGAGAGGCCAAGGGCTCTCTGTGTTAATGCTGGAAGTTCCTGGCAGCAGCAGGAGCCTGCCCTCACCTGCTCAGAAAACTGAGGATTGCTGTGGGCAGCCTCACACTCCCCAAGAGGATTGCCTGCTCTCAGAACTGACCTGGGCACTGCTTAGCAGTGCTGCCAGTGGGGTAGGCAGCAATCTTGGCTATGCTGATGACCAAGCAAAGCACCTTGCTGTTCAGTATTTTCATTCTCTACCTGTAAAGCAGGACTGAATCCACTACAAAGCATTATGGAAACACTGGGCACACTGCCATGCTCTTTGAGGCTCTGTGTCAATCATCCACTCTTAGAAAGGACCACTACTGATGGGAGTGAGTGAGATCTTCCTTGATCACACACACTGTTTGTCTCAGAATGAAACCTCAGTAATGCCTTCTCAAAATATGCTAGGTTATTTAGAGGAAAGTTTAAGCTTTTGCCCCCATACTGTCCTTACTCTGATGTAACAGTTCTATGTGCTACCATTTTCTCATTATTCTCTGGATAAAAAGGGCTGTCTCTTCCTTTCCACCAACTTTTTCTATAAGAACTTATCAGATTCCAGCACTAGCAAGGTCTCTGCTATTTGCTTCTAAGAGCCGGCACTTTTGAAAAACTTCTGTTTACACTCTGCCCAGCTGTAGCAGACTATGAGGTTTTATGGTCACTAAGCATGGTGTTGTGTGTCTGGTAGGCACTTCAGCTAATATTCTGTGTGCTTTAACAAAGTATTGAGCTTTGAATAAAATCCAACTATTTCTGACTAAACCACACTCAGCACAAAGATCATCAAGATATTGCTAAGGATCCTCTGTCCCAAATGGAATTGGGAATTTGTTTTGGCCAATATTTGTGACTCTGGGCTGGAGAGAGGAAAGCACTTTCTCTCCATGGCATCCTTACTGTCTGAGAAGCCTTAGAGCTGACATGCACATCCCACTCCTGCTGCCTTCTGTCCCCTCCTGGTAAGTCACCATGTTTCACACTGCAGGCTTCAAAGAGACTCTGGTGACGCAACACAGTCACACCTTTACATTCAGGAAGTGTCAGGCTTGGCTCTAGCTGCCAGCATCTCCCTCTCTGCACAGCATGACATAGCTTGCACACCAGCACACGGTTCCCAATATGTCTATTGTTATATATCACAGCCCTTTGTGCATCAAGGATGTCATGGAGTAGGGCAGGCAAGGAGAATAGGCTATTTAATTATGACTTATGTCATGCACTGAAAGAGGATATTAATTATAGTAGAAGACACAGCATGAACTCAGATATAGGATTAAAAGGGACAGTTGGATTATGGTGACCCATTCTCTGCTGTTATCAGTACCTTGTCAGATCTCTCTTTGTCTGAGCAAGCTCTATCTCAAGATAAACAAACCCTGGAAGGGCTGAGATATTTTTGGGGTTCATTGGCCCAAATACACCAATACTGCACAGCACTGCACAGCAAATTGACAGCTATGGATGAGCCTTGTGCCTGGTAAACAGCAAGGCACACAGCATGCTGCCAACTGCATATGCTTTCTCCATAAAGATCAATATAGTCATTGGGAAAAAAATACCTGCCAGATCCCTGGATGCAACATGAATGTCAGGGTGAAAATGAAAGGGAAGCACTACCCACACAAACCAGGCCAAAAACATCCCCCAACATGTCTGCTAATAGAGGAAAAAAGATATCTTACTGCAAGGCCTAGCATAAGTTAAACCTCAGACCATGAGAGCATTTTCAAGAGTTAGATGTTACATGGACAAACACAGACCTGGGTTTGTAACGTCTGCTTCACTCTTTGTCGCAGTCTAGCTAGCTTCAGGATGCAGCCTCAGGCTTTAACTTCACAATCAGCACCTTCCAGTCTAAGTGTTCTAATAAACATTATGGTACATGGAGCTGAGAGAAGAAAAAGGCATATGTGAGCAGAACACAGAAACCAAACAATCCTGAAAAAGCCTCAGCTTGCATTACTTTTCAGATTTTCTTTTATGATGTTAAGCTGTTACATAAAATGAGGGGTGGAGGAGTAAATCTGTACAAAGCCCAGGGTATGGGCTAACTGCTATTGATGACCAGCAACATCTGACTTTTGAAGTTCAGTAGCTCTACCTATCAGTTCATAAAGGCCTACTGGAAAGAGCACCATGTGGAAAAAAGCTAAGGCATGGTGTAACAGTTGGGCACAGGAGGCAGAGCTGTATATCTTTGCCATAGCAGGGGTTTAATTTTAACTTCTTGAGCATTTCATTCTTTGTTACTGCCTTGCTTGAGAAAACCACTTTCCTCTCTGTTTGTCTACCTGCAATTTTACAGAGAAAGAAAAGCTATCGGCAGCTTTTCTTTCATCACCTACTTGCATGAAACTTACTTCTCTGAATTCTCATAGCACATAAAATGTCCCTGCTGCTGCAAGATAAAATGTGTCACTGCTCCATCTGCTACTCATTTGCTGATGATTCTGTGTGGCAACAAGCTGCCGAGCAGAATATTCCAAAAAAGAAGAAACTGCAGCCCAACAGATCTGGTTTTGACAGAGGTAAGGCTAGATCTCATTAATCATTTCACTGTGGTCCTTATGTGGAGTATTAAGACTGCCTCCCTGATTCAATATTTCATGGTACCATCACATAGTTCTTGGATAACTCTTCTTTTGGGACAGGAATGTCGAAACAGAGGCAGCAGGAGATTCTCAGTGCTAAATGACTTCTTATTTCAGTATTGCTCTGAAATTCACAGGCACAAGTCCTTCATTTGGGGGCAAGAAGCGATGACAATCCAGGTACAGAATGTACTCAGTTGTCACCTTCCTCTGTAATGTGCTAAAGCTGGATCAGAAGATACCCAAATTTAAGACACACAGTAGTGAGGCACTGCCAGGTACTATGGATCCCTGCCCAGTGCCTGCCTACTAAGCAGAAATTTTACCTGTGTTTTGGAGAAACAAATTGCCCCTCAGCATCAGCCAATGGGCAAAATTCAGAGGAACATGGCAAGAGATGTGCAACTTCTGGCCACTCTCAGGGGAGGCTCCTCACCATAAGCACAGATTGTGCAGGAGACCAGACAGACCCAAGCAGTGGAGGAAAACCTTTTTAGAGGGCAGGTTGGAGAGGAAATATAAATACTGTTTCCTCTCAAGTCACTCAAGTCTGACTGACTCTACAGCCAGCTGCATCCCAGTAAAGACTGTTCCATTACTTAGGGCCTGAACAGGTCTCTGGTACTGCAAGAGCTCTTAACCTGTTTTTTCCCCACTGAGGCCCCAGTACCCAAGTCTGTATCCTCTTTGTAGAAAACTAACTGGAAGCCACATATTTAGAAAGATGCTTCCTAATAGGCATGTCCATTTAAGTGTATTTTTAAGGTTTAAAAACAAATCAAAGTCAATATCTAAAATATAAATATTATTCTATTTTTCAAAATTATTGTGGGGAGGAAATAATGATTATTTGCATGCCAATTTATCTTGAATTACTATCTACCTTTGAACTCTTACTCTACAGTTCTTTCCCTTACGTTACATAAATAATGTTGTTACAGTACATGCCCAGTCACAAAGGATTCACAGACAGGCAGATACAAAAAAGTGAAGAATCTGAAAGCAAGGTGATAGAATTCTCAAGGCAGGGCCACATTTTTCTCCTTATTGCCTAAGGAGGACAATATTTGAAGACCAAAGATATGGAATTCCTTGTGTTTAATGAAAAGGTTACTAAAACAGAAGTGAAGAGGAAATTATTTCCCTCATTCTGATTTGAGTCGAAGGAAAAGCCAAACATGCCTAAAGGCGAGGCCAGACAGCTGCCTTAAGATACTTTCTGGAACCTAAGTTTTTGCTAAACTATGTAATAAAGTTTTTGTCCAGGAAGAAGTTGATAACACAGGATCCTTACATTTAAAAAGTTAGATTTCTAAGACAACTGGTAAAGAAAAATCCAAAAGAGGAATTGCTGAGGAGAAGTTATTGAAATAAAATGTAATTTCATTACAAACCTGAGGATCTGACAAACATCCCTTATCAACAGAGAAGTGTAAATTATAGAATTTTTAGATCAGTGGGGAAAGGGAAAAAATGCTTCAGGTACACCTGAGGCAATTTATTTTTAAAAAGTATATATTTTTACATATATATAAATGTGCTTGTGTATATACATTCAGTAAAAATTAAAAATTTATTTTGGCTTGAACTACTGATTTCAACCCTAAATTATTTTGTTTCCCTTTGCAGTATTCCAAATAACAGAAAACCAGAAGTTTCTTGTTGCACAATATCACAAAACCAGCAAGATATATCTTCTAACTCATCTAGAGAGAGAAAAAACTAGGAAGAAAAGAAAAATCTGAAAACAGATCCTTTTTCTTCTCAGCCCTAAAGAGGGTTTCACATCTATTTGTCAGGATCGTTTTCCAAGCACCAAGATCTCTCTTGACCATTTTGGTTCTGTAGAAATTAGTTAACTTTGTAATCAACACTAGACTTTATTCTGAAGTCTGAAAATTTTGTTTTAAACAAAAATCAGGCATTCTATGCCTGATTACATGCAATCTCCTATTGTAGTTATTCTTTCCTTTATGAAATGTTGACATGTCTCTTAGGCAGGCTGTACAGTGACTATACAGAGATTCAAGTACTCACATGGCATGGAGGAACCATCCAAGGGATTTTGCCATAGCTAAGTGAAAAACAGACTTGAAAAACTGTGCTTAATTCTAAGCAGCCTGAAAATTCCCTGCAGTTAAATTTAACTTAATTCAAAGCAAAGTATCTCTGTATAAATCCCAGCTTTTTTAAATGGTTCCAGTGCCATCAGTGTATATAGAGTTGCTGCAGTACAAACAAAGGAATCTCCATCTTTATCCAGAATCAGGATCACAAGCCTGTTGTGCAGGGCCATAGATGGGAGTTTAGCTCTACCCTCCAGTGCATACTAATACCATAAAGTCAGTCTCCCTGTCCTAGATCTTACAACGGCCTCACCACACTTCTTCCAGCTCTTCTGCAGTAACACTGTGATTTAACAGGCTTCTCCAAACACTCCAAGGCAGCAAAACTCTGGCAGCAACTACCTGAACACTTCAAGACCCCATAAGAAGGCAGAAGATGAGGTTAACCCTGGTACAGTGCACAAACCAGCACAAACAAAAAAAGCTGCAATGAAAGTCTTTATTGCTTATTACCAAGATGGCTGTAAGCAGCAATCTCCTGTTAATATTCTTTCAAGCCATCACCCTCAGTCTTCCACATGGTCAGCAATTACCACACCAGCCTCACTCCCCTGTGACACTCCCCTTAGCACTCACATACTAACCACACTTCTTAAAAACTGTAAACGCTGAAAATTTTATTGGCGTGCAATTGGCGGTTTTTTAAGGTGTATTTTGTAAGAGGAAGTCTTTCAAAAGTATGAGAAATGAAGGGTATTTATAAAAATAACCAGAATCTTTCCCCAAGGCATTCTGAATAAGACATTCCCAACTGCCTAAAGGTCCAATGTCTGCAATGTGAGGCTTGATGAAGCATTGAAAAGGCACATCTCTTTCCATAATTAAAGGGTAACTTCATTTCTGATGATTTCAGTGGAGTGACAGTGAGTACGTGATTAACTCAATATCCATGCAGCTAAACACACTTGTATCACCCCAGAAGAATCCAGCATTGACAAGGTGGAATAAATGCCCTGCTTTAGTTTAATAGACTTTTTTAAAATCCATATGCAAAATACAGTAACCTCAGCACAAATCTGAGGCCAGCTGCATCGGTTACTTTTTGTATCAGGACCACTTCAGTGATTTTATCAGCAGCCAGGCAAAAATTTGGGAGCTGTCGCTAAAAAGTTACTAGTGAACAGTTGTTTTCACTCTGAAATTTAGTCACGGGCCTTTTTTATACTCAACTGATGAGCAGTCCCACCCAAGAACTTCCCCTAGGAAAGATAACTTCCACAGTAAAAGTTTCATTCCCTCTGATCTTAAAAGCCCAAACCAGTGAGAATTCATGTCCATGGAGCCTAAGAGTACACGTTGCCCGAGAGTGCTTAGGATCCCATTTACTTGCCTGCAAAAGGGGTGTATCAATATCCCAACCAGATCTGGGAAATCATTTCATGAAAAATGGACCCAACCAGCTCTATGACCATGTCCTTGAGGCCCTCCTACCTTAGAAGTTAAAAATCTGTCTCCTAGTGGCAGTAATACAAACACCTTGTCTTTCCCCCATGTCTTTCTAAAAGTTCAAATTCTCACCTAGTCATCAATCAGTGCTGTAAAGGCTTTAATAATCCAAGAGAGAAGCTTTTGCTGCTACACTTAATAAGTTGGCTTCCATACCTCACAACCTCACTCATAAGTCTATTTGTTCCTCATCCTCCCCAGCTGGGATACATTGATCTGCAATTCTTTCACCTTGCAGCAGCCAAGGCAATACAATTGTAGTTTCACCTCATTTATCATGCCTTCTTTGCCTTGGCTACAGCCTAAACCTGCTTTCTTGTTTCCTTCCTCCCCTGTCCCTTAGGTCCTTAACCCATCCTACAGGGTCTTCTTAGCTTAACAAATTTAGGGCAAGAGAATTCTCTTGCACGTGTTGCTGGGGTCTCCCTTGTTTCACAAAGATCTTCCCGAAAACCTGTACTCAGCAGAATCCCAGTCATGAGATTAAGCCTCAGCTTAAATCAACAACAGCCACTTGAATTCATAACACACTCTCGTCCAGGACATCACACATGCCACCTTTTCAACAGGAATAGCTATAGTTTATGTCTGGATTTCAGCTCCTCAAAGACCTCCACCCCACCTCTCACACGTCCACATCTTTCTCCGAAAGACTTGGGCCACGTGCTAAGCTGTGCATAGCACACTGAAGTCCTGGCTTTAGGGAAGCCTCAACTCACTCTCAAGGGTGACCAAAGCTCTGAACATCCACTCACAGCTCAGACACCTGCGTGCCTGCCCCATATGAAATGTCTAATTACTTGTTCTCGCATGTCACTAAGTCTGTCAGGCCTCAAATTTTGTACCTGCAGAGGATCTCTGTTAAAGAGAAGTCCTTCCTCCTGGTGTTAGGTGAAGAGGCCACGTGTGCTGTCACACAGACCATGGGCTCTGGAGATCTCGCCAGGATGGGCTCCCTTGATGCTGGGGGCTGGAAGGGCCAGTACCCCACCAGGAGCCTGGAGCAGCAGAGCAGGCAGGGTGGTCACAGGCAGCTGCCCATGAGCCCATGCCAGGGGCAGGCATCAGCAGCCCCCTTCCAGGTCTGGTCTTATTCCTCCTTTCTCACAGGCTTGTGAAGAAGTAAAGTCTCAGCTGTCAGGGGTTGGCGGGAGGAGCAGGGTTTCTAGGTGAGAAGAACAGGCCAAATGCTCTCTTTCTATCACTCTCCAATGTGCCAGCTTCAAAAACCTGCTGACAGTCCTTGAGAGTTGATGACATTTTTCAAAACGTTGACAAAAATAGAGAAGCACTTTCCCCACCATTGAAAAAACTACTTCCACAAAGTCTTTCTGCTCTCCACTCTTTCTTTGACCACCTTCACAGACAGCTCTTATCTATCAAAGCATTTACATAGACTCACCCCATTCCAGAGAAAAACATCCTGTCTTCGAGGGAGAGCTGACACCCCAGGCCCTTAAGAGATTCTAAAATTTTAACAGCAGCTACCATACATTGTAAATTCTGTTTCTCTCCCCTTAAATGGAAAACTCTATCGACTCCACAAAAACAGATTTGCTTGAGGGAGACTTGAATGTAATGATTTCCCAAAATGTAAATAAAGCTATTATCTCCTCTAAAACTGGGAAAACAGTTAATGCTCATTGATCTCATAATTTCAAATTAAAAATTTATTTCTGTAACCTGAGTATATACCTTGTTATATAACACAGTGTCCTTTGACATTATGCACTAAATTGACATAAGTGTTTTAAAGATATATTTATATCTGTACCTTTTGTACTGATCTTTTAAAATCTGTAATTAAGCCTCTGTTGGGAAGTAAATGTACTAAGATATATATTCTAGAGGAGCAATGTGAATACTTTACAAAACAGGGATTAATATGCCCATTATGAGTCATTAAGTCACACGGGAATAACAGTAAAATGGGAAGAATTTTAGCTCCTATTGTACTTATGTTTTGCATATGCCTGCATCCCTGTAGAAA
Organism: Leptocoma aspasia; assembly: GCA_013399835.1. NCBI lineage: Eukaryota > Metazoa > Chordata > Aves > Passeriformes > Nectariniidae > Leptocoma > Leptocoma aspasia. The sequence continues at coordinate 84,305 of VXAX01002905.1, read as the reverse complement.
AAGGAAGCTGTTTTTCACCAGATTAGGGGCATGAAGAATCAAACTCTCACAGGAAAACGATGCTGTTATGACAAGTACTGTGATATGTGTGAATAATCAGGTATCACATGCAGAGTAAAACCACGCAGTTCTACTAGAGCTGAAAATCCAAAGCAATTGAGATCGAAATCTTACAGAGACTAGGTCTATTTATGAAATACAGACCTTTTCTCTGAGCTCATCAGAAGTTAGCTTTGCTGTGCATGGCTCTGATTTAGAAGAATTTCTCCTGTTTCTTATGTCATTCTATATCAAAGGAACTCTTCTTAGGCACTGCCTAGCCTGCTCCAACAAGTCTAAGAACATGCCTAAATCATTGGCAGGCCTATTTGTCTTTAAAATAAAAGGTCACAAATAAAAGCTGTTCATGTTGCAAGCTCACAAATCTAAATGCAACATTTTTCAGCTCCACATGAGCTCACAGAACATTCTGGCACAAGAGGAAGTAAGGGAAGTCAGACGAGTGACTGAACAGCTATGGAGAGCTGAGGAGATCCAAGAAAACACCAAGATTTCCTTTTGAGCTGCACAGCATTTACTCTTCAGGGATTCCACTCTCGGAGGTTTTTTGGGTTTACTGGTTTTTTTGTTAAGTTCTTCAATATCCTTGTGTTCAGGTTATGCTGAAATATCTGCTACCACTCCAAATCTGATTCACCTATCACAGAATGAGAGACTCAGAAAGGAAAGAATAAAACAAGAGACTTGTGATGTATGAACGTCTCTATGTGCAAAGTGTCATCAAATATTTTACAAGAAATACTTGTAAAAAACTCAGTTAATATAAAGATTTTCTTAATTGGAAAGAAACAGCTTTAAGTCAACATCTGGCCTTATTAATATGCATGTCAATAAGAACTATGGGCTACAAACTGCTTTTTGTAGCTCAGTCTCAGCTCAAGGAAGACTAATTTAATAAATACAGAAGCAGTCAGTAATTAGACTTCTATATTCAAAAACATCTCCAGCCTTATAGCTTAACCACAGTACAGATGTTGTTGGCCTCCCCAAAGGCAGCTTAATATTTATATACAAATTCTGACTTTTCAGTAAAATACACTTCCTCCTCAGAACAAACTCACAAAACACCAGATCTCTCCTATATAAATCAAATGTGTTTCCAGGTTTTGTGTTAAGTAATGTCAAATTAATAACTTATATATTGCCATAATACTTAGCTGTATCCTGATCCTACACACTCCAGGCTCCAATATTTCTATCCTTATGCTTGCTATAAAATTCTCTCTCTGGTTGAATAACTTAACAAATTCCTATTATGTACATAACCTAGGTAATAAAGAGGTGACAAACTTCACATACACATTGAGGTAGTCAGCTATCTCATAAGCTTTTTTTTTGCAATGATCAATGGAGCACTATTATCAAGCAGAAAAAGATGCTGTAGCAAGTAACTTAGCCCAATTCCCATCATTGCTTATATTCATTGAGGAAAGATGAAGATCCATGGAGCACAAGTTGTCCATAATTAAAATTGCTTACATGAGATTAGAAAACCCACATTAACACAAAGCAAGCCATGTAATCAGAAGGAAAACTACCAGTGTGTCTGTTCTTGCACTGCAATGTTTTCAAAAGCAATTAAATTTATCATTGAAATCTCAACTCATCCAAAAAAAAGCTCTAACTCACCACCACCACCATGAAATATTTTTTTACAACTGTTCCGGCAAGACGTTACAATAAGGCCAGTCAATAAAAGCTGCCGGGAAAACAAATGTCTGAGCCTGTTCAGAAAGTTCCAGTAGCTCTTTAGACACTTTCATCAATTTTGTTTGATTACTAAATATGTCACTTTTCCCCTACTGACAAACATGGCCTGTTCATGCTGGGCAAGACACTCCTACTTCCACAAAGACGTGGAGCAAAGGAAGCTGGAGAAAATACTCACAGCACCTGCAGTAATTCAGAGGGGTCAGCCTAGCACAGAGGCACAAGTGGTTGTGCACCCAGTTTTCTCATGGCCTCTGTTTTTCTGCTCTACATTGCCTCACCATCACTAAGCATTAAACACAGTCCCTGAATAAACACTTCTCATGTAGGATCAGAGCCAAATTGTCTGCATTTGTATGCCAGGGTTTTATATTATTTTCCAGTTCCTTCACTCCTCATTTCAGTATGACTTTTGTCTTTTTCTTACTGCTCTTGGATCTATATAGTCCCTGTGAGATGCTACAACAGCCAGGAATATCTGTTTGCTCACCATCAAGCTCTTAACTTAGGGAAAGTCAGATCCATTTGCTGCATGGGCCAAACACTGTATTTATGAAGTCTACATTTAAAAAATTTATGGAAATCCCATTACATTGGATAGATCAGAGTACTGCAACATATTCTGTGCCAAGTGCTCATAGACCAAAGAGCAAGCATATATTGGCCTAACTCTTGTCTCGCTGAAAGCCAAGATATCCACATCCATTCTGAGCACATGACAGTCTGGATCTACCTAGGGAGGAACAGCTCAGAAATGAGTTAATGAATTTAAGTCTTTTGTCCTGTCACAGTCATAATCAGGCATATTCAGGCATTGTATTTCACTCTGTACAAACAAGCCCTTACTTTTTCACACAGAAGGTTGAAAGGGACGTTTCCTATGCTGGATATCTCAGTCTATCTGACTAAAGCAGAATCTCAGGATTCAGATAAGCCGGAATCTCCTGTATTGGCTCTTTCTTACCAGTCGCTTCTTGATTTATTATGTGAACTACACAGAGTTTTCCTAGTTCACACTATTTTTTCCTTCAAAATTGCAAGTATTAATGAAAGCTGCAACACAAGAAAGGAAGTTTCCACTAAATTCTGAGGCCAAATTTTAGCCTATTCTATATCCTACCAAAACATAGTATAAGAAAATAACTGGAAAAGGTTATATCCTCTTTGCTGAGAAAATATCAGAAAATTCTTGCATAACAGCACATCTTTATGTAGCAGATAGATTTATCTTGCCTTGCCTGTGAGTGTACAAGCACCATAACTTCTCCCAGCCCATTAAGAGACAAGGTAGGAAATCAGAGAGGCAGGAGAGAGCCCTAATAAGTGGCTACTTTCTTCATACCTCTTGTCAAAATCTTTAAATACTCTTTACACCACAGATAAACTGTTTGTTCAAGGCTGCTACTACAGGCTCTAGTGCATGGGCTTGGGCTGCCAGGTTAAAGACTGTGGCAGAGCTAAGGGTGTATCCAGACCCTTAGCATTAAAACTGCAACACCTGAATTGTCACTAGAATTTACCTTGGACTAATAATGTAAACCCTGAGTTTCCCTCAAAACACTAAAGCTGTGAGGACTAGTATCCTCATCAAAGCTGCTCACAATGATGTTTCAGGGAAGGAAGTACTTAGAAAGGGAGAATTAGAAAGCAGCTGCTCCTTTTAGTGTAAGACATGGAATCAAGACTACTGCAACCATGGCTGAGGAAGCAATACTAGAGGAGGGAATGATCCCACCTCCTGTGTGTACCTCCTAGCCAAGAACTTTACTGCTATGCTAGGATGGTGGGCCAGAGATCCAGCACCCTGTGCTCTTTGCAGCTCTTTGATCCTCACTGCCTAGGGACAGAACAGCCTCTGCTTCTCCAGGGAACAGAGCCTAAAATCTTCTGTGCATAACTGGGACAAGAGAAAGCTCACTTGTTTACTGAAGAGGAGAACCAGGCTGGTGCTGGCCCTACTCTGACCAGCTACCTTACATGTATAGTCACATCCCAGAAAGATGCCCATAATTGCTGAGTCTGGAGAGCAGCTAATTTAAGTCCATAGCAGAGCTTTTAAAACAAGAATTCTTCATCAGCACAGACCTTCCTTGCTGGAAGGTAACATCTCTTTCACCTGAAACACAGACTTACATAATTCTGTCTCTCTGGTGACACTAATGAGTAGCTGCTCTGGGGAAAGCTTACTCAGATCCCTCTAAGTGATTTTCTTTAAGCTGTCACAGCTGCCGGCTGCACCACAGTTCCGTGCTACTGAATTAAGACCCCCAGGGTAGCACATTCTCTGTGTGCTTTGTTTCTTTTATCTGTTTCCCCTCTTCTTAAGATCTTACCTTTATTCTCTAAACTTAGACCCACCACAGGTCAGGTCATGAAGCGTCAGAGTGAGCCTTAAATGTGAATTCATTCTCTTCCTCCCACATAGCCCTCACCTGCCATCACCTCCCCCAATATAGTTACCTTTCACTCTGCCTTCTCAATCCTTTACTCACACTTTGGTCTTTTACAGGCTTAGGGTTCTACTTTGAAATGTGACATTAAATCTTTCATAGGATTCTATGCTCATTGTCTTTGAGTGACTCCAGATTGGACACGTTCAGTTCAAAAGAGGAGTGGGGGAAAGAGAACCAAATGCAGCAAAGTTTCTGACAGCTCGGGAGTTTGGCTGCCATTCTCCCTTCCTCAAAGTGTTCTGCAGGATGAAGTGAGCATTTTAAACAGAAAGGTACCACTGTTCTCTAACCTTGTTCACACGAATAGCAGGGCCAAAATCCAATCCAAATTGAGGGCATCACTAAAAGCCATCAACTCTGATTCCATAGGCACAGGGAACAGATGCATTGCAAATACAGTAATACATTAACCAATTCATCATGCTATAAATTCACTGAACCTAAACCTTCTGTTTCACCCAGTGATTCTCTAATCCTAAAACTCACCCTAACCAGATCTGCCTTCTTCCCTTTCAGTGGTGTTATCAGACCCAGTGGTGCTGTTAGAAGCTGTCTATAGACAAACTGCTCTTTGGTTTCCATTTCTGATACCTACCACTACCTCAGCCTTCTTTCTCTCCTCTTCCTTATCTCTTGCATGTCATCTTCCATCAGTGGAGGCTACTGTTTTCACAGTACTACCCACTCCACTGTTCCAAGTCATTAAACAAAGCTGTGGGAAAGCAGCAAATGTACAAAGTTTTCATGGATCTTCATGGGAAAATTTTGCTCTTTTTCCTTTTGAGGAATGTCAAAACTTGGACCAGGCATTTTTGCAATGCTAAGGGGTTGGTGCAATATTCTGAACATGAGATCATGATTTCATGAAACTCAAGATCATCATATTGCTAAGATGAGAAGACTTCCAAGCCACAGAGGACTGAACAAATTGCATGGAAATAAGACTGTCAGGGCAGACAGAGAAAAGTGGATTGCAGGCTCTGTGGCGGACAAGGACTGTTTTGGACTCAATGTTAAGGACAGGATTCACTGTGAGCTTTCCTTGGGCATATTGGGAAGGACAATATAGACTGATACAAAGCTATAAAAAGATCTAGAGGCATATGAACAGTAAAACATCAGATGCTGATGACTGACAAGTTTAAAGCCTATCAGCTGTGAACAAATGAGAAGAAAAGCAAAGGGGTAAAATAAATAAAAGATAATGTAAGATAGTCAGACAAATAAAGAAAAAGAATCAAGTCCAGAAGGCACATGGGGTGCTAGTAGTGAAGCAGCTGGAATGGCTCAGAGGGACACAGCAGCCAGGGAAATTTATTGAGATGGCAAAATGACATTCTCTAAAACAAGATAAATTAATTATTTGCCTCAGCGCCCCAGAAGGAGAAAAGAAGCTGACAGAAAATGACATGTCATATAATTCTCAGGGTGACAAGGAGGGGAACTAGCAGAGATGCAAGGGTTGAGGCACATATATCCCTGCAGTGCTTCTTGGCTGCCCAGGGCAAAGCCTTCAGTGGATGAATACAGAGAATGTACCAATGGCAGGCCAGCCGTGCTCTGTGACAGGGAAGGGCTCTGTCTGATCATTTTCATGAAGATGAAGAAGATTTCTAGGTCTGACTCTCCTTTGCCACAGCCTTTATATCTTCATTTCTGCCTGCACAGAATGACTGTGAAATTCTTCCAAAGAAGAATTCTCCTTTTTCCTCAGTGGTTGTTCATCACTCCCAGTTCACAGGTATAAATGTCTAGATAAGGTGCCAAGAAAAACATCAGGTATTAACACATACTGCTATTCACAAGAAAAACAGGTCAGAAGCCTTTTCCAAAGTCATATGAAATTAACAGTGGAGAGTTCTGGCCTTTCACAAGCGAGCTGCAGCCCACTGTGCTGTTGTTGTTTTTCTGCACAGTGAAGGCATTGCTGACTTCCTGATCCTGAACGGACCTCAGTGTAAGATAGAGGACTTAATAAGTATAACCAGTTTACTAGAGCTAAAATTGGGGTGAAAACTCATTTTGATTAATAGAGAGGGACATGTTAACCCACAAAAAGCAGAATGCAAAATTCTTCGCAATTTTCCAGATTTTAAGAACTACTATAATGACCAAAACTTGAGATGAAGACCATTAAAACAAGACCTGATATACATTTGGAATTACTGTTGGTTAACTTTCCATAAGCATAGAAAGTCTTTTGGATACTGTGACATATATAAAAAGATTGTAGTATTATTTAGGATCATTAAAAGTGGCCTTACAGGCAAGCCTTATCAACTGCTGTTTAACCACATGGGGAGATAAATTTTGAAGAAGAGATAACACACTTGCAGTAAACTAGGAAAATTGCAGCAAACTTGGAAACTACTCCTGAAATTGTCTGTTCCTCTGCACAAGCCTGACCAATTCATTTGTCAGCTGTACATTCTCTGCCTCCAACATTCAAAATGACATTTCACAATATTATCATCACACACAATGCAGGCAAGCAGTTACACAGAGATAGATGGACATAAGGTCAGGAAAAACAGATAAGGTGGGAAATACCATTAATATATTTAAGCAAAAGAGCCTCAAATGAGGCTGCTTGAATTGCCACTTTTCAGATGTCAGTGAGCTGGATGACCATGGAAATTGTTTACTTTAGATGCTCTAAAAAAGATAATCAAAAAAGGAGAGATAATTCAACTTAATTTAATATAAATAAACTAGGATAAATCTCTTCCTAAACTGAGATGTAAATCCTTTCCTATTATGCTTCATTCTATGCCCCTGAAACAGCATGTGTGTGAGTCTGATGAGGTATGAGAACTGCAAAACCAAGCTACAGAGGCATGAGTGGAATCCCATGTGAAATGCTCTAAATAAGCTAGAGGTTATGCAAGACAAGGATAATTTTCTCCTGTTGACATTTTATAGATGTTCTTTTTAGCTTTGCAGAAACTGAACTTCTTACAATCTTCAGAAAGGAACTGACATACTTGAATCTCTGATACTATGATTTCTTTCAGAACGGCAACAGTCTATAAAAAAGGGGGAAAGTGACTTTTTACACTGGTAAATAGTGATAAGACAAGGCAGAATGATTTTAAATTTAAACAGGAGAGACTTATAATACATCTTAGTTAGGAAGAAATTCTTTACTTAGAAAGGAGAAAGGCACTTGCAGAGCTTGTTGTGGATGTCCCATCCCTGAAAGTGTGGATGGCCAGGCTGGAGGGGGCCCTGAGTTACCTGGTCTAATCCCTGTCCATCAATGGGGAGTTGATACTGGATGATCTTCAAGGTCCTTTCCAACCCAAACCATTCTGTGGTACTATGATTTCTTCCACCGCCTCAGCCACAAGACAGAGCTGGAGGGGAATATTGGGACTAGGGTTTGTCAGTGTGTGTTTTTAGAGAGTTATTTCATCACAAAGCAACTGCTAGTGCAGTTAGAACACCAGCAGGAGTGGATAGAATTATTGACAAAACAACAGGTTACGCATGGATCCTGTTTCTTTTTGCCTTTTTACTGAGAAGTTGTGGCAAAAAGCACCTCACTTAATGCATGCATTTAGGAGCACCCTGCAGCATTCAACATGAAGTGCCAGAGAAAAAGAAGCATTGATCAACTCTTCTCTCCAGCACAACCTGTCCTTTACATATTGCCATTCTAAAATTATTGATTGGCCTGGGTTCTGACTGAGTTTCTATTCTTTGTCCAAAATTCAGTCTTCTTACTCTTTGTGAACAAGAGACACCTCACTTCCCTGGACAGTGATATCTTGGTACCATCTGCAGTAGACAGGAGCATGCAAAGCTTTGTTGATCTTGTAGGATGTTCTGGACCCCAGGGTTGCTAACATCTCTTTGCAGTAGAATTTTAATTTCTTATTTCCCAACATCTTGTAAAACAACAATAACTTAAATGTTCCAGTATTATGCCCCAGCTCTTTCTTCATCCCTGAATGATCCTTTTGTACTGGAATGATTTACAGTATCCATTAAGCAGTTTAAGTGTTGTTTATTTTTTTTTCCTTACCTTATCGTGGAGTAATCTCTTTTTAGAGATTTCTATACCTTCCTCTACCTGCAAACTTCTGATACACACCAGAGTCAGTACATTTGCCTCTTGGGTAAGTACAGACCTGAAATGTGAATGATCCAGATAAGCACTTTTTGTTATCTCTGAGTGTGAGATTTTGGAGCCTGTGGCTACACTTTGCGGGTTTTTTTCTATCCTTCAAGCCATAGGGGCCGATTTTTCTTCATTGTACTAAAATTATTCTCCCTTTGTTTATTCTGACCAGAGCTGTTCAAAAGTTAAACTGTTTTACCTTTTCCCACTTCTCCTCCCCATCTCAGCTGTGTGTTAGTTAGTGGCTGGGGTTAAACCACAGCAACCTTTATAAGAGCTATCTATAACCTGTTAAGTTTTATGTAAGATTCACCTCTAGATTCTACTAAACCATTTATTTTTTGCCTTTTTCCTCTTTTGACTTTCCGTAGAAACTAAGTACAGCATAGTTTTCATAAAGACTGAACAACAAGAAGTTTAGATATGGAAGGACACAGCAGCTCCCTTCTTGTCCTGTGTCCATTTGCTTTTAGTTTTTTTCTTAGTTAATACACTATTTGATGCCCAAAACAAGATAATTTCAGCTGCTTTCCTGGAACCCTGCAGCACAGTTTTCCGACACGATTAAAGATCCTGCGATCACAAAAAGCAGGCGGGCAGCAGCAGCGATGGCATTTTTAAAGCTGCCAAAACATAAGCCCACAGGCGGAGCACCAAAAGCTGGGGAGCCCTGGGGGCTCGGTGGGAGCCAGCGCAGGCAGCAGCGACCTCGTGGCTCCGGCGCTCGCAGCGGCCTGCGGCGACACCGCGCGGTGCCGAGCACAACTGATGGCTCCGGGACACCGCGGCCACCGACTGAGACACAGCAGTCACCAGCCGGGACACAGCAGCCACCGGCCGGGACACCGCGGCCGGAATACCGCAGCCATCTGCCCCTCAAAGGCAGCGGGCAGGGCTCGGGCTCTCCCAGCTCTCCATCGTCTGCGAACAGCGCGGGGACAGGTGATGGGAAAGCCACAATGGGACTCATATAATCACAGAATGGTTTGGGTTGGAAGGGATCATCTCGTTCCACCCCTCTGCTGTGGGCAGGGATTCCTTCCACAAGGGGAAAAGAGAGAAGGCAAAAGAAGCTGGAGTGCAGGCTCTGTATGAAAGAGCTAGTCGCTCTTTCTGTAGCTATGTTAATCCTGTAGCTATGTTAAGGAAAATCCACATTGAAAAGCCAAGTCCATTCTGAAAATAAAAGAGGAGAACTGCTGGAGTCTAAGTCCAATTGCTCAACTTCAAAGCAAGGAGATTTTCATCCTGTTTCAAGTGAAAAGTTCAATAGACCCAATCCATTCACTTCCATAAACCAACCATGGTTTAAACCATCTCAGTGCTGGATAAAGCTGCCTTCTAATGGATTGTTGTCCACACATAAACTGTCTCCTACCTTTGAACCCACTCTCAATGCCTAATGCTGCATTGAAGCCCACACCAATGAATCTCAGACAGTAAATCAAAATGAGACCGTTTAAACACATCTATTCTTGTCAGACAGAAGTTCACCAAAATTTCTTCAGTGACATCTAGAAGAGAAGTCTTCATCATCCCATCAGGCACTGCAAAAAAGTGCAATATAATTCCCTGGACACTGAGGCATGTGCCAGCACTCAAGCAGGGAACTCTTAGCTCTTCTTAGGTCCCTACACTATTTCTGCAAGGCAAGGAGCTCTATCCTGGCCTGGCTGCTGCCCTGTGCATATCTACTAAGGAGGCATCAGGGAATGAGGAAAATGCCATTTTCAGTGACCTCTCCCTGGAGGAAAGAACTTTCAGTCTCCTCTACTATATATCCTGGGCAGGGCTGGCTATGAGGAAGTATTTTTACTTTGAGGTAGTGAAGTTTATGCCACATAAATCTCAGTGGCCTCTCAGCTAGCAAAGGATGGCAGACAGCTACGAGTCTCTGCCAAGCATCTGGACTCAAGGAACAAGGCTCAGTCAGGGCAGCCAGGGTGCAGATCCACTCCACTCACCTGGGCTGCGAGATGAGCATGCAGAGGGTGGTGGCAGCCAGAACAAGACATGTCTTTCAGGATGTGCACTGTAGATCTACAAGTGCAGAGGTTGTTCTAGCCCTCTGCCACTTCATCCATCCACCTCCTTCACAACACAGCTTATTTTCCCCATGTCCCTGTGAGTCAATATGACAGGGCAGCTGAGCATGTTTTGCTGCCACCATCTCAACCCATTGTGGGAATTTGTCAGCATCAGTACAATCAGGTCTGAACAATCACTATTTTTGTGCTTGTTTGCTTCCCTCCCAGATGTCATTCCAAGTCACAGGAATGAGTATATTAAATTCCCTCTTAAAACACATTTCTGCATGTATTCATTCATCTTACCAATCTTACAGAATAAAGTTGCCTCTGTGACTCTTGCAGCCATCTTATAAGCTGGCCCAAATAAAGCAAGCTTCGAGAACATAAGGCCTTGATCATGGAAAACCCAAATGGCTTTTCAGGAAAATTAATTTTCTTGTCTATTCCTGCAGAAAGTCTTCACATAACTAAACTTACTTGATGGATGTTGCCAAAACATTCAGCCTTTTCACAATGAAGGTCGCTTCTAGAAATAGGTAAATGTCTTTCACCTCAGAGCTGGGATCCCAGCTTCAACAGAATAAACAGACCTTTCCTGCACCTACTAACTGCTGAAGCATTTCCTGGGCACAACAAACTCCATCAGTGCCAAAGAAAGAAGGTCACTGAAGAAAGAGAATCTCAGAACAGTAATGAGTACTACCAGAAGCCAACTTTACTACAGGGGTACCTTCTTGAGAGAATCCCTCTAATTCCACTTAGTCTGGGATGAGTTTTAGTTCAGAAGAAGGGAACAATGCTTGTGAAACCACCACAGCATTGAAATTAACATAGTTGCTCCTACATGCAGATATTCAGAACCAGAACAGTAAGCACTGTCTTATTTGGAGAGAACTTCAAAAGTGGCAGGTCATTTTATTTTGTGCCTGTTCTTCTATTGTTATCTGGCCCTCATGTCTCAGCACTACTTTTGCATTCATCAGCAAGGCCAGTTAAAAATTGCCTGAATTGCCGTTTGACCAAGTGCTTATCTGCACAACTGCACAACCCATACCATCAGTTAGGAAAAACAATTTTCCCTGGCTACTCGAGACAGCCTAATTACCTAATCTGACAGGTTATTAATGGTCCAAGTCAACAATAAGTATAATGGATGCTGATAAGCACAAGCTGCCTGAACATTTGGCACGTACAACCCAGCCAGAAATCTTTGCTGCCATTGGCCACAGGACTGAACTGTCTGATTTCTCAGGGTTTCATTTAACAGGTCTATCAACATGATAAAGAGACAAACTAGCAAGTTTAATCCATTAATGAGGACTGTGAATCAGCTGAACAGTATAAAAGATATTTATGTAGCAGGTTAATGTAAAAATAAATCTCTGCTTCATTTCTCAATAATTGTAACACCCTTGCCTCCATCCTAGGAAGGAGAGCAGCACATGTCCATGTTCACCAGGAAATGGGCAGCAAGAATTATGACAGAGCCCTTGTTTAAAGCATTGTCAGCACTCCCATAACTCACCACAAGTGCTGTATTATTTCATGTGTCTGTTTTAAAGATCCAATTACTAGACCCACATGATCCCATCAGAAGCTCAGGTTTTCATTTTAAAGAGGAAAAAGAGACCTATTACTTGCACTGGGAGCAGTGGACAAAGGTGCTTCCTGAACAGCTCCAAGACAGAAAGTATTGAAACAGAAGTTCATGACACAGTTATTTATTTTAACCTCAGGGTTCTACAGGCCACTCTTTTAATCGTTTGGCTCCTTCCCCCTGAGGTGTAAATTCCTGGGGATAGCATCATTGAAGCATTTAAGGATGAGAAGAAACAGATTTGTCTCTTAGACTTCAAATTGTAGTTAGCACACTCCAAAGCCGATGGTAGCTAGAACTGCACCACAGTGGCAAACTGCAGCTCACACCTCTAACACCCATGAGATAGGTTTTTCACAGAAACTATTTCAATTCAGCCTGGTTCACTGACTTCTTTCTAATTAAGTAGGACATCTTTTACTGTGCTTTGTTGCTCCAATTCCCTCTGAGAGCTTTCATCCACTTCTGTAGGATGTCCACTGCTTTGCTTAAGCATCCATCTTCTACTGCTCATACAATGAAAGGATTTAAGGGGGTTACCTAGGCGATGAATACTCCAGTAGATCTCATGTATGTTTTGAAACATGTCCCATCATTAAGCAAAACTTCACGCTACTGAAATATTTATTTCTGTATCTCTGCAAACCCCAGCTTCATGACAGCCACACCTTGGAAAAATATGACACCTACCCACTTTACATGCTCTGGATGATGTTCCTAAGTGACTTTTAAGATCAAGATACTTCAGGGTGTTCCACATTTACAACAGCTTCTATTCCCTGAAAATAAGTCCCAGTGGCTCATTCAATGCTTGCATTGCTTAGAGCACTTTAGGGCTTCTAATCCAGATAAGGTAATTATTGATTTCTTTGCATGGTTTTTCCTCTATCCAGCAGTAAAACTACAAATATCTACGTAAGCATTCTGAGGCAAATTCAAATTCGTTAAATCGGAGCAAAGAGAAATGCAAAGCAATTTTGCTTGGAACTGCCAAGTGAGCCACATCAAAAACAGAATCTTTCATTAATGTTAAAATTTTTCACCACTATTGTGGTTCAACCTCAGACAGCAACTAAGCACCACACAGCCACCTGGTGGAATGTGTAAAAGAGAAGATAAATGCGAGAATACCCTGTTGAGAAAAAGACAGTTTCATAGGAAAGCAAAAGCTGTACACAAAAGTAAATCAAAACAAGGAGCACATTTCCCACTTTGCCAAGGCATGCAAGTTCTCAGCCTCCCCAGGACAGCAGGGCTCCATTACATACAGAGTGACTCATGAACAGAAACATCATTACTCCAAACGTGCCCCCCTTCCTCCTTCTCCAGATTTCTATGCTGAGGATGAGACTTTATGGTCTGGGATATCCCTCAGGTCAGTTGGGGTCAGCTGTCCTGGCTGTGTCCCCTTCAGGCTCCTCATTCACCCCCAGCCTTTCATTGCTGGGGTGGGATGGAGAGCAGAGAAGGCCTCGGTTCAGAGTGAATCCTGCTCAGCAATAACAATAACATCTCTGAGTTATCAGCAATGCTTCCAGCACAAATCTGAACCATGGGCCCAAAACAACTACTGTAGAGAAAATTAACTCTATCCCACCTTCTCAAAATCCCACTATATCTAACCAACAGCAATGGCTCATACTGTCCACAAGACTATTGGTGATATTGGATATTGGAAGCTGCAGACATTTAATGGATACAATTATGGTCAACAGAGAAAGGAAGTCATGATATAACCTGCAGAATATTATTAGCTTGTTTAGGCAGTGATACCATAATTCCTTAAAACTGTTATTGGGCCAAAACCAGTCATTGTGTTGTGTTAGTTCTGTATAATTGAGCTAGACCTGTTTCTCTTTTCCTATAACTGTGTAACATCAGTTACATCTTTAACAACTACTTAATTACTCACCTGTCTGATATTCCTCACTTGGCTGTCAGTAACTTCAAGGTCAGACTTTGCACCAGTTCACTACTGCAGGGTACCTGGGGGTCCTGGAGGCTCTGGGCACCCCCATGTGTGTGCATGCAGTAACACTGCAGCCCAAGGCATAGACATGAAGTTAAACATGCAAAAATAGTGAGGACCCCTTCAGATCAGGCCCCTCACCCTGCAGATGACTTTGCATAATGCTTCACTATAAAGTTTAAAAAAATTCTTCTCTGAGGGCATAAATATTTCCAGAAAAACACATTATCACAAGTGGCATTATGGAGTCCAAGAAAACACAGCATCTTTACAGAGTTAGAGCAACCTGCAGTAATCTGGGCTGTAATCCTCTGTTGCTATTCCTTTTCTCATCTCTAGAGTACACATTATTTCCACCTATGAGATAAGTATCTTTGCACATCTAATGTAAATGTTTTGTAAAACCTAGGGCCAAGGAGGCTAATGGATCACAAAATGAATGTTTTTTCTGCTATTGGATCACAAACCTGAAGAAGTAGTAAGGGAATGGGAAAAAGACACCAAATACACCAAAGAAGTAATAGAAAGGGGAAAATACACTAAATGGCACAAAGGTCTGCAGCAAGTGACATAAAAATTTAACTAGCATGAGGTAAATATTCTTAAGCTGTTCTTTCATGTGCATATGTAAAAATCAACCAACAGAGCAAATACCTAACTGTATTTCACAATTCTGCATTCCCTGACTATTGGAAAGCTACAAAAAATCCAGTATTTAGCCTTGCTTTAGAAAGTTATTTGCTTCAGGTCTGTGTTTTGACCTAAGAAAACCTTTTACTTTCACACCACTTCGGGTAACATCAGAAATCTCACACTTTATTCCGTCACAAGATGCTAAGTAAAACGAACACATTCAACTTCCCTCACTGTTACGGGCAGTTTTTCCCCAAACTTTCTTCACATTTCTGCATGTACCACAAGAGGGAGCGCAGAGTTCACCTTCCTTAAGCTCTGCCAAAGAGGAGGTAGAGATAAACTGTTCGATAAACTGTGACCAGGCTAGGAGTTCAGAGCGTTTTTATACAGCACACCGGTGCTCAGACAAAGAAAAGAACAGGTTTCTTCTTTGAGAAAGGTGTTACCTCACTGCCACACTGTTGCATTGCTCTCTTCAAAGACAGCCGATGCTGCAGATTTCACCTGAAGCAGACACATAGGCTGATGCCACAGGAGGGTAAAATCAAGGCAATCCTGATGGGAAGATCCTGCAGGCTCATCAAAGCTGTGTGAATAGGATATTTCGAAGAACTGATAAGCCTTTCCTAGCATATCAGATATACTTGTGGGAGCAGGGACAGATGAGGACAATACACCCTTCTGAGTGCACATACTGCTTTTAATGGCAGGTACTGTGATTTCTCATTAAAACACTATCAGGAAAATTCAATAGTTCAGTCAATAAGGCTGAACATGGGCAACCATTTTATATATGGAGAACTGTCCGAATTTTCTTCACCCACCAGTCACCCTCCCCAAGCCTCAAATCTCCATAATGGCAGTAGCAAAGTTGTAATAAATACTAGCATGAAACAACAATTACTTACTACATTTGCAGAAGATGGAGATACAGATAACACAGAGATTGTAGCAGAATCTCCCTTGCACATTACTGGACAGCTCACAACTCTTTGACGTTTCCTAACTTCAGTCCCTGACAGTAAAGTGAGTTGGAATTATTCATAGTACCCACAGCATTTGAGAAGAACTGGATACCTCCATATCTGCGTAAATGAACACCAGAGGACCTCAAAAAATATTGAAGAACACACCTGGTAAATATTTGTTTCTAAAATAGTCATGGCAATACAGAAAAAAGTAATCAGAAACAGATTTTCCCGTGGTCATTTTGAAGCTAACACAAGGTTATATTTAGGGCTTAAAAAAGGGAAAGTTTGCAGTGTGTATTGTATGGCTACAACATATTTTACAATTGTAAATGGGTAAACATCAGCTGTGTTTATTCTAAACATTATTCTAAACAGACCAAGCTTTCCCAGAGATAATTTAGTAGCAAAGAGTGTGTGACCATTCCAATTTCACATATGAATAAATGATGCACGTAGAAGACATGATTTGTTGTCAAGGGCCAGCAAAGAAAGAAGGAATTGGTCTTCAAAGTCTAGTCCAACATTCATAGTCAGTCCCTAAATAAAGTAATTTGAAAAAAATGTAATTTTAGAGGACTGACACCCCTCAGAAATGGTAAAATATGAACCCTTGAACAGGTTTTTTAGTCTATCATCCAGCACTTTCTAAGAAAAAACAAACTATTATTGCCTTCTTTTTATTTATTCCTGGACTTCTGGGACCCTAAGTGCTACCAGGTTTTTGCTCCATAAATGCAGTCTAGAAACTTGGAGATGTTAAAACATACATTTTTTTACCTTTTAGAAGATATGACAGCCTCATTTAATTGTGACCCCAAAGGGGTGGTTTTAGGAGATCCAGTAAATGTTAATTTATCATAACGGCACTGCTAGAAGTACCTGTGCACCAAAGAGCTCTTCACTTTTTACCTGAAGGGTTTGAGAAATAGTGCACTACAGCACTTGCTGAGAGAACACTCAGTGCAGTATGTTTAGGTCGTTCCAGGTATCTTGCAACACTTTCATGTCACTTCAACAGGAACCTCTCACATGCCAGGCTTTCAAGAGCAATTTATCTCCTTCAAGAACCTGCACAAAGGGAAGACTGAGGCTCTCAGTTTATTTGCCTGCATAAAATCAAAGGTCTGCAGGGGGGGAAGGAAGAGATCTGAAAGTGAGACTGCCAAGAGATTTGGATGGGGACACAACAGAGGGACATCTGCTCCAGGGGGGTTGGTCAGAATGAGCACAGTGACAGCAGTGTCTGCCATCTCAACACAATGCCTTCTCCATAGTCAGCAACATTCCAATTCTTATCTTATTCTTCTTTCTACTAAAAAAACCCTAATATTTTATTGTGCTTTTGAATATGCAGCACAGAAAGGGAAGCTGAATTGCCATGTACTGCACACATATTGTTTTCCAAGCAGTCACGTATGCCTAATCAGCAAAAAGCACTTACATTATTTTCACAAGTTATTAACTGAAATGGGAAACCAGCTTACTGTGATTCCATTACAAAAGAGTTACTCTACTCTGGTGCAGCTGGTATAATAACTATCAATTGGCTTGAGAGAAACCAACTAAGGCTGTACCACAACTTTCAGTCTTGCATTTCCCCTGTATTTACAGGATTGTCACACACAACCTACATCTAATCCCATAAAATGAAAGAGAGATGCTGATCTTCGAGTTCATGCAGATCTTCAGGCCTCTGTGTAAAACAGAAATAGAATGAGAAACCAGTTGTGTTAATAAGCATATGAACAATCCAAAGAGGTATATTAGCATTACAGGTGTTCAGCTGTTTTCATCTGCTTCCTAGGACATCAACCACAGTCAATGCAGAGCTCTCATCAGAATCACTTCTACTTTACCCAAGTTCTGCACTGAATTCCCAAGTTAGTAGCAATTTTCCTTCTTCAAGCCAATAAAGGTCCATGCTGAGCTATCAAACCAACTCCTTGGACACGCTCAAGAAATTTTTCCTGTTAACCTCATCAGATATTTCATCTCAGAACTTTTTCAATGTAGATATGGACAGAATTGTTTTCTAAGCTTAAATATTAAACTTCATTAACATATATTTATGTATTTAAGGCAGTATGAAGAATGCTGAAATACATTATCAACATGCCAACAGACATTTCAAGCATAGCAAACACCAGTGCCCCTCATGCAGTTGCAACTCTGCTGTCATCCACAAACAGATGCATATTTCCTTTCCTGCTTTCTTTCATCTTTCAAACTCTCCATGGACAAGGTGAGCTTTATGATTCATCTGTCACATTTTACTTTGTATGGGAGCCAAAGAAAACCAAGAAAGCAGTAGCAATAAGGTTGGTTAAACACAAAGTAATGAAAATGTATTTAAGTCACACTCTTTTAGGGCTTTTTCAATGGCATTATGCAACAACTATGACATAGGTTGCTCAGCTCATGACAAGACACAATTCAAATCCAAAATAACAACTCAAATGTCAGTCAGCAGTGTAAATGTGACCTGCCTGAGGACATCTGAAAAATACAAATGTGTTGTGGGTTGACTTTAGCTAAACACAAGTTGCCTACCCAGCTGCTGTCTCCCCTCTTTGACAGGGAGGGGAGAAAATAGGATGAAAATAATCATGGATTAAAATAAAGACAGTTTAATAATGCAAAGCAGAAGGCAAAAACCAGCCACAGAAGAAAAGGAAGACAAAAGATTTATTCTCTATTTCTCATTAGCAGACAATGTCCAGCTACTTTTGGGGAAGTAGGGCTTCAGCCCATGCAGCAGCTGTCGTAGAAGACAAATTTCATAATAAATGCTCTACACTCTTTTCCCTTAGCCTTTATTGCTGAACAGACATCATATGGTCTGGGATATCCCTTTGGTCAGGTGGGGTCAGCTGTCCTGGCTCTTCTCCACCAACATGGGTCTCTTCCACCACAGGCTGCAGTTCTTCAGGAACAGACTGTTCCTAAGTGGGTCCCCCACGGGGCCACAAGTTCTGCCAGCAAACCTGCTCCTGCACAGGCTTCCACGGGGTCATAAACTCCTTTGGGTACATCCACCTGCTCCAGCTTGTGGTTCTCCCTGGACTGCAGGTGGATCTCTGCTCCACCACGGACCCTCATGGGCTCCAGGGGCACAGCTGCCGCACCACAGCTTTGCACCACAGACTGCAGGGGAATCTCTGCTCTGGCATCTGGAGAACCTCCTGCCCTTCTTCTTCACTGACCTGGGTGTCTGCAGAGCTGGTCTTCTCATATTCTCACTCCTCCCTCTGGCTGCAGTTGCTGTTGTGCAGGTTTTTTCTTCTTCTTAATTCTGCTGTCCCAGAGGTGCTGCCAGCATTGCTGATGAACTCAGCTTTGGCCAGCAGTGGGTCCATCCTGGAGCCAGCTGGCACTGGCTTGTTGAATGTGGGGGAAGCTTCTCACAGAAGCCACCCCTGTAGCTCCTCATAGAAGCTCTATCTGCTGTTGTTCATGGATTTGGTTTGTATGGAACAGAGAAGTAACAAAAGTTAGTCACTTCTGGCTCTTGGGAGATCCCATTGGAATTCCTGGGCATGCTCTCCAAGATGCAGGGGCTTCTCCTCGACCACAGACACATGTGCAACTGTAACACATTTGTAACTATAAAGCAAGCATATCAGTGGCTATTTCACATCCAGGACATTCCTTATAAAGTTCTGACAGTTTCTTTAGTCAGAGGAAATTAGATCGCTCATATCTTGTTTCCTGGAATTGACAGCATTTGGTTCGTAGGATGCATAGAATCATTGTTTTTCCCAACACAAATGAGTCCCTAGGCCTTTGAACACAATTAAGGTCTCATGAGTGTGGCAGCCTGAGCTTTAGAACTTAGGATCAGGATATGAATAGGGCAATAAACTAGGAAATGTCAAGAAAACACCATGTAAAAAAACCACTTTCTGTAAATGTTACCCAGAGTCATTTTTCATACAGGCACCTTACTTTTTCAAGAGTTAGCATCACAAAGTGCTGTCCCAAACCTTCTCATAGAGGACGCCACTGGAATAGGTTCACAAAGGTATTGCTTCAGGCCAAACCAAATTGTTGTAGTGAAAGGAATGAAGTCAAGGTCTGAGCCAAAGAAGAGCCCTGCAGCAGAATAGAGACAGCAAGGAGTTCTGTCAGTACAAAGATGGAAGCACTAAAGCAGTCACACAGCCCCAGTGAGGTGAGAGGAGAGGAGGAAAAAACTGAAAAAAATTGCCTTTGGGCTGCAGTGCCATGAGCAACAAAAAGATTTTTGAGAGGTCAGAGAGTCAGGAAGCATTTCTGCACTGACAGCCTCTATGTCTTCAGCTAGAATGTAAACTAATCTAGTCTTGATATGAAGACAGAGAACACAGAACTCCACCACTTTTGTTTCAAAACTTAGATATAAGCACACAGATTTTTTGATCTTTGCCTCATTTCTAATCTAAATTTGTCTGGCTTCAGCTTTCAGCCACTAGTTTTGGGGTTTGGGGATTCTTAACCCTTTTCTGCTGTACTTTCTATAAGACTCTCTAGAAAGTAGTATTTCATTCTCATCCCCCAAAATCAAGATCTCAGGCTCAAGTCATTTTGTCATCTCATTTATGACAGTCTCTATCAGAATACCACAGTAAGATCACAGAACTGCTGGAAGTCTCCCTGTGCAGGAAATCGTTTCCAGGCCTCCTGTTGAGGAACCATTGCTGTAACAGCACCGACAACAGAATTATAGCAGGAGTGGAATTAGAGATCTCCAGGAAAAAGGACTCAGCCTTGCATGGGTCTGTGCACTTTCCCTTCGCCTGCTGGCACACGGTGCTTTGCAAGGTCAGCCTTAAAAAGCTGAATTCAACAGGTGTAAGGTCATGAGGAGCAATAAAGGTAAACACCAGTGACTCTTCTCCCTCACGCCTGGGTCTCAGCCGGGGTCCCTCAGCCCTCACTGCGGACCCTCTCCAGGAGCCGGGCACCGGCACAACTTCACCGCCGCCGCTCCGCGCCCCCGAACGAGCCTTGCAAAAGTTACCGCCGGCCTGCGGGAGCGGAGGGAGCGGGCGGAACGGCCGCAGGGCAGTGAACGGCCGGAGGGCAGCCCCGGTGGGGCGGCTGTCTGTGCTCGCCCGGGGGAGGTGGCCCGGCTCCTGCGCGGCGAGCGGGGCACGGCGCGTCCCACCCCCGGCCTTGACGCCACGCGCTAATGAAATGCTAATGCCGGGGCGCGGAGCCGGGCGCTGCCCGCGCCCATAAAACGCGGCGCGGCGCGGGGGCCCTGCCCGCAGCCATGCAGAGCGCGGCCCCCGCCGCCCCGCCGGCCCTGCACCTCCTCACCTCCTACTTCATCGACAGCATCCTGGGCCGGGGCCCCGCCGCGGGCCGGCACGGTGAGGGGCGGCGGGGAGGGTGGCACGGTGAGAGGCGGCCCGGTGAGGGACAGCGGGGTCGCTTCACGCCCGCCCGCCCCAGTAACTCCGCCGTTGTCTCCCTCAGGCGCGGNACGTTCCAGCTGGAGGAGCTGGAGCGCGCCTTCTGCAAGTCCCACTACCCCGACGTGTTCACCAGGTAGCGGCGGGAGGGGCGGGCGCGGCCGTGCCGGGGCGGCGGGCAAGCTCCGGCTCTAACTGTGTGTTCTTCCCGCAGAGAGGAGCTGGCCCTGCGCCTCGACCTGACGGAAGCCCGGGTGCAGGTGAGTGCCGGAGGGGACGAGGGGCGAGAGAGGGTTGAACACAGCGCGTTTTCCGTCTTGTTCAGCCGGGCGAGAAGGGAGCAGCGGCGGTGCCGGGGACGCGTCCTGTCCGCGGCGGGTGGTGCTGAAGGGACGGAGGAAGGGGCGCGTCACCTCCGTGCCGGGGAAGCGGCGGCTCAGGGACATTCCCAGGTTGCGCTTCATTCCCGCTTGTGCTGCCGCCTTCATGGGTTGAAAGGCAGGTACTGTCTCCTGAGTTTTAAAACAGGATTTAAAAAGGATAAATTAGGTTGTTTACAGAAAATGAGGGGTTCTGTGGGGCATTCAAAGTTATTTACTGAGGCTGCAGAGTTAACATCCTTCTCTTGGTCTAACTTAGCTCATTAAAACAGTCACACTTCTAAATGACCAGTTAAAACAAATGAAAGATGAATTTGACAATCATATCAGTCAGGTCCTGTCCAGGAGAATTTCATGCCCAGCTGAGCTGTGATTGCAGCAATGCCTGTAGAATTTCAGCATACTTAGACAGACAGTAATCACTTGTAGGCTGCAGTTTGCTTAAACTACAAACAAGCCTTGGTAACTTTTCCTGACTCCATGCACTGCTTATCAATAACTCTATCCTGCTTAACAATATCCCTTAAAAACCCTTTTCTTTAGATTCGTCTCTTGATAACCTAGAAATCCCCTTTTCATACAGAAATTATAGCCTAAAAAAATTGTTTCAAAAGGTGTGAAGGCTTTCAAGTATTTATAAGCTGCAAATGACAATTGTACTAAATTTGGCTTGTGCTGTAGATCAGATATTGAGTGTTCCAGCACAACTCTGGGTATGTGCCTACTTGTGAAAGACTGAGAACTGATGCAGCTGCTCAGTGTGACAGTCCTGCTTACTACTGCACGGCTTTGATACAGTTAATGCCAGATCCTTGTTTGTATACTTTGTCATTACTGCATCTGCGATGGTTCACACCACAGTTACAGTCTGTAAAACTGTAACTTTTTTAGCTTTTTATTTTAATATGCACCATCTTCAAAAAAGGCATTAGAAGTATGAATGGTACTTTATCATCAACTCAAAGAATACCTAGATGAGCTTTT
Organism: Leptocoma aspasia; assembly: GCA_013399835.1. Lineage (NCBI taxonomy): Eukaryota > Metazoa > Chordata > Aves > Passeriformes > Nectariniidae > Leptocoma > Leptocoma aspasia. The sequence goes on along the minus strand of VXAX01002905.1, from coordinate 61,996 downwards.
CAGCTCTCTTTTGTGGACTTGGGGGAGATTATGTACCCTCCACTCCTCCTAACAGCAACAATGACTAAAACCTCTAGTCACTGACATGCCCCAGTCTCTGACAATTGCACATGGCATCTAACAATGAAAAAGACATGGGTGAAAAGCTGTTACTTTAACTGTTACTGTCAAATTCTCTTTGTGGGGTACATACTCTGTAGACTCTGTGAAGGAATGGTGCATGGCAAAGAGGAACTCATCTCATAATGACTCATCTAGAAAAAAACAACAAAGTTTTTGTGTTTGATGCAGCCAAAAAGGAATTAACAACAAAAATAACAGTTGATGCATCCCCAGTGGATGGAAGGAACAGCAAAGAGCTGTTCCTGGTACCTCTTTGCCTCCTTAATATGTTAGATCTTAACACAGGTCTCCTGAGCATGGAGAACAGAGCCAGCACAGTTGTTTAGTGTGACTTTGCAGTGCACAGAGCCAAGCTCCAGGTCCTATCCAGTGGGAAAGTGGGCTCAGCCTGGTGGGAAGGGGATGTGTAGGAATAACAGTAGTGTACTGTACTTAAACTACCATAATTACCAAATACTTGCCACACAAGGCAATGCTCATGGTTGCTCTATAAGGCAGCCTGTGTGAAATGAAGGCTTCCAATCCTCTCTCTCCCATGGTACCTGGCTAAATCAGCTGACATGGAAAGTGGCCTCTCTTTACTCAGTCAAGTGTAAACTCAAGAAATTAATCTTACCCAGTGCAGTCAGACCATTTCTTCACCTCAGTGTGTTTTACAAATGGAGGTTTGCTTCTCTGGGGAGAACCCTCTGTCAACCAGCTAAAATGGGCACCAGCCACTTCATTGTTCCTCCTGTGGCCTTTTGAGTCTTACATGAAAATAAATAAATAAGGAGAAAAAAAAAAGGCATGAATATATGCTTATTCCATCATCATTTCAAAGAGATCTCCCTCACCCAACACCCCCCCTTATTTACTTTTATAGACTAAGGGGGATGGCACATTCCTTACCTTGGGAAAAAGGTAGTCAGAGAGTCTGCAAAACCTTTGCATAACCTGGAGCCACTCTTCAAAGAGCTGGGATTGCTCTTCAATAGCATTTGCATCTGTTGTTGCCATTCATGTTTCTCATTCATACTGTTAGGATGGGAAGAAAATAAGAAAAAGTTAAAGGAATCTTTTATCTTGTGTAATGTGAGGGGTAAAAGGTTTCATGGGCATTTCATTGCCATAAACTGCATCAGTTTTAAAACATTGCCTTACAGATATAACTGATCTAGACATCCTTGTCATATTTACTCATTACAATCCTCTTATTCACTTACAGCAGAAACATGATACAGTTATGCACATCTATGTATCTTTTTAGCATCATTAGGTATTACATTAATTAAATAGGATACATTTTTAAAGAAAATTACAGCAAGAAAGCAATCAAATTTTACATCCTCACATTTTCCTTTACAAAAGACCTGAATCTCTTGTCAGATATGCATGATGCTAGTAATTGCAAATATAATCTGGGTAATATTTAGCATGCAATTCAAAACTTGATGGTTTAAAACTTATTTTTGAGTATTAAGTAATACTTTTTTTCTAGAGTATTTTTTCCACTGATATTACAGTCATGAAAATCTTAAGACTGGTATAGCAATTTCTGTTATGCTTAGTTTGTCACTTCAGATGTGTATGAAAATAGAATAAAGGCAAGTGAAGCCTTTTACTGGAAGCAAAGGAAAACTGCTTAACAAATGGTTCAAGATGACTAATCTGAATGTTTGTGACTAAAATGTGTGCAGTAAATTTTGAAAGCTGTTTGTCATGTCAATATAAGGTATGAGGCATTGGTTTACTCCTGTTATCACTTGAACTGATGGGTTTGTACTGATAAGGAATGGAAAGCCAGCTTATTCCTAATAGTAATTGTTAGATATCTATGCTGGTATTTCCTTCCAGTTTGAGAAATACAAAATCTGAGAGATTATTACATTTTGGGGTTAAGCTCAAAATTACCTGTAACATTAAAAAAATTATTTTTTAGTCAAAGTGCATGTCTGAGTGATCAAATGGATTTGCTTTAGGACAGAGGAAGCAGAAAAGCAGACATTTAATTTTGTGTTAGGCTTCTTTATGAAGAACAGATTGAAGAACAGTGCTAAGATTTAGTAAAGACATGAACACCCTTGCAGCATTTATCCTTTTTAGGAAAGGCTGTATCTGCATATCTCAGTGTAAGACAGTTATTGCCTTTTCAATTAGATATTTTTCATAGAAAACACTAACACCTTTGAGTTGGTGGTCTTCTCCTGTGAGATCTTAGATAAGCTCCACTTACAAATATTTGGGATTACTGGTTAACAGTGATTTAAAATCATCTGATCCCAGTAATTTAGTTTTCCTACCAGACCCCTGTCTTGGACTAATACTGATGGAGTATCTCATCCTCACTGGCATGAAGGCAAAGCTGCCTGGCATTTCACAAGTTCAGATATTCCTTTGTTAGACTTCTGACTATTGAAAGCTTATGGTTGCTGGAGGAAAAACCAAAGAATGAGTCTTGACACTCAAGAATTTCAAGTAGCTTCAGCTACTTGATGTTCTGATTTTCTGCTGAGCACACCTCCCTCTGCCAACTGCCTGTGAGCGAGACAGTTCTGTGCTACACCCGAGGGGGATAAATGCCTCCTCCAGGAGAACAGCAACTTTCCAGTGTAAATATACTGCATGCAACGAAAGGACTAACTTCTTAAGCTGGATCCTGAGAACCCCAGAGTAAGTGCTTTGAAAGAGTCAATTGTTGCTGACAGAGAGAAACAGCATCAAGCTCAGGACAGCAAGGCTGGGGCTTGCCACAGCCTTGTTTGGGGTTCAGCGTCCCAGTGTGTGGAGGGCTTTTCTCCCAAACACACTTCATGTCATTTGAGCACCTGAAGGTAAGTTACACTGCTGTAAATGGTCACGGGGCATGGCTGAGGTAAAGCAAGCTGTGTCCCCAAAACCTGATTTTTAAATACTGTAGACGCTATTTCAAACTTTTGGAAAACAATTTTTGTCCTGTACTATAATTGCCACCTCTTTGTTGAAATTTAACTTTCAATAAATAGGTTATGAAAGGAAGAATGATCATTTTTAACAATTGCTCTTGTGTTTCAGATGACAGGTTAATATATGACAATGGCTTTAAAACTTATATGAGTCTTCAGTCAAAGAATAGTCAAATTTACAATATTTAAAAGTGATTATTTTGTAATAAACCCACTAAGGCATTTATGAAAAGATCTTTTATATTAAAGAAGTGGGGTTTGGTTTAACAGTAATTATTTTGCCATCCATATCAATATGTGCTGTAGTATCTGGTAAGACAAACTGCAAAGTTCAGCTAATGCCTTTATAATTTCTTATTGAAGGTCTGGTTCCAAAACAGAAGGGCAAAGTGGAGGAAACGTGAAAAAAATGAAATTCTGGGGACTGTTCCGGGAATCTCCTTATCGCACCCACTTGGTCTGTTTTTGGATGTTCCACTGAGTCATTCTCCCCTCCTAGATCACACATGGAGGTCAATGCCTCTTTCAACATTGGCTGTGCCATCCATGTCCCCAGCTTTTAGTCCTTCAACCTTAGGGCCATTTGGCCTCAGCAGTCTTACCTGGACTTCTCTCTTCAGGAATCCTATATTAAATCCACATTTTGGAAGGTATAGAATAATTTTCTTTTTTCTAAATCTCAAAAGTGTTAAAAATGCTGCTTTTATATTATTTTGCTACTTACATGTTCTCAATAAACTTACTAAAATGGGTTAGTTCCTGTGTAGGATCACTTGATCAGGAACAGCAAGATTTGGGTTTAAGTCATGCTAATAAAATCTTAATGTGTAACTGCTTTTTGAAGACAAATTGTCCATACTTACTGCAATTTTGATCTCACTGAACTCTAGTCTTCATAAAGACTGTGACCTGTGTGGCTGCAGCTCCATCCTTCTCTCTCACTCTCTCTCATGTATAAATACATTATATATCGAATATGTAAATACATTGTATATGATATATAAGTATATACAAATATATTAAAAAACAGAAGATAGCACTCTTGCTGAAATTAGAGCTTGTATCTCAGTACTGTATTAACAAACAAACAAGTGCTTTTCACATAGAATCAACTGATCTGAACAAACTGTCTGCATAAACAGCTATATAAATTGACCTTTTTAAGAGATGGTTTATTGCTTTCACAGAACAGGCTGATCTACAGCATCCAAGGTTTGTTTAGAAAGGATTTAGCATGAGGAGTTAAGCAAATGGTTGCTGGTTTAGATATCTGCATGCCATGTCTGATCATTTCTTGTTCATTTAATTTAAAAGTGTTTTGGTTTTTTATTTAGCATGGGGTTTTCTGCTTGTTTGGGGGGGGTTTTGGGTTGGTTTTTTTTTAAGGGCAAGACACTATACTGCAAAATAAAGCTTAAAAAATGTACATTTGGAAGAAATTGGAAATTTTGGAACTTTTTTTCCTAATAGTTTGGTGGGGGGAAGCTGCAACTCAGTATTTGTTCTCCAAAACAATTCTTATTTTGGGTAATATTGACTTCTTCCAAATACAGGTTTCTCAATGCTTTAAATCCTCTCGTGACAACAGCTTCAGTACTAATGAAAGCTCCTGGACCCCCGTCAGACCCTGTTCTCACTGCCTTCACTGATCCAGCAGCAGTTGAAAGGAAAACGTCAAGCATTGCAGCACTAAGACTCAAAGCGAAAGAACATTCAGCACAAATCCCTCAATTAAACCTCATCTCCAGTCTTACAAACACTAACAAAGAACTTTGTTAGGAGCTCTCCCACAGACGACAGCCACGGAGGGGAAAGTGAATGCCTTCTCCAATAAGTAGCTCTCATTAGAGAGACACATTTAAAAAAAGAAAACACACACACACACACAGAGCTGTATTTCCTGCAGCCTCAGTAACAGACTAAAAGGAAATAAACCTGCTAAACATTGTTTTCCTTCATTACAACATGAAATCAGGATAATAATAATTGGTGTGTATCATTTCTTGCACTGCAGAAACAGAAGCAGGAACTATCTCATCTTTGTAAATCAGGCTAGCATGTATCTGAAGCTTTGAAATCACTGAACTCACCAGAAGCTAGTCCAAAGGCTCCAAATTCTTTGTAGGAATAACCACTTTTCTAAGCAATTCTTAACTTCTCAGGAGGAACTCTTACATGCAGTACTTGAGAATCAGTACACAGTTATTAAATTGGAGACCATGCTTCATGTTGAAGTGCAAGTGCCAGTGAAATATTGCATTCATACAGACTTAGCAGGAACGAGATGGAGACTATTTTCAGTATGGTTCAGAACTAGGTTTGTGTAAAGAGTACCCTGTTTCAAATTTTAAAAAAAATGTTTGCTTTATGTTCAGGGTGGCAATGTCTTAACCAAGAAAGTTTAACCTCTGTAAATGAACTGTATCCTGTTAAAGTAGGTTAGCAGTGTGCAGTAAATTGTGTGTAGCTCTCTGTGTATGTATATACATGTCAATCAGTAGCTGATAGCTGTAAATATGAGGTTGCTGAATACTTTTAGCAAGATTTCTGGCACACCTTACCAGACCAGTAAGTTAACTTGTATATTTTGAGACATTCAATGCCTTGAGTATTTTCAGAATTTAAATGAATGCTCAATGTGAACTGTTAAATTCTTCCTTGGACCAATGTTGAAATGAGTGAAAACTGAGGCCTTACTGAGCAGGAGTCTACAGTCCATCACAATCCTGGACTCCATGACAGGTCGTTTTCAAGTCTTTGCTGAATTTTCCCCATCCAGGACATGGGACTGAGAACAACTCTCCACAGGTCTGATGCTTTAGTGTAAAGTGAGGATATGGAGTATCCTCGTGGTGCTTTAGTGAAAAGTGAAGATAGGTCATCGTGTGCTCCTTTTGCAGCTCACTCGCCTACCTCACAGGGCTGTTGTGAGGACTCATTAAACAAACACACACTGTGCAAATGGCAGAGTTATACAAGTGCTAATTTTTGTTACACAGCAACAAAAGAAAGGCCAACAGTTGGCTGCACATGGAGATCACCTTTCCCACATCTGTAGCAGAGGTCCAAGCAGTCTGTTCCTGTGGTTGACGGGACAGCATGGAACTCCTCCAGTGATGCTGCCTGTTTTCTCAAAACTGTCCTCAGACACATTCACACTGAAAAGATTTTGTGTATTTTAGAATTTCTTTCTCAAGGCAGCTCTGGGCCTACTCTCAAGACTGCACAGTTGAGCTCTCAGCCAGAGTTTGAGGTGCAGAGCTCCAGCTACATCGCTGCTGCTTCAGGAGACTGCACTGAGCTTGTACTTAGCTCCAGGACAGAGAAGGAAGTTTGCTGGGTCAAAGACAAATACTCATCACTTTCCACAAGAGTGGAAGTATTTCTGTTTGGGTTCATAGGCCTCACTGGTAGCACAGGTAGGAGAAGGTGGTGGTATTTCAGCTGTTAGGAAAAGCCAGCTCCCTACTCAAGTTACAGCAGGGCTGCACTGTGTGCCAAGCAGCAGGAGACTGCAGAAGTGAAGTAAGCAGGACCTCTCACACAAAGTTTGAGCTTCTTCCACAACAGCTATTTGCTTCCACCAGTCCACTCTCATGCCCCAGGCTGCCAACTGGCAGCACAACACGGTATCTATCCACTCAAGTGTTGAGTTTGTTCCAAATAAACCTTTTAAGTAGGTTAATGGCTTGAAAACTGTCTCATTACACAACTCCTGTTCTGTACAAGCTTCTGTGGTATCTTTCCTTGCCACAAGTGTCTCTCTCTTGCAATGCAGAGAGGTTCTGCAGGAAAGGAGACTCGCTGTTCCATTTAAAGTAGCAGAAACTGTCCTGCATTTGCCATGAGTCATTAAGAAAAGAACTCTGCAATAATAATAAAACCTGGGTATTTTTGCTAAATTATATTCCTAGACAAGTTCATCAGAAGCAGCATGTGAAAAATAAAAGCTGAAGGCTGATGTAATACATAATAATTGCATGAAATAGTAGGTCCTGTGTTAGCACCAAAATCTTCATCACTGACCAGAGGGCCACAGATATCTCACTCAGGTATGGGGGAATCAAATTCATAAGCTAAATTTCAGCACTTACATCAGAGATAACATTTATCTATCAACAAAGTTTTTCCAATAGCTGTGGTTAGAAATAATTTCAGGGACAGCAATTAAACATGCAGAGGCAAGTAACTTCACTCATGTGCATGACAACTCCTGCCAGAGCTGGGAGCTGCTACCTCCACCCAGCACACACAGCCACTTCAGCACCACCATGGGAACTGCAGGGTTGGACAGCAGGGCTGGCTCCTAAAGCCTTGCCAGTTTGGGTGTTGCTCTGTCCTAATTCTCCTTACAAGAGGGCATCCTCTGGGTAATTCTCCAGGACATCCTCCTCTCCTACTGAGACCACAGCCAAGCACCTGCTGGTACCACTCCCCTGCCAGCTGTGAACTCTTCCCAATGTCACACTGAGGCCAGGACTGTCTCCTTTGGTGTACCCTTCTGCATGGCTCTGCAGCTTCAAGCTACTGTGCCCAACTTGACACATGGCAGAATAGCAAAGGTAACTTTAACTGTAACTCCTGAACTGTTGCTGGTTAAGGAGAAGCTGACATCCCTGTGCCATCTGGGCAGAAGCCAGTATCTGCAATCATCAGCAGTTACCAGGGGGTACAGGTAGAGAACACAGCATCCTGACGTTTCATCTGGGTTTACTTTGAAATGAAGAGTTTTTCTTCAAGGTGATTTCATTTTTTCTGCTTTAACGAGTCCTTCCAAGAAATTTCCATTCTTCCATTTGCCTTGAAATCCAGCTGTGAGACCTAATGGTATTATGAAAATAAATATGCAGGGCAACATTTGAAACCAGCTTAGGAACCACAGAGTGCTCATAACCAAAACTCAGAAAGTTTTATGCGTGAATTATTACTACCTTACAATGAAATATCACACCAAGGGAAGAAGGTTTACTTATTCAGTCTGTTTAAATTTTAAATAAAGAGGCTTAATTAACAGCTTTTATGGATATAGTACTAAAATTATATTTTAAAAAATGTTGGGGAGCAATTAACTGGAAACCCTTCAGCCTAGTTTCATAGCTGCACACGGGGTCAACACCTTTGCTATTATTCAAGCAGGGACATTTGCTTTCCTAGTCTTTCTCAGGGCAATGGAGTCTGCAGCCTCCCATATCCTAAACAAGTCAGCCATTTTACAGAGCATGTCTCACACTGAACATTGCAATAATTTCCTGACATTTTATCTTGCTTTGTGCAATAAATTCTTTAGTCCTAATTTAGGCAAAGCCTGCACTGGCCTGGATTGAGACTGCAGGATTTGTCCCTATGGCTCTCTTCTGAATAAAGAAGGGTTGCAGCCTAAATCTTCTCTGGGCGACATCAAGATTGTTTCCTGGCACAGATTTCAACTGAAGCAGGCCTGAAGCCCTCATGGTTTTCTTGGGTTTATCTGATTTTCCTGAAAGCAAAAATATATGGGAGGATTTCCAAAGCCACAGAGAAATCTGAATACAGTCCCACCCCATCCATCTTCTACAACTACTGAGGAAAAAACTCTTATCTTCAAATTAAACCTCTTGACTTTACCCTCCACATCACAGTTTTTTGAGGTGTTTTGCTGGAAGATCCTGCAAGCATATTAGTATCTCTTCAGAAAACATTGATAAATATTTCTATTGGAGGACTCACATTTAGCTAAGTTGTCAATTTGTCAATGTTTTTCAGTTTGTTCTCTGGTTCAAGTTCAGTTCTGGTGCCAGAGGATGTTGGATAAATTTCGGTATTTCCAGTGACATAATATCATCAGAACCTTGCCTACAAAGAGTGAGCGATTTTGTTGGGGGGAAAAAAAAAAGGAGAATAATAGGCCAGGTGTTTGAAGAAAAGACAAAGAAACAAGCACAGTAGGGTGTTCTGACTCACAAATCTTGTGAGTCTCAACTATTGAGAAAGAAGTATTCACGAAGAAAATTAATTTAAGAAGTATGTAGTTCAGGTTTTGAGCCCGTAAGTTCCTTTCAAAAACAGATTAGTGATTAAAAACTTTTTTAGTCTAGCAATCTCTTAAACAATTAGCACAGTAATTGGAAAGGGACTACAAATTCAAATCTAGATGGACATAAAAGACTTTCCCCATAAAGCTTTGCCTTGGTTTTGTGGGTAACTGGCATGCACCTGCCTTTAGCATCAGTGGGACTGAAATACTGAAGAAGTGCTCTGAATAGGGATACAAATGCCCCAAACAGTAATGCCATACAAATTACTTAATTCATGTAAAGTAGAAGTAATTGTATTGATTATGAATGTGTGAGTGACTCCTTTATTTCAAGTTATATGAGATGTAAGCCACCAGATTTCAATGGGGTTCTTGCTGCAAATGTGCCAACTGTAGAGTAGGATGTTACTTTTTTCCTTATTTTGAGCAATAAATCCAATGCATTGCCATTTGGAAACAGAGCTCTGCTGACTTTAAGTTAAACCAGGTAAATAAGGATTTCTTTCCTCCAACCAGGTAGTAATTTTGCTCTGCTTGTTCATCCTGTAAAAGATGCCTGAAATAAAAGAAAAAGGAACATAAGGGAGAAACATCCCCAAACTTCAGATGTTTTTCCTCCAAGTAGAACTTTTTACTTCCCTTTTTGCTATTATTGTCATAAAACACCATGGATCACCAGATAAAACCTACACTACCAAAAGAAAAGAAAAAGAAGGGAGGGAGAGAGAGATTGTGCACATTGTGCCCCTAGCAATACAATTATCTAACAGCAAATGTCTGACTTATGGCTTTTAAGTCAGACATAAACATAACTTCCCAGGAAGCTGTATGAAGAGCACATGAAGGAAGAAGCCTGTGAGAATACACATGTACTTGTACTTCACTTACTTCAGCTGCACTGCCACCCAAAAAACACAAAAGGCAGTTAGGGACCTTCTGTAGACCTTGTAGTCAAGCAGTTCTACATATGGACTCAAGAACTCGAGCTAGTGGGTTGTGTCACAGTCTGCCCTGATTTTGGATATCCCTCCTGCACCATCCAGGCCTGAGAACAGGGCTGTCCTTGCTGCAGGTGGAGGAGCCACAGCACAAGGCAGCTCAGGCTGACTTCACAGCAGCAGCTCTGCCAGCTGCTTGTCTTCTCCTCAGCCCCTGGTCACACTGCCCTTACCTATTAACATACTGAGTTTACCAAAAAATGTGAGGAAAATCTGGAAAGAACATCATATTCTCTATTAACTTCATTTGTTGGCTGCAGCAATGTTTCCTATATTTCAGCTGGAGAACTGCTCTGTGCTGGTGAGAAGCCACTGGAAGATTGGGATGAGCTTGCAAAGTCACACTGGTTGAGTAACAAAACTTTTACATTAAAAATATAACTGAATGGAGGATTGTTGGTTTGGTTTGGTTGGGTTGTTGGTTGGGTTTCTTTATTTTAAAAAAACTATCTTATCAGAAATGACCTGCAGAAAAGCTCGGACAAAACACCTCATGTTACAGATAAAAACTTCAGCCTTTGGTGTGAGCAGCATAGTGACATTATTGTGAACTAAAGCAGAAGCAGACAAGACAGCTTGAATTACAGTTTCATCTGGTTCAAAAGGGTTGCTAGTGAAATGTATTTAGGGGATCTGCTAAAGAAAAGAATACATTGCATTTTGTAAGTACCCAGTCACAGCCAGAGATTTTGACAAAAGTTGACTTTCACACGCAATTAAACACAATAATTTCAGTTTTCTAGTTTCATAGAAGCTGATCCACAGACTGCCCTATCTCCAGGGTTATTTTGTACTGATAAAAAATCACGGGATTAATGTTTGTGAAAGAAGACAAGAAAGGACAGCATTATTATAGCCTTATTTTCTATATATCCCAAAGTGAATATAGGAAGAGAAGTGAAGCAGGCTGAAATGTTAATGTATGAGAAGAGCCTGGAGACAATCTCATCAGTAAGTTATCAGAACATCTCAGTCTTACCTGTTTGTGCTCTCTCAAACTGAACTAGTAGAGAAGTTGCTGACAGCAGCAATAAAGTTTTCAGGTGATGTCTGGCTCTGTGTACATTCAGAGCTGAGCAAAGGGAAAGCAAAGTAGTGAGGGGGGTATGTTTGGAGAGCACAGGAGCAAATGGGAGAGATTCTTACTTGCTTCTCAGCTCAACAGCAGGGTTTCTGCTTTGGGACTGTGGTGAGCTCTGTGCTTAGCCCTGGCTGTAAAACAAATAACCTTCCCCAAGCTGGGTGGATGGCAAGTACTAAGGACTGCCAAGACACAGCCTTGAAGACAAAAAAAAAGCAGCACCAAGCATTACTAGAGCATTCACAAAATTCTCAGTTTAAAAAGAACCCAATCTGCATTTCAATTTCTCATCCTGAGTCTAAGAGAAGGCAGGAGAGAACCTCATTTATTATTTCCAGCACAGACATGGCTATTACTATTGACTCTTACAGAATTCTACCTTATGAAGGTGCTATTTCAAATATTTTTAAGAGTAACTGTTCTTAAGACAAAGATGCATGGCTATGCTGCAGTCAAATATTTGAAATTATCCACAGCCTTAACACGGAAGTGTTCAGCAATTTTGCTTGTGGAAGAGCACTTTGATTGGAGAAATAAAAAGCAGGGAAGGCCATTCAAAAACCCCAGTCTGCTTCTTAGACATGCATATCTAGGGAAAATATACCTGACAGGGAAAGAAATTTTTATTATTGTACCAAATCTAAAAGCACCTTCAGAATCCCCACTGTTACTACTTAAAAACTAGTTATTCACACCCTGCTTTTGACTAGGTGGTCTCTGTTCACCGTTATATCTTCCTGGCATCCACACCAGTGCTTCTTACAGATTCTTCCTATACATTAGGAATGACTTAAAAGAAAGATCTACTTCTAGACTGAAAAATAAACGAATGAACAACAAGAAAACACCTAGCTCCATGCATACAGGGCAACAAAGGCCTCAGCAGCCTGTGGAATGAGAGCCATTCATCACCTGAATTAGAGCTAAACCAGCTCAATGAGAAGATCTAACCATGCTGAACTGAGACTTCCTGGTCCCACTGATGTGTACTGTAAACAGCACAGGGTTTAGAGATGTTAAAAATTACTGTCATACCTTCAATAGCCAGAAAGTTGGGGTTTTAATTGGCATTTTCCAAAATTTAGAAATTACTTTTCACTGTAAATATATTTTTCCCCTGGAAATGGCCTTGTGCCAGGAAGCTAAGCCATGTTAAACATCCCAGAATATTACCCTTCACTTCCAGAGCTTGCTAGTGTTATTTTGAGGGTCTCGTTTTTTTAGGTTTGTGTAAGTCCATTATTAATCAGTTAATATGCCTTGCAAAACACATTTTTAAAAGTTATTTTCATAAACACAACTCAACTGAAATCATGGCTGCACGATAACAATAAAACAAACCTACAAAATTACAGTCTTAGATAATTCCTGCATTATCTACAGGGGACAACAATGGGGGTTGTAATGTCAGAATATTGTTGTCTCCCTTTAAAATTTAGAAGGTGTTACATACAAACTTTGCAGTTTGGCATCTATACATCAAAACAGACCGAAAATACTCTGTTCTCTACTACTATTTCAGTATGGAAAGGTCTCATACACAATGCAACAGATTCACAGCAGGTCTTTAGAAAATATTGTACCTTTAGTACCTTTGAGTAAACAGGCAACTTCAGAAGGAGAGAAATGAATACAACAAGCAATCCAAACAAATTTTAAAATAATTTCACGAACGGTTTCCCTTTCAGAAGGATAAAAACTCTGTCTACTCTCTAAAACACTCAACTGATAGCTTACTTATTAGACAAAAATTAGTGTCCATTCAACCATGAAAAAGACAAGCCATTATATGCTATAAGGGAGATCAAACTGACATCAGCTACTGTACATCTTGACACTTACTACATAATCAAAGTAAACTTTGCTATATGTGTCTGATCTAATGTACCTGTCAGTTATCACTGTCTCTGCTCAGATGAGTTCGTGTGTCACCTATATATGTGGGACAAAACAAATAAATAAATTGCAGTGTTATCTCTTCAAGCTGCTCACACAGTAAGGGGAAAGTACTTAGTATTCCATAACGGAGTTAGGAGTAATTTACTGAGAGATAATTTCTTTTGGACCTAAAATCTCCTACCTCCTGTAGAGCAGACAAATAGAACTATCTTACAGGAAATGGGGCATGATAATACTGCTCTTTAAATAGAACTAACAAAATGGAAATACAATAGGCATTACAAAATATATAGCTAACAGTTACCAAAACCTTTGATGTTTTTATAGCTATTTACTGCAAGAGATTGTATTAGCTGCTCCAGCCCATTTTAATACAAGGAAAGTTTACCATGTGTTTTTTAAAACACTTAAAAAAAAAAGTTAAAACTATAAAGTAGTGCTCTCAGGTATTTGGGGAAACGGACCATAAGGAAACTGACCAAGGAAAGCCACTTGGCTGATGAAATAACAAAGATTTGGCAATCAGCTCCTGTAGCAGATAAGAAAAATCTTATAGAATAAGGGCATCATAGGCCTCTGATCACTTCTGCTCACTTCCTTTCTGCCACTTTTGCTCACCAAGAAGAACTCTGGGAAAGGTTTGCCAACAGGATAGTAGAAAACAAGGTACATGACCTAGCAAACAAGTTGTTGTGTTGGTTTAACACAGCCTTGTTTTTTGGTGGGGGCAGGGGAAGCCACAGAGGCAGCTTTTGAGAGAAGCTGCTCAAAGCTTCTACTGTGTCTGGGAGAGCCAGTCCCTGAAGGCTCTGAACACGGACATGCTGCTGGCCCAGTTAGAGAAGCTGGTCACACCTCTGTGATGACAAATTTAAGGAAGCAAAAAAAACCATGAGCAGCTCTTCCGAGGGGTGGGGAGGTGCCGGGGCCATCCTGCGGCATGGCGAGCAATTCCCCGATACGGAGCCCAAACAAAGTCAACCTTTCAGAGCTGCAAAACCCTACAAGAACTTTCCAATTGCTAGAACTCAAGAACAAAAGAACCTATGGACAACAATTTTCTTCAAAGTCAGAGAAAAGGAAAAGGTGAGGAGAACAACATGGCGACATTAAGGTCAGTGACAGGAAGGAGGGGGAGGAGGTGCTCCAAACGTTGGAGCTGAGATTCTTCTGCAAGCCGTGGTGAGGACTATAACACAACAAACTGTCTCCCTGTAATTTGTGAAGTCCATGGGGGGATGCAGAGACCCACTTGCAGCCTGTGAGAAAAGGTGCTCGTGCTGGAGCAGGTGGATACTGAAAAACTGTAATCTAGTGATTACAGAGAAGTCTTCTCTCTAGAGAGAGAACCCTGCTTCCAGAGATAGAGAGCCCTTGCTTCTCAACTAGAGCAGCTTATCCTTAAAAGACTACACCCTAAGAACTAAAATGACCCACACCATGCAATTTTGGGAAGACTGTTTTGTCCATAGGAGGGACTCAGGTTACAGCAGGTTGGGTGGGACTGCTACTCATGAAAATTAGCACCACACTGGAAAAGTTCACAGAGAACTGCCTCCTGTGGGAAGCATGCCATGACATAGCAGAAGAAACTCCTCTCCCTAAGTGAACCGAAGAAAGATTTCGAGTGAAAAACTGACCAAAACTCTCACACACTGTCTCCCTGCGCTGTTGGTGGGAAGGAAGGAGGATGTGGAGGGGAGAAAAAAGGTGTTCTAAAGGTTTGTTTTAGTTCTCATTATCCTCTTTTAATTCTGTTAATAAATTTTTTCTTTATACCTTTTACGTTTAAGCCTGTTTTGCTTTAGTGTTTTCTCCTAATCGTTAACTCATGAACCCTTCAGTTCTTCTTTCCCACTCCTCTGCTCAACTATAGCAGAGGAGAATGAGTAAATGTTTTATTCGTGGGTGCCTGGCTTTTGGTGAGAGTCAAACCACACCAGTTGTATAACCCAGTATGGTCACCTCGTGTTTTGGGGTCAGATTGGCCAAGGGTCCTCGTGAACACTGCATGATCAGAAAGCTGATTGGTTAGAAGTACACGTCAACAGTGACCCCTGCAGTGGCAGGCAGCCAGTGCACATTGTTATCTTCTCACAAGAATGTAAATAATAAGAATTTAGCATCTGAATACAGCATAAATGGCCTGGATTTTTGCAATAAATTATTCTCCTCAGAACGAGAACCAAGAGGGTCCATGTCTCATTGCTACAAGCTCCAACAGTGGTGAATATGGTCTATAGTTATTATAGCCCTGATGGTTTAATCATCCACTTCTACTTCTGACTCTGCCCCTGCACCTCCACATGTCTTAGGCAAGACACTTTTCCATTTGCCACACTCTGCCCTGTCCGTAAAGCACCATGTCCTCAGGGAGAGGAGCACCACTCACCCTGGTGCTCTGCACAGCACAAAGAAGTGCCACACACAACCCTCCAGCACAGCCCCAAAGGGAGTAACCAAGGTCTTACTGGACAAATAAATTTGTCAAGTTGATTTTTCAGGGTTATTTTACCTTTTTTCTGCTTTATACACATACATTCCTTTCACTGTATCCCCTCTTAATTGCATATCTTTACCAAAATCATCTTGGTTCTGGCCTCTCTTGGCTTTTCTCTTTTGTCTTGGGCCTGGTGATACCTCTCTAAATGAAAAGATAAATTATCCAGGAATAAAATTGTTCCTATAACAGAAAGCAAAATGACTGCAGTTACCCAAACCCAGCTTTGCTTTGCATCCTAGGGTCAAGTTAGCCTCCAGCCACCAAGAATGCTGCTTTATAACAAAATTTTCAGGGCACTCTGCGCTGAGCTTTCTTCCAGAGCATCTCTTTTGTTCATTTGGCTGGTGTCACTTCCCTCTCAGGAAACTTTTTCAGTACAACAAAATATTTATCAATGCTGAATGCTCTGTGAAGTAGAAGTGGGAAGATTCTCTTCAGTGGAAGATATTTAAAATATTTCACTTTCCAAGTAGCTCTGTGAATACAGGGAAGAAATGCATAACTTAAACACAAGGAGTTACTGACCCAGAAGTGATTAGCATTAGTGTAAAGCTTTCAGACCCTTTTTCATCTTATTGATTCTAAGCAGAATAAACCTGTAAATGATAATAGGGCTCAATTTAAATTACCTACAGCAAGTGCTGCTTTTCAGCTCTCATCAGACAATCATGCTGTTCAATCAGCTCCATTCTGTATGTACAAAGCAAATTAATGTGTATAAAACAGTCGTAACTCAGGCCAGTTTTCAACAAAAGACTCTTCTATGTAGCACACAACTGCCTTTTATTGACGTGCTTTTAATTGAACTTCTAATGCTATATCCATATTCCACCTAATTATAGCAGAAAATTCATATATCTTTTAAAAAAATACTGACCATACCTTTTCCTTTGTAAAGTTCCCAGAAACTTTACCAGAGTAGGGAATTACATTCTCAGTTAAGCTCAGCTTTGTTTAGAAACACTGGAAGGGCACATGAAGGCAATTCTGAGCCTAGGGCAGCCAAGCAATGTCTCAAGGACAATTACACTGGTGCACTGAATTGGCAAGGCCAGCTCCTCACTCCTTGAATCCAGTCTGTAAATGTGCCTCCAAAAACCAGGGAGAGAGCATTGCACAAGGGGCATTGATAGAGAAGCCTCCAGTCTGCAAGAATTCTTTCTTAAGCAATTTGTTTCTGTTTCAAAAGGCATCTTTTGTGTGTCTCACTTTCTTTACTTTGTGTTGCTGAGTTTACCAGGGAACAGGCAGACAGGATACTACTTCTTTAAAGGGAGAATTCCTGGGACAACAGAAGCAGCAATGGAAGGAAACAGAGAATTAAAGGTGGACTCTGGAAAATACTTCTGGGTCAATCCAAGACATTTGGCCTGTGGAATTATCTTTGAGAGGGCAGCAGTGCCAGTGGTGGGGGAGATTACTTGCACTTGTCTCTGCCATTTCAAGCAGGATGGCTTAGAGAGAGCTAGTGGGGGAGTCTACAGAGATGAAGGAGGACAGAGCACAGGTCTCTTTTATTTCCATTTCAACATCACCAAGTCCAGACCTTGCTGTGGGTAGGAAAAATCCTGTTGTCAACTTCCACAAAGTATTGCAAAGGCAATAAAGCCTCAAGCTAAGACAACGGCACATATTCTTAAGAACCATGCATGCCATACCATGGTTACCAGCAGGAAAGAGCAAATAAACCCAAGGCTAAAATCAACTAAACTGTTGACATTGATTTTAACATGGGTAGAACTCCACCTCAAGGATGTACATTGCAATTACTCAATTTTATTGCCAAGCTCTTCTGACAGGTCTGGTCTGCATTGACACTACACATGGGACTCACATTTAATGTTTTGCTTTAAACATTTTTCTATTAGCCAGTCATCTCAAATACAGATTAAGATGGAGGACATGAGTGCAACCACTTTTAGGTGAACATAGATGCAGCAGCAAGTAGCTAGGAACACCACACAGAAAGGCAAGTTCTTCAGAAGAACAGAAACACTCCTCCTGATCAATACATACAAAAGAAACCTGTAGTGTAAATTATTCAGCTACACTTCCCACCACACAGACACACTTGCCTGGCATTCAGATGAGCAGGGGAGCATGGCAGCCAGGGCTCCCACTCAGGGCAACAGCTCTCTACAGGAGTGACCTTCTCTTCCTCTTTCTTCACTTCTCCTTTCTTGAGGGGTTTGTCAGACACTTCAATTAAAAGTCTGTGAGCACTAGTGGAGTTAAAGCAAATAGATGTTTAATCTCTCTGGGGAAATATTTAAGAAGTGTACCCAGATGTATTTACTGAAGATTTCACTAATTCAAATAAATCAAGTTAAAATTACAGACTAGACTGGCTATTGTCAGTTTTCTGAAAACCTTTCAATTCAAAAAAGCAAATGGAAAGGGTAAGTTCATTTGTCCTTAGCTTTTTGACTGGGAGGAGAGCTGACATTGATGTGGTGAAAGACATTAGTATTTAACTACTTGAAAAAATTCACATTACCACAATGTCCTTTTAAATTGCTGTACTTATGTTCGCCACATAAGTTGCTATTAGCAACTCTAAAAAACAAAAAAAACCAACCCTTATATTACAGTCATGAACATAGCAAAGGTTTATTGTACTAAATTCTTTGGAGCTTTCTTCACTCAATATTTGAAATAGAATTAAAATGCTATCCCTGGAAAATAATTATTTCTTCTAAAGTGTATATATCACTCACTGCAAAAAGAGGCTTTATAAACTAATGTAGCTGACAAGTAACCTCCAAGTTTTATATCATAAAGTAAAACAAGTCCTTGTGAGAATATTGACTTGCCCCTTAAACTTGACTTTCCAGCCTTTAAGATAAATAAAAGCATATTGGTAAAATCCTTATATTGAAGTGATTTTGATTTCTCTAAAGCATGTGATATTTCCTGTTTGCCCTCCAACATTTTTTTTTATTTGCATATTACTTTCCAAATTTATAGTACCATAAAGTTCCAGAGGAGTAGAGTTTAGATGTTATATATTTAAAGTTGAAGCAAACATTTTATCTAGGACATATCCAACCCTTTGAGAGAATCCGCCTTAAATATTTAAGTAATGATTCTCCAGGAATAAGTCAGGCCACCTGATATTAAAAAAATAATTTTTTAATGTCCGCTTCACTAAATAAAAAATGTGTCTAACATTCCAATTTGGGGTGCTGAGCTTTCCATCCAGGTAAACAACATTCCATTGAAATAGCAAACAAAATCCTTGTTTCTGAAAACATTCACACTCAGCATTAACAACACAGAGTGACAACATGGCTCAAATACAAAAAAAACCAACATGCCAGTAGAATCTCATTTACCATACTTTTACACAAGAGGATCAAATTAACAACTCAAATGAAGAAAACAGTGGTCCAATCTGGTAGTAGTGTAGTATTAAAGAAGGAGCAAAATTATTAACTCAGGAAGAATGTTGGAAGGTCCTGCTTCCCTTTCAACATGTGCCAGAACCCAAGTCAGCTCAGAACATTGTGTTTTCCTCTCTAAGAACTGGGCAGTAACAGGTCTTGGACCTACAGGAATGAACACAGGATCAACAGAGCTCTGCTGCTCTGTGCATACTTAGATACAAGCATCTAACCTGTTTAAGTAACACAAGATAAACAAAAGCTTCAGAGGATGGAATTCTTTCACTGACATTATGAAATGTCTCTCACTGGCAATTTATATCTAAAAATATAACTAGTCTCAAAATTTCCCTTTATGAAGTTTGGAGCTTAAGTGCCTTGCAGCAGCACAGGGTCCCATGTTCTATTAGGCTCCATTATCAATAATATTCTTAATGGTATTTTAGTCACAGCTCATTAACTAACCAGGGGGAAGGAACAAGACAGGAGTGACAAGAAGAGGAACCTCAATGGCAGAAAATTGTTCACATCACACGCATCCAGCAAGTGAGTTTATCAGTTTGGAAGATGCACTTTCCCCATCAGTGCCAAAACACTTCACTAAAGAAATGTAGTTAAATATGACTTCAGGAATGAGCTAAAATACTGCTGAAGTGGGGCTTTCAAGTCTGTTTAAAGTGAGACTTTCAATTCTATTCTCTGGTGATAAAGAGGGACCAAAACTCCTTTTTCTCTTACACAAACACTCTTACCTAGACCACCCCCAAAAATATTTTTTTAAAAAATTATAGCTGGGATCAGATTCTTCTCAATTCTTCCTTTTTTCTGGCAGTACTGCTCAAGTCAATTTTTGTTGTCTCAGCAGAACAGATCCTAGATTTCCATGCTTTTCTAGTTGCAAAAAAATGCTGCTTTCTTCTGGAACAAGAGGATCTAGATTTAGTTCAGTCACTACATTGATTTTTCTAATACATTCCAGGTCTCTGGAGACAGGTGGTTCAGGATGGAGAGAGATAAATATAGCTGTTTCTCCATGGAGCATACTGTTGCCTCAGGTTTCCAAATCCAAATTAAGTAGTTAATGATTTATGTATACACTGAGCATTAGCATCTTTGTGCCACGTTAGTCATCAGATCACAAGTGGCTCTAAAGAGGCTTTAGTCAAACAAGTGAATATTAGGTTGAATGATTCAGCTCACTTCATGTAAACAGTTCCAGCATGTTCACATCGATCAACACTAAACAGCACAGAGGCAGCAGGCTCACTTGTAAAGGTGAAGGAAAAAACCAACACTATCATGGGAGCAGCAACAAGCCCCTGGCTCTTCTTTAAATTCAGGTTTTATCACATGGATATGCCCTTCTCCAGATGTATTATCCAAGCTTGCAAGCATTCACTGTAGGTAGTGTTTTTATTAAAGGTTCCAATGCCATTATGAAATTGCAGGACTGTGTCTCTTCCTTTAAAGATAACTTTCAGCTTCCATGGTCACACGAAACCTTGAACCTGTAAAAATGGGAGACCAGCTATATTTATACATACATGCAAGTATTAATGATTTTTTTTTAACCTAATTCCTAGTGCAGAGATTTAACCTTGACTTTTTAGACACTGAGTAGGCAATACAGGGCAGGTGTGAATTATTCATTCTCACCAAAGCTTCTGGTTGTACATTTTGCTCTTTAAACCAAAGTTTCCTCTGAGGCTGCTGGGTTGGCCTCTCTCTTTCTCAGTTTTGATACTCAAAGTGAATCATTTTATCACCTTTGCATTGTCTTCACTGACAAGACCAGCCCTCAGGAATCTGTGCCTCAGGAAACCAGGGTGGAGGAATGTTGGAAGGAAGACTTTCCCTTGGTCAAGAAAGACTGGGTTAGAGAACACCTATGCAAATCTGACATCCACAAGTCCAAGGGCCCTGAGCATTCTAGTAATGACCAGGGTTTACTCTGCAACAAGGAAAGCAAATTTGTCTCAAAAACAGAATTAACTTGCAGGGATGGCCTTAAAAAGAAAAATTCAGAGACAACTTGAATAATAGCAGTTTTCGAGGTTAAACTGGTTTTGTTTTACAGATTCAAGATCATTACTCCAAATGGTTTGACCTGACCAAGTAGAATAATTAAATTTCAAGGAAAGAAGGAGTTACAAAATTTTTGTTTGTTTGTTTATACTCTGCTTTAGATAAATGACATCAGAAGTCCTTTAACAAAAGTACTCCTCAGCTGTACTCCCAGTCCCACACTGACAACAAGGCAATTCTCTGAATGTAGAGAAGATAAATTGTGCTAATGCCACTAAGCAAACACGACATTTTTGTTGTACTGTGATCATAGATGAGTCACCAAGTAAAATGATTAATCACAAATCCATGTTACTAGGCTCATTTAGAGATGATTCTCCCTTCACAAAGCAGTAGAAGCTCTAAATTTATAGGCTAATGCGTTTATTCTAGCTGTAGCAGTCTCATTATTGGTCTTAAGCATCAGAGTCTGCAGGAAATTTGTGTGCAATTAAGCTAAAGTGATGACCTCCTTATACACATTTTGGCACTTTTTTATCTGACAGTCTGTTGTGCAAATATATAAATGAATTGAAGCATTACATAGAAATTACAGCTAATGCAATACTAAGAAAAATAGACATATCCCCAAACTTTAATACATACGCCAGTAAGGTATCTCGACCATAAATTACACTCATTTTATCAGTCTACAAATGGGTTTATCAGTCCACAAATGGGTTTGTGCTAAGATTTCAGACTGCTTCATTTTTGCTTGGCTAACATTTGTAACTTCTACAAACAGTTTTATGACCTAAATTGTTTCAGGAGGAAGTGCATGCATTTGTGGAGCAACATGTTTATAAGTCAAACACACATTGTGAATACTATCTATTTGGTAAATAAACTCACCTTATTTAAAAATGAAGCAGAAAAAATATTCTTTCCAACTTCATAAAGGCTTACTAGCACCATGGTGCTTTTTTTCTCACCTTGAATTTAATAAAATTAAATACTCACATAAACTCATGCATTTTTTTATCTGCCTACCAAATTAGGCAATACAAATTGTCACTGAAGTGATCATTTCCATCTACCAAGAGTAAAAGGTTGCACCAGTCCTAGACATGATAGACCCTGGTTCCCTGTGCTACCCTAGAGAGGGACTACTCCAAAGCAGAGCTGGCTGAATATCAAACGCGTTTTAAAGAACATGAAATAAATACATGACAATTTGATGAACTTCAATGTTCAATTATACTTTCAGCAGGGAGTAATTAGTTGAATATAATAAATATACTTCTGAGTGTGTGGTGAAAGTCACTTAGCACCATAATCACAAGTTTTTAGACCCTCCTAACACACAGTGCTTTTGCTTTATTCAGCAGTAACAAAGAGATGGGATACAGAGGTCCCCCAGCTGGTCTGTGTTCTAGAAGAGCAGAGAGGATTTGCCAGGTAGAACCACCAGGAGCTGTGAGATCCTAAGCAAAAAGAATTTATAATAACTGCTAAGCAGCTGACACTGCTCTTGCCAGAAAGTACCAGCCAGGTAGTGAACACACCACTGTGCTCCACCTTTGGAACAAGATCAAGAACAAACTTTCTGGACATGCACAAACTTGCCCTGCCTGAGGAGCATTTATTGCTCAAAGCATAAGCCCATCATCACAGTTCTTGTGTACTTCCAGTGCTCCTCAAGATCATAACTGGTGCATTGCATCTTTAAATATATCTGGAATGCAGGAGACATGAAAACTACAAAATGATCTAAAATATGTTTAGATGCTGTCCATACCTGAAAATTGACCAGCTATTAAAGTGAACTGATTTCAGCTCTTCCTTTGTTCCTACTAGTCACAATGGAAAGTAAAACAAAACCCTGTGACAATTATTATTTCTACACTGAACAAAGAAAGCAAGGACTAAATCAACTTTTAAACTACTAAGAAAGGAAACAAATACCATGAAATAAGAATTACCTAAATAACAAGGATGGTCTATAATGAATTAAAACTATGTTTCCAGCAACTCCTGCAATTAACTGCCATGTTGTACTCGCAGCTTACTCTTCTCAGGAGGTATAGACAGGAACTAGGTAACATGAAAAACAAGCTATGTAGATATAAACAGCTATCTGCCACATTTTAAATCTCTTTACTCTGTGATTATGCCTTAAAACTTTGTTTCCTCCTTTGAAGATTATTTGGGCACACATCTTCCCTACGGGAAATATCCTACAGTTGAGAACTTTAGAATCTGCTACTGTTTTTATGACAGCTACTGACACAACAGAGGATGGCTCTGCAATCACATAGAAGTGCTCAAAGCCTTTCTAGTTCTGCACAGAACCATTAAAAGCTTGACTTCCAAGAATGAACCCAAGATACCAGGGAGAACTCCTCACATGCTCTCTGCAGTTATATGTGTTAGTAAGCTTTTTGAAAGCTGGCAGTAACTGTCAGATGAGCAAAGAGAGAATAAGAAACACTACAGAGCAGCTAACTTTAAGGCAGTACTTTCCTTTGCTCCAAAGGAAGCCCAATTTAGAGGTTATTCTTTTAAAAATAAATAAAGCTACATCGTTTCTACACTGCCTCCCAGGGACAGATAGTTATGTACAATATGAAACTCAGCACATTACAAGCTGGCTGCTTGTTTTCTATCATCACCCAATATTTTCAACTGCAAAATTCTCAGCCCCCAGTGAGGAAGTCTGAACTCAAAACAGAAATCAGGAAATTCAAACAGCAACACAGTGCATACATAACACTAAACAGGAGTGTACTTCCACCTTTCAGTTGCAATAAGTAGGACCAGGCAAGAATTAGCAATCACCATGAATAGAAAAAGTTAACTTTCCCCTTAGTCACTGGAAATGTTATTATTGAAAAACTGACCCTTAACAGACAGATCCCTGCTTCAAAAACAGATAAGAGGAGAAGCAAATCCCCCTAACATCTTTTAACAGGACATAACAGAATAAAGGGAAGTGTTTGTAGCAAAGCAACGTTGGCAGCTGTAGTTTAAAACGCAGTAAATGACCACAGTGCTCCCCCTGGTGACAACAGACGGGCCGAGGTACCTGCCGTGAGAACCAGCATCAGCTGCTGCAATAAATCCTCCTTCTTGGGAAATTCAGCAATACTCCAGTCGCTTCCACTGAAGCAGGATCAGAAGGGCTAATGCCACGATGAATTATCATGCTTTACTTCAGGAATGTGTTCTGCATTATCAGAAATAAGTTCTTACACCAGTGATGCTGCCAGGTGTAAGTCACTGCAGCATGGAGGAAAGAGCATGAAATGAGATTTCAGAACAGAAATGTGGATTTGGATTTAAATTTAAATTTGATTTCACCACTAGAGAAACAATTTACAATGGATGAATGCTCCAGAAGGTGGTGAAAAAAATGTTTTCTACCCAGTAGGGCACAGGATCTTTAGGAACACATACAAAGGATCTCAGGAAACTAGTTTTGTAGTGGAAAATGTTTGGATGAAGTGTACAGTTCAGGCCAGTAGAGTAAGAGTGGGTTGAGGACAACAAGCCCATAGCCAATGACACCTTTCCCTGTCAATTATGTAAAGCAAGCTTATCAATTGGCTTTGTCAGTGTGGAAATCTTCATTCAGCTTGTGCCTGAAAAGCGTTTGCCATAAAATGAGACTTTCTCAATGCAGTGAAACTGGCTACACTTCAGAGAGAAATGAAGAAATGCTTAAGGATGGCTAATAAGAGATTCATAACATCTTTGCTGTGCCCATGTAACCCTGGTGACAAGCAGCTGTTTGCCAGCAGATCAGACCCACCTGTGCAACTGGTACCTTGATAATGAACTGCTGCAACAGGACAGACTGGGAAAGTTCCTGGGAGTCAGAAAGTGTAAGCATTCCCTGCAGCTTCTGGGTGCTATCCAAGGAAATGTCAGCCCTTACAACAAGAGAACATCCCAGTGGGTCAAGGTCCTTGGAAACATTTCAATTTGGTTTTTGTTGCAAAACATTCCACACTGTCACTCACCTTTGGGTGAAAAGAGAAAAGGCACACAAACAGGCTGCTCAGGTGAAGGCATAGCACCACAAGAGCAAGAGCTTCAACAGTTCTGTTCACAATTAAAGATCTCTCACAGTTTGACAAGTTTGCTGTAATATGCAGCATTTTTCACTCTGTCCTTCTCCATCCCTTGACATCTACAGAAACTGGGATAGCAACACTTGGGTCAGTTTTAACTTCTGTCAGTGTTTGATGAGAATCAACCCCCAGAAGTATTTGATGAGCCATAGCCAAGACAAAGGAGGCAGTTTGAGATCCCTGAGATGCTGCAGGAAACTTTCTGCATGCTGAGGAATATATCCCTATGCCAGCTATCCTCTTCTCAGGTTTTCAGGATATTTTTATTGGATTCCAAGGAGAAAAAGGAGTTTTTGCAATATTACACTTCAAATGTCAGTATTGCTGAAGGCAAATTTTGTTGAATTTGAAGAGACACAACTTCTACAAGCTGGCAAGTGTCCTCACTCTTGCCTATTCAAAGACTGCCATGTCCTTGCTGGTGCTGAGCATATATATAAAAAAATACCTCTGGCACAGGAATCTAAATAAAGGACAGACAGCTTTAAGTACATGACCTTGGGTTATACAATTCACAATAATTAATTGCTTTCCTATGAAACATTCTTGTCAGATTTTGCAGTTAACAAACCCTTGTAGCTAAGGGGGCACCAGTTTGCTTTCTGCTATCAAGAACAGTTAAGATGTGCCACCTTGTTTGTATTTTCTACCTGAAGAGTGACTCCACAGGTCCTGTATACAAATACCCCTGGTCTGGAGAAGATACCACATCGTTTCATAAGAATATCTTTGCTATATCATTAATTTTAATTCCAACCTGTACTTCAATATGCACATAACTATTTTCAAATACAATGAAAACTTGAATTCAATAGCATCAGAGCTTGCAGTAAATCCTTCACAACTTCAGAAAAATCTCTATAAACATTGTGTAAAGTAGATACAGAATGTACAGAGAACGGTTTCCTATACAAAAGTGCATTTTAGCAATACAGTTAGCAGAGAACCCGGGGAAAAAAACCCTCAATTTAAGCAATACCATATACTCTAATCTATATCCTCATCTCTCCCCTCAACAAAAAGAAAAGAAAAAAAACCAAACCCGCCACCCTCCCCTTGCTTTGGTTATTAACTATATTCAAGGCTTCAATATTACAATTTTCTTTTTACACTGAAGAATTTATTTGTAATTTGGAAATGTTTTAAAGTTAGCCAGATGAAAGAGAATGCAAATATGATTCATCAGAGTTAACAGTCAAAATAGACAAAGTTTGAATATTAATTAGGCTTGTCCTTGATAGATTAATAAACTAATCTTTGCAATCCTTAAATGGACAACTGTTGACTTTTCTGTGCCCAAGAATTGCAAGATCAGTAAGCTTAAGAAAATTAAACCAATAAATCTAACAACATTTGCCATGAAAATCTGGCTTATATGAATGAACTTTAAAAGCTCCCAAAACAGTCAGATTTATTAATATTTATAGACCAATGCATCAACTGATTTCAAAGTTGAAAAAGCGTTAGGAGAAAAGAAATGGCTTCAGGCCATTCAGCATAGATGAACAATAAATATTGCCACTTTTATCTTTCTGTATGGTATATACACTCTGATGTAAATGCATGTAAGTAAGTTCAAGCAGGTTGGTTAGTTTGTTTTCTCCCCAGAGAATGATCTTCACAGGTTTCAAACCACAATATGAGAACGAAAATTTGAGTCCAGGAAAGTCTTGCAAGAACTTTTCCTGCTCTTCCCAGTAAGCACCCCGTACTGAGCACATTGTAACCATCTTTTTATCAGCTTCCCAGATTTAAAAAAAAATAGGTATTTTAACAAAAGATGACATGAGATACACAGAAATCAGCCAAGTTTGTCAGGCAGCATTCTTCCTCATATTTAAAATCATATTAGAAAATAATGTTCTCTCTTGTTTACAGTCCTATTGCAATCAGACTTTCAGTGCTCCTTCTAAGCCTTTTTAGAGAAAAAGTTACCATGGAAGCAAACTGTTATTGTTACAGAGTGTAAATTGTTTATATTCACATTGCAGTGGGTACGAAGTTCCTACAGACACAGTTTCAGTACCACGAAGCCCTGTAACTATGAGCTTTTTCCTGTGTCTCTGTGTTGCTTTTAAGCTTGACATTTTTTCTCTATTAATAAAAAGCAGGAATTTGATTTTTTTTTTTAAGGATAAGGACAACAATAAGGATGCATTATTTTAGCAGTCTGTTACTCTTCTTCATCAGAACCCAGTAGTTACACCTGTAGCCACAATGGCCAAAACCTAAATCAGCAAGACCAGACTTCATTGACATTCCAACTGTTTGACTAAGACCACAGTATTTCACAGGAATTAGTAGATTTAGAATGGAAAAGTGCTTTTAAGATCATCAACTCCAACCCTAAATCTAACACTGCCAAGCCCACCACTACACTGTGTCTAAGTGACACATTTACATGCCTTTTAAAACCACCATGGATGGGGTCTTCCTGAGTAAGCGTTGAGCATGCTGCGGGGAAAAACATGAATCTGACAAAAAACCTCCCCCCACCACAAAATGAGTGTGTCACTGGAACTACAGAGGATGAGAAAGCAAAAGGAAAAAAACCCCAAATGTGTAGAAGTATGTGAGAACTCTTGAATCCCACAGTCACTTCAGGCCTGATGCTCTGAGATCAGGGAAAGACAACATTATATCTCTGAGTACTTGGCAAAGAACATTCAAGGTAAGCAAGATGTTATTCTGCATTCTTACCAGAACATTCAGAGTTTTGTATTCTTTGTATTCTTAAGAGCATCCTGGATCTATGAGATCACAGAGCTATAAATTATTAGCATGGAATCTCTGGAAATCCACTCTCTTCTATCACTTTAACAGTCACACACATGACTGAAGTACCTGCTGGAGACAACACAGCACAATCAGCTATTCTGGCACCCAGGACCTTTGTGTCCAATGTAACAGATGGACCCATGTAATAATTTAAAATAATTTATACTTACATGCTCACACTATGATGGAAATACTATCCTCCCTGACTTCATGATCTCTGGAAGCTAGTAGACAGGTGACCAGAATGAACTGTACCTCATCAAAATGATGGGGTCTTCTCTCAACAAAACCCTGAGGCATTTTAAACTCTGAATAACTGCTGAAACAGAATAAAGTGACACACTTTCATGCTCCACCACACTGAGATATTGCACCTTTCTTACAATTCACTTCAGAGTTTCAATTCTCTACAGTACAAAGTGTGCATTTTTCTTCAGAAAAAAAGATTCAATCACATTTCAAAGTCACTGCAGAAAATAAAGGTTGTACTGAACTGTGACAGTATACACATGGTGAAGTATTTCATGATGAATTCATCCATTACCATGGAAGGGTTTAACAACCACACCCTGAAATTAGCCAAATTGATAGCAATTAAATTTTATCTTCCATACAAGATATTTAAAAGAAGCTCCAGATTTAAGTCAATGTAAATTCTCAGTAAAGTGTATACTGTTAAGAAGTTTTCAGTATTGATTATACAGGAGGGAGGCATCAACCAGCAACAGCACAGTACAAGCAAATACTGACAGGTCACAGACACTTGTGGTTAGTGGACAGATAACTGGCCATATGGGATAGGTAACATGAGCATAAAATGACATTACCTGGCTTTTAGTCAGTCAATGGCCAAGCCTGGGGACCTGTTGTATAGCAGCACTAAGTTCAAACATGCTAGTTTGACTATGGACCTCATTCACTTCTTATCAAAACCCTTTCAGAGGCCATTGTTCAGATAATTTACTGGTCAGTTTATTTTGAGGCTAAAAGGAATGCCACTTCTGGAAGAAAAATAATTCAGCTGTCAGGGCTAATAAGTCTGTGCAGGACATGGAATATTAATGTCAGCAGTCCTAAAGCTGATCATGCATTCTGCAGGACTGGGCTATATCCTGCAATTACAGACACCTGTGGCCACACTAAACTGTCAAACTCCTTAATTGAAGAGCAAAATTAAAGTAATGAAGCATCAACATAATAAAAAATTATTGCCTAAACTCAGAACTCAAAAATACTTTTATAAACTTTTAAATTTCACATTAAAATTTAGAACTATCATTTTTATCTCAGCTGTGGGGGGAAGGAGTTCTATAAAAGCAGTTCCAAGATAAAGACTAAAATCAGCTTAAAGATTGTCAGAATTTAAAAAAAAGGTTGAAACTACTACTACTTCCCTACCTGAAAGCCACAATTTTACATAATTTTCATATCATGAGAAATTTCAAAAGCTGATAGACAACAAAAGGAGAATTCTGATACATGTCATGGTGTAACGACCCACACAGAAGACAATCTCAGCTAAACATACAATTTAAAAAGTACACCTGCATTAATTGAGTTATCCTGTCAACAATATGAATCAAATATATTTAGATATGCTTCTGGGGGAGAAAACCACTGAAGTTGTGTGCCACTTGTTTGCACTTCTGTTTCCAGTAGTGTTTTTAACTATTTTAAGTGGTGTCCTAGACAACTTAATTGCAGATTAGTGTATTTTCAATGCATAAATGTGTTTTTATTGGAATCTTTTCAGAGAAATACTATGAATGTAGTGGTGAACCATTAGTAACAATCATAAGATACTGAGCAGCAAAATAACCTTCTGAAGACTAAGCCTGCAACTACTTTGAGGGGCTTTTTTAAATTTTAGTTGGTTCTTAAGAACTACATTATTAGGCAGTATTTGTATTACAGATCTCTGCATTAGATGTCCTGCTTCTTGTTTTCTGTGTAGTTTGAGTTAAATTACAACTTTTAGAAAAGTATCAACAGTACTTTGACTTCGTACAAATCAAGAGCAAGGCTGAAGAAAGCCCCATAGAGTAAAAGATTTTTCCTCATGCTAAACAATCTTCCTAATAATGGGAAAGGAAGACAGAAAAAATGTAATACTAACTCTAAGTTAGAAAAAAACTAAAAAAGCTGAAGCATAGTAATGCATGCTCTGTGTCATCCAAAAGCACCCCTAGACTTACGTGCAAGTAAGTTAGCATGTTAGCCAAGTTCAAATTTCCTTAAAATCATATCTATTCAGCAGCTTTTCAGAAGACAGAAAAGTTTCTGAATTCTTTGTTGCAAAATTAGTCTCAAAAAGCTGAAGTTACTCAATACTTAGACCTCCTTCACAAAATACACTTGAGAAAAGATCTGGTTTGTATTATTAATACTAATCAAAATTTGGTCAAGAAATATATGTAAACAATAAGGATAATACATTTAAGGCTTAGAAAGAACACTGATAAATTCACCCCTGTCACATTAAAACATCCACATCTCCTTCATGGTCCTCCTCAGTCACTTTTAAAGACAGCACTTCTTCATTAAGAAATAATCCACTCAGTCTTTCCTTACGAGCTTGTCTTTGTTCTTTCAGCTGTCTCTTCCGTAAGGCCTTTTGCTGGAGTTTCCGTTGCTTGGAACGTTTCTGTCAAAATACAGAAGAGACAAAACATAAGATTTTGTTCTGTAAATTAGAAAAAAATAAAACCTCTAAAGCTGGCAAATATAAATTAACCTCTAAAATAACATCTGCTCTGAAAAGTAACAAATACAAATTCTCAGAGGTGGTGTAAACATTCATCCAAAATCATACCTAACATTAAAATGTCAAGACCATTTACCACAACTGAATTCTGAGGCTCAACATCAACTTGTGATGTTGCATAGTCAGGTCTTTGATTGGAGGAATCTTTATTGCTGGGGAAATGCTGCAGTCTTACATTAACAAACCCAAGATGCTGAAGAGCAAGAAAGGACTGCTCCTCTCCTTCACACTTGAAATTTAAATCATGGGGACAGAAGGAGTGCCACAGCTCTGCTTTAAATGAAATATGCTTCAGAGGGTCCCTTCTCACCAAGGAATCTCATGAGACAAGCTCAAAAATAAAGAAGATTCAAAAAGCCTGGTGAAACTTTTAGTTGAGAAAAGAACTAAAAACAATCAAGGGTGTCTCTATTGTCCAGAAATTATGCCTAGATTAGGGTGATCATTCCTAAACAATTTTTTTCTTAAGTTAGATGCATAAGCCCTTATTCAAGCCCACTCAACTTATCCTAAACAAAAGGAATTAGAATATCTACTACATACAAACACCAGGCTTTCGGTTAGAAGTGATGGGAAGAGCACAAGTTTAAACTCCTTATTATCATTGGCTTAGACAAATAACTCAGTTACTCTGTTCCTTCAGAACAAACATCCCAGGTAAGACCCCATGAGCAAGCTCCAGGAGTTAAGCCAGCTTAATTAATACAGATATACATAACTAGAAACGTTACTTTTGAATCCCGGATTCTTTCTGCAGCACTTGTGGACAAATTGCTGTCGCTGTGTGCTCGGCTCATGTTGGCACTGGAGTTGGAAGCGGAGTTGGCAACGCTGGAGCCACTGCTGCTTGCTGAGCTGACCATGCTGGCACTGCTGCTGCTGGCACTGGCACCACTCACACCACTGGTACTCGCACAGCTGTAGCTGCTCCTTTTCCAGCTCTCCCTTGCAGATCGCTGCCGAGGTCCATGCTCCTTGATATAGTTTCTCACCTTTACAACAGAGGCAGCAAAATTAATACAGCTTGATAAATGCTGCACTGAAATACTCCTTTTCATGGAAAAAACACCATCTGCCTATTAATAATGATGAAGTTACTGTGTCAGTTTAGTTAGGCTTTTAAAACATTTTCCTGTGGCTGCTTAAATCCCAGGAAATCTGAAGACACCCAGAGAACTTAACTTATGTTAACTTTTGTGAAATTTCACTATGGAAGAAAAATATGTAGCAAGGGCTGGGGGGTTCTTATTTCTTCTGCCTGTCAGGTTTGTGACTATGTAGCAATATGTTATTATTTCAACACCAAACAGGAATATCAGTCAAGTTCAACTGAATTAAGTTGTTTACTTGATGTATCAAAGCCCTTTATTTTGCTAGGTATATTCAAACAAAAGTGTGTGTAAATAAATAAGCACTTTTCTAATTTAAGACGACACAAAATGGTCGAAATATGAAACAGACCAAGCCCATAAAAGCAGTTACTGTTTTCCATTTTCAACTTTATCTTCATCATTATCAGTGCAGCACTAAGGGCTTCAGCTTGTATGGACACTGCATCTCTTCCCAACAACACATCTCAATAATTCAATGACTGAGAAGACAGTAGGATGTAGGACTGAGAAGACAGCCAGGCACCCTTCTTGGTTATAATTTGCATTTTGTAACATCTTTAAAATGCATTCTTCTCTGTCCCTTTCTACATGAAATTTATGGTCTTCCCCAATGAATTCCAATCTTTCGGAGTATTAAATGCTAGTTTACATTCAGTGAGCAAATGAAGACTCTCAGTTAGCTGGTGGTCATGAATTGGAGTACAGTGCCATAAGCAGCACCAGGTCCACAACATAACTCAATACACACTCTCCAACTCTGGCTTAACACATAGTGAAAATATACAACCAGTCGTTTATGTCAAGGTTTAATACATACAAATATGCTTTTGAACTCTATTTTCTGTCACTGACAGTATTGTGCTCTAGTGTCTCTCTCTACATCTAATGATTATGCATAAAAATTGATCACAAGTCCATAAGATTTTGCAAGATATAATCAGATGCTAAAATCCTGAAGTCAAATGTACAGACTTTAACTCACCTGTTTCAGTTTTTCATCTGTGAGACAGTTCAATTCAATAATGAATTCACTATCTGTAGGTGAGATCTGAGCAGTAGGATCAATAATTTTAATAATATCAAGTTGCTCTCGAAGGCCCATCTCTGTACTGACTTTGCGACTCAAATATTCAATATATTCAACCTAGGACCCAAAGAAAGGCAGGTCATTTTGAAATATTATTGATTCTAAATGAGAGACAGAAAAAAGAAAGAACTGACAGAATGAAACATGATCAAATATCATGGTTCTAGCCTTGAGTATCCCTAAAAACTTAGGGTGAAAACTTGAGTAGGCATTTAACCGCCTCCTACAGATCCAAAGTACAAGGTTTAGTTTTAAGAATCAAATAGTACTGCACAATTCTGCATTTACACCTACAGCAAACAGGATGGCCTTTAAGTTGTGTCTTTTAATTGGAAGTTCTTCTGTACATTGCAGTTCTCACATAGGAAAAAAGTCACCTGTTCATCATTTGTCATTGCACTCCATGGAAGCTCATCAAGATTCCTATGCTTGTTTTTCTTTTTGGGAAGCAGACAGGGAGAGCTTGGAATACTCGGTATAACATCAGAAAGCACATCACTCCCACTTGCAATGTCGCTGCCAGGCAACTTGTAACATGCAAAAGGAAGAACAAAGCTTTAGAATAGAGTAGGCAGATTGTAAATTATTCTAACACT
Source organism: Leptocoma aspasia (assembly GCA_013399835.1). Classification (NCBI taxonomy): domain Eukaryota; kingdom Metazoa; phylum Chordata; class Aves; order Passeriformes; family Nectariniidae; genus Leptocoma; species Leptocoma aspasia. The sequence continues at coordinate 28,598 of VXAX01002905.1, read as the reverse complement.
ATTAACAATTCAAAACATACCATCAAATTAGTAAAGCATTGATAATCTCTGTACTTTAACAAACTCTTTCTAATTACTCATAAACCTGCAATACTCCCTTCAATCTTCCCACAAACAACAAGTGCTGCAAACTGAATTCACACTATTCCGTACTTATCAATCCTCTCTAAAAGTTTGTGTTTAAGAAAACAGCAGAATGAAGTTGCATTTCAACAATTTCCCTTCTCCATTAGTGGAAATTGTCCATTACAATCCAAACCTAAATCTAAACCCCTCAATTTGGAGCATAAGTCTAGTTTAAGGAAGATAATTTTAAAGTAGGTCTGTAATTCCTAGCAAACTCCATAATTACACAAGACAATTCAATTAAAATCACTGTCATTTGCCTGGAAGCAACTGAGAACTTCAGGTAGCTTCATTTATACAACTGATATGTGATTTCTGAATGCACTTCCAGTTAAAGTGGGACAGTTAGATTACTTGTGCTCAGATTCTGCTGGATAACACCATAAAGAGCTACAAAAAAGTCTTTCCAAAATCTTACAAATCCAACCAAGTAAGTCTCTTAAGAAAAGCTTGTTTTAAAAACCACAGAGTAATTAAAAAGCTGCTTACCAATCAAACATACTGTCAGCTAGCTAAGGCATAGGAAATGGCTTCTTTTCAAAACAATTGCCAAGTTTATCAGGTAATTGAAATTTCACAACTCAATAAAGCTCTGAATCTTTGGGATCCAACCTGAGCTTTTCCTACAGGCTGCATTATACACACACACTTGTAACTTCAGTGATATAGCACACATTGAGACCAGCAGCTGGACTAAACCAGTCAGAAATTCAAAGCTGATCTCAGTACACATCTCAAGTTCACTTGCATCTTCTGGAACAGGATTTGAGCTTTCTTGAAATCATTTTTCAGTTCTTGTACTGTCCTTAGAAGATTCTCTACGTGCTCTGACTAAGCTTTATGACAAAACTTTAAAGTATTCCCCAATAAATTCTGAAGCCCTATGTCACCTATTTCAAACTTACATATACATTCATAGCTGATTTAAGTCTTTAATATAAAAAGTCAATTTAGGTACATAATACATTAAAAATGCATATTACATTTGAAAAACTGCTGAACAGGGAAGACTATCACAAACTAGAAATACCCATCAAGGACTGCATCCAGCACAGACTAGGGAAAAGGATGTGATTCACCTTCCCATTCTGGTGAGACAAAATGAGCTCTGTACTCTTACTGGCATAGAAAAAAATAGGATAGAAATAAGCTATGGCAAGAGTTTGTACACTTTACCTAGAAAGTATCAGTAGGACCAGATATCTATAACCAGATTTCATCAGCAGGGCAGATCCTCAGTACAAAGGGTCTAAGCTCATGGCTACAAGAAACACATGCTGGTCCCTAAAACCAAACCAGCATATTACATAAGTGACCTTCTTCGGAGAGCTGACCTTCAATCTCTCCTCCTGATTAAGGAGGTTGGAATAAAATGAAACAAAACATTTTTTCTGTCATTCAAAATTCAGATATGTGCTCCTATGTTCAGTAGTTACAAAGAAACAAGTGCTGAGGTCACTTGGTTTCTCCAGAAGAAGAGGAGACTGAGGGCAGACTTCATAGCTGTCTACAGCTTCCTCAAGAGGGGAAGAGGAGTGGGAGGCAGCCATCTCTCCTCACTGCTGACCAGTGACAGGACACAAGGGAACAGCAGGATGCCAGCTCAGAGGAAGTTAAAGTTAGGTATCAGGAAAAGGTTCTTGCCCCAGAAGCTGGTTGGGAACTCCCCAGGGCAGTGGTCACAGCACCAAGCCTGAAAGAGCTCAAGGAGTGTTTGGGCTACACTCTCAGACACAAGGTGTAATTCCTGGGCTTGTCCTGTGCAGGGCCAGGAGCTGGACTTCAGTGATCCTTTTGAGTCCCTTCCAACTCAGGATATTCTATTACTTTTCAAATACAGCTAAATCCAGCATGCAGTAGCCTACACAAAATTTGACAATTCCAGTGGAACCAGTTTACCTGCCACTCAAACTCACTGTCTGACCAATCCCAGTATGTGCTGATAGAAGAGGAGACATCACTGCAGACACTGCCCTCGGGGAACAGATCAAAAGAGGTGAACTCCTGGTCATCCAGCAGAGAGTAACAATCATCCTGATCCCCCACTGACACGGATGAGAACAGCTCCTCGCTGCACTCCGAGCTGGCCACGCTCGTCCCACAAGATGTCAAGTTCCACCTGCAAAACAGGACAACACAATTAGAGAGCAGCAAACCTTGGCATCATGTGTCCTAAGAAATTCCTTTAAGCCTTGTAAAACTATCTCCACTTTGCTAGTCAGTGATATTATACACTGATTTTATTGAAATAAGTTATAATTACGTAAATTGAAGTATTCTATTATTAAATATTTTTAAAAGTACATAAACAACACCAAAGGGAACACAGTGTTACAAATATCAAGGCAAAAATCCATATACAGTTAGTATAATTACACTTTTATTTTCATATATTGGCAGTTTCTACCCCAGAACTATGACTCCTGTAGTATAGAAATTGACCCTTTTTTGTTGGTGGTTGGGTCTTTAAAACACACTGATCTAAAAATAAAATTTTCCATGTACTGGGATATTTAAACTCCCATATAAGCTGGAATAAACAGAACTAAGTAATTAATCAATTTCACTTCAGGACAAATGGAAGTAAAAAAGAAATCTCAGGTTGATAGTCCCCCACAAAATTAAGGCTTAATAAGGAAACACATTATGGATCTATTATTCATGACTCTGAATGTCAAAAACATTGGACACGCTATTGGAATGAGACAGTGCAGGATGAGGAAGTGACCTGTGTGAAAATGATACCATGCCAAAACTAAATACTTTTTTCACCTCATTACAAAGCCAGTTGAAGTTGTTGCTAAAGGAAAGCTATTGAGAACTCAATTTTCACAGAACAGATTTTTTACTCTAATGAGAGTAAGCCAGAATGTAACAAGCTCATGAAATCAGTCTCTATATCTGGACTTATTTTACATGTTGGAGAAAAGTAGGTCGAGACAAATATGAGTCAGCACAGCACTGCAATACGGCCAAAACAATTTGAAAAGGGCTTCTAAAATGCACCACACAAACCCACACAATCAACTCCTGTTCCATCAGCCTGTCCACTTCAGCTTGGCTAACTAGAAAAACACTCTTCTATCCACCTGAGCAATCCTATCGCCAGAAAGGCTGGTCCTCAATCTCATTAAGCTGCATACCAGGCTGGCTAAATATGTTTGTGATGGATTCACTCCCACACCTACTTGGCCAGATGTGAATTTATCCAATGTTAAACACATTTCCAAAACCTTCCTTGTAGCAGATTCAGTAGTTCTTGCCCTGCTCCCCTTTCTGCATCCCATGTGCAATGCCTTGCTGGTACAGACTCTTGTGGGCAGGACAATCCAGAGCAGAACAAGACTGTGGTGACACAGCAGTTCCTCACCATGAATAGTTTCAGAATCCATGAAATAATAATGAAATGAAAGTTAGAGTGGACAAAGTTCCCAGACATATCAAAACAAAGGTTGAGGTACAGGGGCTCTAGCACCAACAAACTACACAGATACTCCAGGTACAGGCAGTCAGCCTTGCCTCCTCATAGCTGGGGGGCTGCTCTGCTCCCTGGGGTGAAATGGGTTAACAACAAAGGGGAACTACATTAAAATTACTCCTAACTTCAAAAAATAGAAAGCCTTATGTGAACACCACAGATTGAGCTGCACATCTGCAATGGCTTAACCAGTGCAAGACAGGGCATGTCCTTTTCCAGAGAAGTCAAACAACTCTCGAGATGCCCAGGTTACAAATCTGGGCTGGTAAAAGGAGCAAACCTGAGCAACACACTTGGGAAGGCAACACAAAAAGAAATGCAAAAAATTAATTAAATGCAAATTTGGTGACTATCACACATTTATTTACAGATACTCTAAGAATATATCTTACTGTTCATGTCTTATGATTAAGAACTATATTATGAAAGGGTATCATGTTTGATCAAGGCTCTTCATGCTGAATCATTTAAGAATGTATAATTATCCTTGTGAATTACACTTTTACAGTCCAATTTCCATGACTTAATACAAATGTACTTTTCATAATTGTGTCACAGAAATACTAATAACTCATAAAAGAATCTTGCAAGTCTGGAACAGGAATGTTGGAGACATGTATGTTGGAGACTGAAATCTCATAGATTATTCTCAAAGAAAGCTATTGCTATATTCAGGCTTAATAGTATGCATTAGCAGAATTAGGTTCTTAGGAAAGCAGGACTGTGGTTTTGTTTTTATGAACACGACTGGAATTTCTTTGCAGAGCTGTATTTACACTTCTAGAATAGACCCTTTCTACAAATTACAGGCAGAATAATTTTCCCTTAATTAGTAGCATGGAGTGGAAATGTTTCTGCAGGAGGTAGTGCAGTCACCAAGCCACCTAACTCATTCTGAATCTCTAAAGGTCTGCCTGGCGTCCATGCAAGGCCTGCCTTTAAGTCTTACAAACACACTATTCTGTAGCTGTGTACAGCCCTCAAAAACTCGAAATCTCGAAAATTAAGGAACTAACTCAGAATGATGCTAGGAGCAACCTGATCCTAGTGGAAGGTCTTCTTGCCTAGGGCAGGGGAGTTGGAACTAGATGACCTTTAGGATTCCTTCCAACCGAAACCATTCTGTGATTCTATGAAACAACACATCTTAAAAAACCGACCCAGCTCACACCGTCAACTGTACCGTGAGGAGCCGAAGGCAGCCCAAGCCAAAGGGAAGGGTAAGCGAGCAGGGCGTGCGGCGGACACGCGGGGCACCTGCAGCCCGGCCATGCCCGGCTCGTCCCGGCCAGGAGCGGGGGAAGGATGCGCGGCCCTGTCAGGGGCGGCCCCGACCCCGCCGCGACCCCCGCGCCGCCCGGCCCGGCCCCTCAGCATCCCCCGGCCCCGAGGCGCTGAGCGGACCTGTTGGAGTGGAAGCGGTGCAGAGGGTCGGTGCGGTGGCAGGAGGAGAGCTGGCAGCCGAAATCGCTGACGTCCAGGCAGCCCTCCTCGCTCAGGCTCAAGCTGCCGCCCCGCGGCGGGTGCTGGTGGGAGAGCAGCGGGCACGGCTCCTCGGGGGCCAGAAACTTCTCGTACGGCTCTTCGGTCATGGCGGCGGGCGCGGGGGCGGCGGGAGCGCCTCAGGCGGCGGCGGGAGCGCCTCGGGCACACGGCCTCGGCGGCGCCGCCATCAGCGGCCGGTCCCGGGACGCGCCGCGCTCTCGCGGC